>JAIOJX010000025.1:206482300-206829800 GCA_022376925.1 Tragulus kanchil | reverse complement strand
GGGGAGTCGGAGGCTACTGGCTCCGTATCTAAAAGCAGAAGCTAATCTGTTTCCTCTCTGGGCTTTAATATCCCCACCTATGAAAGAAAAAGAATGGTGTTACTTTGAGTTCTTCATTTGGGGATCTCTCAAGAGTGGGGGAGACCTAGGGATGAACTTGAAGTCCTTGGGATTTGTTCTTTAATTCAAGTAAGATTCATGTAATGTAAAATTAACCATTTACAAAGTCACTTCTTTGTCTGCATCTTGTGGCACCTTTCCTCGTAGCCTGGAAGCTCTGGAGTGTGGGCTCTGGGGTTGTGGTGACTGGGCTTAGTTACCCCGTGGCAGGTGGAATCTTCCCAGGCCAGGGATCGAACCCATGTTCTCTGCCTTGAAAGGTGGAATCTTGAGAGCGGGACCACCAGGGCAGTCCCTAAAATGCTCCGTCTTAAAGCACACAGTGGCAGTGACATTTAGTCCATTCACAGGGTTGTGCAACCATCCCCTGGATCTAGTTCCCAATGTTTTCATAGCAAATATTTTCAAGCAGTCCCGCACCTTTCTCCCCTCCCCCCAGCCCCTGGCAAACACCCATCTGCCTTCTGTCTCTATGGATTTGCCAGTTCTGGTCCGTTCATAGAAATGGAATCATACAACACATGGCTTTCTTTTTTTTTTCTCCTTTTCCCATCGTGCCTCTTTTATTTATATTTCTTGTCATCCATCTTTTTATTCTTTGGCCTGTGTGGTCCTTCCATTGCAGTGGCTTCTCTCACTGCAGAGCACCGACTCTGGGCGCATGCGCTCTAGAGCGCTGGCTCGTCATTGGACACACTGGTCCAACCGCTCCGCGGCATGTGGGATCTTCCTGGGCCAGGGATCAAACTTGCACCTCGCTCCCCCACCGCTGCAAGGAGATGTCCCCACCCACTGGACCACCAGGGTTCTCACCATTTTTAAAGTCTTTATTGCATTTGTTTTCATCCTGCTTCTCTTCCACCTCTTGGCCTTTTGGACACGAGGCATGTGGAATCCCAGCTCCCTGGCCAGAGATCTAACCGGCACTCCCCTGATTGAAAGGCAAAGCCCCAACCACTGGATCCCCAGGAAAGACTCATGTACAAGGTTTTGTATGGACATTTATCTCCATTTCTCTTGGGAATATATACCTAGGAGTGGAATTTGCCAGGTCATATGGTAACTCTTTAACTTTGAGAGAATAGCCCCTGAATGTTTTGTGTTTGTGTTTGAACCCGTGTGTTTAAGGAGATGACTTTTGATCAGATTTTCAAGAAAAGGTAATGGAGTCACTCAGTCGTGTCCAAGTCTTCATGACCCCATGGACTTTAGCCAGAGGACCAGGCTCCTCTATCTGTTGGATTCTTTAGGCAAGAATGCTGGAGTGGGTTGCCATTTCTTTTTCCAGGGGATCTTCCCAACAGAGGGATTGAACCCGGGCCTCTCTCATTGTGAGTGGATTCTTTACTGTCTGAGCCACCAGGGAAGCCAAGAAAAGTAGCACAGAAAATGATGACCTCCCTCGGTCTTTCCAAGATCTCTTCAGGCTTTAAGGCCCTCCCACTCTTGACCCCCACCTCTGAGAAGACCTCATCTTCCTTCCCATCTTGTTTAGCTTCCCTTAAGCAGCCTTCTCTGTCCCAGGCAGTGCGCTGGGCGTGAGAGATCTGCCTGAGTGGGCTGCTCTTGGCCAGGGCGCAGAGGTGGGAGAGATGGAGTCAGGGAGGCTTCCTGAAGGAGGAGGCATGAGCTGCATTTTGATGGTTGCCTGAGAATCAGGAGGGCCGAGAGGTGGGAAGGGCACTTCTGAGTGAGGAGACAACACTTTCCAGTGCCCCTGGCAGGGGCAGAGCTGGCTAGAGTGCCCTTTCCTTCCCTTGGTGGCTCAGAGATACTGGAAACACAGTTGGTTGGAAATCCTGTCTCCTTGACCCACCCGCTCATCAGTGTGGGCAGATGCAGGCCATGATTCTGATGGCCGCTGAAGGGGGGGGTGGCCGGGGTCGGTCCCAGGGTTCTCACCATTTTTAAAGTCTTTATTGCATTTGTTTTCATCCTGCTTCTCTTCCACCTCTTGGCCTTTTGGACACGAGGCATGTGGAATCCCAGCTCCTGGCCAGAGATCTAACCGGCACTCCCCTGATTGAAAGGCAAAGCCCCAACCACTGGATCCCCAGGAAAGACTCATGTACAAGGTTTTGTATGGACATTTATCTCCATTTCTCTTGGGAATATATACCTAGGAGTGGAATTTGCCAGGTCATATGGTAACTCTTTAACTTTGAGAGAATAGCCCCTGAATGTTTTGTGTTTGTGTTTGAACCCGTGTGTTTAAGGAGATGACTTTTGATCAGATTTTCAAGAAAAGGTAATGGAGTCACTCAGTCGTGTCCAAGTCTTCATGACCCCATGGACTTTAGCCAGAGGACCAGGCTCCTCTATCTGTTGGATTCTTTAGGCAAGAATGCTGGAGTGGGTTGCCATTTCTTTTTCCAGGGGATCTTCCCAACAGAGGGATTGAACCCGGGCCTCTCTCATTGTGAGTGGATTCTTTACTGTCTGAGCCACCAGGGAAGCCAAGAAAAGTAGCACAGAAAATGATGACCTCCCTCGGTCTTTCCAAGATCTCTTCAGGCTTTAAGGCCCTCCCACTCTTGCCCCCCACCTCTGAGAAGACCTCATCTTCCTTCCCATCTTGTTTAGCTTCCCTTAAGCAGCCTTCTCTGTCCCAGGCAGTGCGCTGGGCGTGAGAGATCTGCCTGAGTGGGCTGCTCTTGGCCAGGGCGCAGAGGTGGGAGAGATGGAGTCAGGGAGGCTTCCTGAAGGAGGAGGCATGAGCTGCATTTTGATGGTTGCCTGAGAATCAGGAGGGCCGAGAGGTGGGAAGGGCACTTCTGAGTGAGGAGACAACACTTTCCAGTGCCCCTGGCAGGGGCAGAGCTGGCTAGAGTGCCCTTTCCTTCCCTTGGTGGCTCAGAGATACTGGAAACACAGTTGGTTGGAAATCCTGTCTCCTTGACCCACCCGCTCATCAGTGTGGGCAGATGCAGGCCATGATTCTGATGGCCGCTGAAGGCGGTGGCGGTGGCCCAGGGCACGTCTGAGGATCACGCAGGGCCCCAGGAAAGCAGGGGGGCCCCCGCCGAGGGTCTGCCCCCCCACCCCAGAGGCAGGTGTTCCGAAAGCTTCCCACGCCGGCCTGCCAAGATCGCCCCGCCGCTCTGCAGCACACACGTAGGCTGGCGTGCCAGCTCATCCCCAGGGCCTCTCTCTCCGGGAGCAGCTGGCAGGGCCCCCAGGGCATGTGCGGGTGGCCAGTGGGATGGAGTCTGGAGGCCTTGGCTGACCTGCTGCCCTGGGGCGCGGTGTTTCTCCTGCTGCTGGTGTGCCCGGTCATAGATGTTCTGGGCACCTTCTTGGTGGAGGACAGGCAGGATCTGGTTTCACAGCCCATTTGGAAGGACAAAGCCACGCGGGGCTTTGCTGGATGCCTGGCCCTGTGAAGAGTGGGTGGTTAACGTGTTATTTATGGCGCCCTCCTGACTCCAGGCTCAGATTAAGCTCCTGGGTGGGGCACAGTGCCTTCGCCAGTCAATCAGCCAGCCGGCCCGAGAAGCCAATGAACCAGCCAGCCTGTATGAGGCAGGGTTTATGCCTTGGTCTAGAAATTTCAGGAAACGGGCGGCTTCATCTTTTTTTGGGTAGCCTGAGTATACGCTGCTTTCTTGGTGAAACTTTTCATGGGGTTTGTTATTGGGGATCTTTTATTTAAAAAAATTTTTAGTCTCTATTGGGGTGTAGTTGGTTAACAATGATCTGTTAGTTACGGTTGTACAGCAAGGTGATATGGTTATATCCATTATTATGAATCTTTCAGACATTTTTAAAAGTATGTATTTGGCTGCGTTGGGTCTTAGTTGTTCTCTTGCCGGCTCTTAGGGGCTCCGTGGCACGCAAGGTCTTAGTTCCCTTGACCAGGGATGCAACCGTGACCTCTGCATTGAAAGGTGGACCACCAGGGAAGTCCCTAATTTTGTGTTTTTCTTTTTTCCTTTTTCGCTGTAAGGATGGTAAAGCAAACAAACAGCCTACCCGCCCCGCCAAATAAACCCTATAACCTAAAATTGATGATGTTAGCCGTTTTTAAGTGTGGGCAGATGCAGGCCATGATTCTGATGGCCGCTGAAGGCTGGTGGCCCAGGGCACGTCTGAGGATCACGCAGGGCCCCAGGAAAGCAGGGGGGCCCCCGCCGAGGGTCTGCCCCCCCACCCCAGAGGCAGGTGTTCCGAAAGCTTCCCACGCCGGCCTGCCAAGATCGCCCCGCCGCTCTGCAGCACACACGTAGGCTGGCGTGCCAGCTCATCCCCAGGGCCTCTCTCTCCGGGAGCAGCTGGCAGGGCCCCCAGGGCATGTGCGGGTGGCCAGTGGGATGGAGTCTGGAGGCCTTGGCTGACCTGCTGCCCTGGGGCGCGGTGTTTCTCCTGCTGCTGGTGTGCCCGGTCATAGATGTTCTGGGCACCTTCTTGGTGGAGGACAGGCAGGATCTGGTTTCACAGCCCATTTGGAAGGACAAAGCCACGCGGGGCTTTGCTGGATGCCTGGCCCTGTGAAGAGTGGGTGGTTAACGTGTTATTTATGGCGCCCTCCTGACTCCAGGCTCAGATTAAGCTCCTGGGTGGGGCACAGTGCCTTCGCCAGTCAATCAGCCAGCCGGCCCGAGAAGCCAATGAACCAGCCAGCCTGTATGAGGCAGGGTTTATGCCTTGGTCTAGAAATTTCAGGAAACGGGCGGCTTCATCTTTTTTTGGGTAGCCTGAGTATACGCTGCTTTCTTGGTGAAACTTTTCATGGGGTTTGTTATTGGGGATCTTTTATTTAAAAAAATTTTTAGTCTCTATTGGGGTGTAGTTGGTTAACAATGATCTGTTAGTTACGGTTGTACAGCAAGGTGATATGGTTATATCCATTATTATGAATCTTTCAGACATTTTTAAAAGTATGTATTTGGCTGCGTTGGGTCTTAGTTGTTCTCTTGCCGGCTCTTAGGGGCTCCGTGGCACGCAAGGTCTTAGTTCCCTTGACCAGGGATGCAACCGTGACCTCTGCATTGAAAGGTGGACCACCAGGGAAGTCCCTAATTTTGTGTTTTTCTTTTTTCCTTTTTTCGCTGTAAGGATGGTAAAAGCAAACAAACAGCCTACCCGCCCCCCCCCCCCGCCAAAAAAACCCTATAACCTAAAATTGATGATGTTAGCCGTTTTTAAGTGTGTTCATTTTTACCATCTTAACCTTTTTCAGTAGTGCTCAGTACATTCACTTTGTTGTTTCCCAGTTCTCCAAAACTTTTGTTGTTGTTGTTGGGTAAACTGAGTCTTTTTTTTTTTTTTTTGGCCTCTTTTATTGGTTTTATTTGTTTATGTTCATCCATCTTTGTTCTTTGGCCTGTGTGGGCCTCCCACTGCAGTGGCCTCTCTCACTGCAGGGCACTGGCTGTGGGCGCATGTGCTCCAGAGCGCTGGCTTGTCATAGGACACATCAGTCCAGCCGCTCCGCGGCTCGTGTGATCTTCCCAGGCCAGGAATGGAACCGGTGCTCATTGCACTGCAAGGCGGACTCTCTACCCACTAGACCACCAGGGAAGCCCTCCCAAACTCTTTTGATGTTGCAAAAGGGAAGCCGTTCTCATTGAACACCACCTTTCTGTTTCTCCACACCCCACCCTCCCCAACCCTGGACCATCTTCTACTGTCTGTCTCTCTTGTGAATTCAAGTACACTAGGAACCTCCTAGTAATGGAATTAAACAGTATGTGTCCTTTTGTGTCTAGATAATTTCACTCAGCTCATAATGGCCTCAAGGTTCATCATGCTATAGCACGTGACTGGCTTTCCTTCATTTTAAGGCTGAGCCATATTCTCTTCTGTGGATAGACCACATTTGGTTTATCCGTTTATCCATCTGTGGATCTTTGGGTTGTTTCACCTTTTGGCTGTTGTGAAGAGTGTTGCTGTGCAGATGGTTCTGGAAACTCTGAACCTTTTTTTTTTTTGATTAAAAATTTAGCTACACAGTTAATAAAATTAACAACATGTCTTATAAAAAATTAAACCAATATGGCTGAAGTCCTTCTCGCTGCTTCCTCCGTCCTCCCCACCCCATTTTCACTTATTTATTTATACACACACGTGCATACGTGCGTACATGTGTATCTTTAGAAAAAGATGTATGTACAGTGAATTCTGCCATAACATGACATACGTGGTCCTAAAATCCTATGGTAAGAAAAAGATCACAGAGGAGCATCTCAAGTGAGAGCTTATGAGAAAAAGCTAAGGAGGCAACATTCTAAACTTGGTCAGAAACACATTAAAAAAATAGAAAACTAATAAAAATAATAGTGCAGTTTTATGTCTTTATAGCTTTAAGAAATGCCTCAGTACTATAGTGACTGAGGAACTTGACTTGGGCAACTTTTCTTATGGGAATGGTGCCGAAAGGGCTGCAGCTCCTGAATTTTGGAAGTGTAGAGGAGGAGGTGGTCTGAGATCAGAGAGCCGTCACCTAGGTGTGGATAGGCATGACCCACAATGCCCAAGCTGCACTAGCTTTCCTTTTCTCCACACCCTGCCCCCCAACCCTGGACCCCCTTCTACTGTCTGTCTCTGTTACGAGGCCGCTGGACGAGGTGGTGGGGTGTCTGTTTTGTGGGTTCCTGTGGGGTCAGTTCAGCTGGGTGCAGTCTTCTGCATTGACCCAGTGCTTCTTGTGGATGAAATCATGCATGAGCGAACACAGAATTCGGTTATGCTCAGATTCTTCTTAAATATATCAGTCACGATGGAACAAATGTATGTTTTCAAAATAAGGCCCACTAGCTACACACAGAGAGAAAATAAACGGTGCTTTTGGAGTGCGTGTGTTTGCATAAATTGATTCATAGTCTATGTATGAGTATGCAACCTTCTGTTTTTTTTTTTGCTCTACAATAATCCCTGAAAATTTTTCATATTAGTAAAGCGTTATATTTTTGGGTTGTTTCACCTTTTGGCTGTTGTGAAGAGTGTTGCTGTGCAGATGGTTCTGGAAACTCTGAACCTTTTTTTTGATTAAAAATTTAGCTACACAGTTAATAAAATTAACAACATGTCTTATAAAAAATTAAACCAATATGGCTGAAGTCCTTCTCGCTGCTTCCTCCGTCCTCCCCACCCCATTTTCACTTATTTATTTATACACACACGTGCATACGTGCGTACATGTGTATCTTTAGAAAAAGATGTATGTACAGTGAATTCTGCCATAACATGACATACGTGGTCCTAAAATCCTATGGTAAGAAAAAGATCACAGAGGAGCATCTCAAGTGAGAGCTTATGAGAAAAAGCTAAGGAGGCAACATTCTAAACTTGGTCAGAAACACATTAAAAAAATAGAAAACTAATAAAAATAATAGTGCAGTTTTATGTCTTTATAGCTTTAAGAAATGCCTCAGTACTATAGTGACTGAGGAACTTGACTTGGGCAACTTTTCTTATGGGAATGGTGCCGAAAGGGCTGCAGCTCCTGAATTTTGGAAGTGTAGAGGAGGAGGTGGTCTGAGATCAGAGAGCCGTCACCTAGGTGTGGATAGGCATGACCCACAATGCCCAAGCTGCACTAGCTTTCCTTTTCTCCACACCCTGCCCCCCAACCCTGGACCCCCTTCTACTGTCTGTCTCTGTTACGAGGCCGCTGGACGAGGTGGTGGGGTGTCTGTTTTGTGGGTTCCTGTGGGGTCAGTTCAGCTGGGTGCAGTCTTCTGCATTGACCCAGTGCTTCTTGTGGATGAAATCATGCATGAGCGAACACAGAATTCGGTTATGCTCAGATTCTTCTTAAATATATCAGTCACGATGGAACAAATGTATGTTTTCAAAATAAGGCCCACTAGCTACACACAGAGAGAAAATAAACGGTGCTTTTGGAGTGCGTGTGTTTGCATAAATTGATTCATAGTCTATGTATGAGTATGCAACCTTCTGTTTTTTTTTTTGCTCTACAATATCCCTGAAAAATTTTTCATATTAGTAAAGCAGTCTCGTTATATTTTTGTTGCTGTATATAGAGTTCCATGGAATGAATAACGCATTGAGTTCTTCCCCTAAGGATGGTCATGTCATGAATTATATTGTAGTCCAGTGCACAGAGCAGAATCTCCCATTTAAATTATTTGTACGTGTCCAGGTCAGCGGCAGGAAGTGCATTCATACGGTTGTGCGACTGTCCGTTTCCAGGACTTTTTTCTGAAATCACTCTACCCTGAAACCTGGTACCCTTTAAAGAATAACTTCTGGAGGTGCAGGGCTTCCCTTGTGGCTCAGACAGTAAAGACTCAGCCTGCAGTGTGGCAGACCTGGATTGGGAAGAACCCTGGGGGAGGGAAAGGCTACCACTTTGTTTTTTTGTTGTTTTGGCCTCTTTTATTGGTCCTCCATTCATCCACTTTCCCCGACCTGTGCAGGCCTCCTATCGCGGCGGCCTTACCTGCTGCAGAGCACCGGCTCTGGGCGCATGCGCTCCAGAGCGCTGGCTCCTCATTGGACACACCGGTCCAGCAGGTCCAGCGGCTCCACGGCAAACGGGATCTTCCCGGGCCAGGGGTCGAACCGGCACCCCCCCGCACTGCAAGGTGGACTCTTCACCCAGTGGACCACCAGGGAAGCCCCACCACTTTTTTTTTCCTTCTTAAATCACTCTTACCTTGAAACTCTGAATCCAATTAAACTATAGCTTCTGGAGTTCAAATCCTGGCCCCACCATCTGGGGCTGAGGGACTCCAGGCAATTCCTTTGTCCCTCTGAGCCTCTCCTCTCTCACTGTGGATTGAAAGCAAGAGTACCTAGCTCAGATTTGGGCAAATAATTGCATGAGGTGGTCCATGCCATATGCCCAGCTCCTTCCTCAGCACGCGGTAGATTCTTAAGAAACAGCTTGTATGGGTTTCCCTGGTGGTCCAGTGAGTAAGAACACCGCCTTGCAGTGCAAGGGGCGCCGGTTCGATCCCTGGCCTGGGAAGATCCCACGTGCTGCCGAGCGGCTGGACTGATGTGTCCAATTACCAAGCCAGAGCTCTGGAGCGCGTGCGCCCAGAGCCGGCGCTCTGCGACAACAGAGGCCACCGGGATGGGAGGCCCACATGGGCCAAAGAACAAAGATGGATGAAGATAGAGAAATGAAAGAGCAATAGAAGTGGCCCGCCCGTCCCCCTCCCCCCCCAAAAGATAAATATATACAGTAAATGTTAAAAAAACAAAAAACAGAAACAAACAGCTTGTATGATCACGTGGCATCGACCGGTTGCCCCGTCACGCGTTGCTGTGGTTTATCTGACATCCGGGTCCTTGGCGAGGTGGGGGGCACGGCATGGCTTGCTGGGACCCGGAGCCGAGGGAAGGTGGGGTCGAGGGAGCTTCCCCGTGGACGGGACCTCCCCCTGCTCCTCTTGCAGCTCTTCATTTAGACGGAAGCCGCAGGTGCCTCCCTGCTCACCTCCTGCCCCAGTCCAGGGCTGCGGCCAACCTTTGGGACTCTCAGGAGTGACCCATTTTTCCACCGAGGTCAGTGCCAGCCTGCCCGCTGGGACTGCCAGTTGCCGTGTGCACGGCAGCGAGTGGATTGAGGTCATGGAGCAGATGGCAGTAACTTTCCGTTGAGATCTGCCAGCCTGTGGTGCGACCAGCGACCCGGAAGTAAACGCGTGTGCATCGCTGCCCTCCTGCTTCGGCCCATAACTCTGTCCCTTTCCAGCGCCTGTTCAGGCTGCTCCTCGGGGGACTGGAGTGTCCTCTCAGGTCCCTTGAACCCCCCAGGGGCAAGAGGGCCACGTCACATTCTCACTGGCGGCAGACACATCTCTGCCCCAGCAATGCCTGGCTCCTCCCCTTTATAGAAAGGTCAGAGTACCTGAGTCTCTTCATTTGATGCCTCTGATGTTATCCTTGATTATCATTAATCCCATTTTATAGATGGGGAAATGGAGGCAGGAGGAAGATGGCCCAGGAACCTGTAATGTCTCTGGGTCCGAAAGGGTTTACGGCAGCTTTTTGGTTCAGAGAACTCATGGAGAATCTGGAGAAGGTAGGGATTCTCTGGATTCAAATACATAGGCTTGCCTTACTCTTCTTCTTCTTTGAAAAATTGAACTGGGTCTAGCGGCTGGACTGATGTGTCCAACTACCAAGCCAGAGCTCTGGAGCGCGTGTGCCCAGAGCCGGTGCTCTGCGACAACAGAGGCCACTGCGATGGGAGGCCCACAAGGTCCAAAGAACAAAAAAAGATGGATGAAAAATGGACAAATGAAAGAGCAATAGAAGTGGCCCGCCCGTCCCCCTCCCCCCCCAAAAGATAAATATATACAGTAAATGTTAAAAAAACAAAAAACAGAAACAAACAGCTTGTATGATCACGTGGCATCGACCGGTTGCCCCGTCACGCGTTGCTGTGGTTTATCTGACATCCGGGTCCTTGGCGAGGTGGGGGGCACGGCATGGCTTGCTGGGACCCGGAGCCGAGGGAAGGTGGGGTCGAGGGAGCTTCCCCGTGGACGGGACCTCCCCCTGCTCCTCTTGCAGCTCTTCATTTAGACGGAAGCCGCAGGTGCCTCCCTGCTCACCTCCTGCCCCAGTCCAGGGCTGCGGCCAACCTTTGGGACTCTCAGGAGTGACCCATTTTTCCACCGAGGTCAGTGCCAGCCTGCCCGCTGGGACTGCCAGTTGCCGTGTGCACGGCAGCGAGTGGATTGAGGTCATGGAGCAGATGGCAGTAACTTTCCGTTGAGATCTGCCAGCCTGTGGTGCGACCAGCGACCCGGAAGTAAACGCGTGTGCATCGCTGCCCTCCTGCTTCGGCCCATAACTCTGTCCCTTTCCAGCGCCTGTTCAGGCTGCTCCTCGGGGGACTGGAGTGTCCTCTCAGGTCCCTTGAACCCCCCAGGGGCAAGAGGGCCACGTCACATTCTCACTGGCGGCAGACACATCTCTGCCCCAGCAATGCCTGGCTCCTCCCCTTTATAGAAAGGTCAGAGTACCTGAGTCTCTTCATTTGATGCCTCTGATGTTATCCTTGATTATCATTAATCCCATTTTATAGATGGGGAAATGGAGGCAGGAGGAAGATGGCCCAGGAACCTGTAATGTCTCTGGGTCCGAAAGGGTTTACGGCAGCTTTTTGGTTCAGAGAACTCATGGAGAATCTGGAGAAGGTAGGGATTCTCTGGATTCAAATACATAGGCTTGCCTTACTCTTCTTCTTCTTTGTTTATAAATTATTTATTTGACTGCACTGGGTCTTAGTTGTGGCACGCAGGATCTTTTGTTATAGCATGTGGAGTCTTTTTTAGTTGTGGTATGTGGCATCTAGTTCCCTGACTAGGGAGCGAACCTGAGTCGCCTTGCATTGGGAGCCCAGAGTTGTACCTCCTGGACCACTAGGGAAGCCCCATGCCTTATTCTTTTTTTTTTTTTTTTTATTCTTTATTTTAAAAGTTTTACAGAGTTTTGTTGTTCACAGACATGTATGTTCCCAGATCAGTCATTGCATATCCATGGTCCCCACCCACCCAGATCCCCCCATCCCACCCCTCCAGACCTTCGCCCCAAGCCATTGTAAGCACTCCTATTCCCTTAGCACTATGACACTAGCTATCTTTTCCACACATAACAGTATAGGTTTCCGTGTTACTCCCTCCATGCTTCCCCCTCCCTATTTCTTGCCCACAATGTCCCTATGTCTATGCTCTGTCTGTTTTTCCATGTGTTCCCTGCGTGTGTTATCAAGACCGTCCTACTAGATTCCATATATGTGTGTTAGTATACTGTATTTGTCTTTCTCTTTTTGACTTCACTTTTTATGATAGGTTCTAGAGCCAGCCACCTCATTAGGACTGAGTCTTCTGCATTTCTTTTAACAGCTGAGTAGTATTCCATTGTATATATGTACCAGAGCTTCTGTATCCATTCATACGTCGACGGACATCTAGGTTGCTTCCAAGTTCTGGCTATTGTATAGAGAGCTGCAATGAACATTGGGGTAAAGGTGCTTCTTTCAGTTTTGATTTCATCAGGATATAAGCCTAATAGTGGGATTGCTGGGTCATAGGGTGCTTCTATTTTTAGTTTTTAAAAGAAATCTCCATACTGTCTTCCATAGAGGCTGTATCAATTGACATTCCCACCAGCAATGCGAGAGGGTTCCCTTTTCTCTGCACCCTCTCCAGCATTTATTGTCTGTCGATTTGTGGATGATGGCCATTCTGACGGGTGTGAGGTGATATCTCATTGTAGTTTTGATTTGCCCCATGCCTTATTCTTGACTTTATCTCCAGGTCCTAAAGCAGCACTGGGCATACTGTGGATGCTCAAAATAAAATATTTATTGAATGAATGAGTGAAGTGATAAGCCATGCCTCAATATCTCCAGCTGGAAGTTAGCTGTTCCCATGCTACAAGATGGGAGAGCAGAGTTAAAGTTCTCGGGAGGTGGGAGGTCTTCCTTAGCAACTCCAGGCAGCCTGACTCCATGTGGGATCTTAGTTCCCCAACCAGGGCTTGACTCAGAGGTCCAGAATGAGACTATAGCCCCCGAAACCCATACCCATAGCAGAGGGACTTCCTTGGTGGTCCAGTGGTTAAGACCCTGTACTTTCACTTCAGGGGGCCTGGCGGGTTCCCTGGTTGAGGAAATTCCACATTCCATGTGATCAAGCCAAAAAATAGTCATAATAATAATTACAGCAAAAACGAATGAAGCAATAGCATTGAGCCTTCAAGGTGGTTACTACCCCAGTACATTACATGTACAACACAATCAATAGAATTAACCCTCCTGTGGATTCCATATGGAAGTTGTTAAGAGAGTAAATCCCAAGATTCTCATCACAAAGAACAATTTTTTTTCCTGTTTCTTTAATCCATATGAGGTGATGGATCTTCCCTAAACATGGTAATCATCATTTCATAGAGTATGTAAGTCCAAATGTGCTATACCCCTTAAACTTTCTTATGTCAGTTACATGTCAATAACACCAGAAGGAAGAAGCCCCAATATATTCCATACCACGTGGGGCAAGTTCTTGGCATATGGCAGGTGTACAACTAGCTGGTCCGGAGGGACTGGGATGGTGGACAGGAGTTGGGGCCATTGGGGATGATGCCCAGGAGCGTTTCTTCAGGGCGCCGTGGAAGGTGCTCTGCAGAGCCAAGCTCCTGGTGCAGCCCAGGTAGTGGGGAGACCTGATGGCAGTACTGACCCGTCTTCTCAGCGACACTTTCATGGAGAAGAATCCTCAGGCTGTCTCCAGTCACGGGCTCAAGTCAGGAGCTGACCTGCCTCTACCCTAATAGCACTAGTTTTTATAGATTACCTTTCATCGTGGCATCAGGCAGGGCTTAATTATCATGGTCCGTGGCTCTAGCTCTGCCCGAGCCTGTGGTTTAGGGAGTGTGTTGTTAACCTTGATTTTTTTTTCTGCCCCAGGGGAGAAACTGAGGCACCACAGAGGAAGGGGGCTTGCCCCAGGCTCTGCTACCTATGAGTCAGCACCTCCCTCCCCCAACCCAATCAGCTCTTCGGAAGCCTGGGTAGCTCAGTCTGAGCCATACGTGCCGGCCTGGGAGAAGTGACCTATTAGGGAGCCACATGTGTGTTTAGGGTACATATATCAGCTACATACTACATGATGGCTGAGGTTTCTAAAATTTGTTTGAAAAAGAGATCGAAATGGATTAATTAATTGGATATCTGTTGATTGATCTTTGTCCTTACAGTAGATCTAAGACTCCAAGAGAGGGACTTCCCTGGTGGTCCAGCGGTTAAGAATCTGCCTTGCAGTGCAGGGGACTGAGGTTTGATTCCTGGTCAGGGAATTAAGATTTCATGTGCCTTAGGAGGAACTGAGCCCCATGCCACAACTACTGCGGCCAGAGAGTTACCACTAGGGAGACCGTGTGCTGCCAGGAAAGATTCTGCACGATGCAGCTGAGACCTGCTGAAACCAAATAAATGAATAAATAAACAACAATAAATATTAAAAAATAAAATTAAATTCCATGAGATCAGGGACCTCATTTCTCTTATTCACCTCCATGGGTGTCCTCACGCCTTGAACAGAGTCTAGCAGACAACAGGCATTTATAAGTCTCTGGATTCATGAACAAAGCGATAGGGTTAGACCTTGCTGGCGGCCAACCCGTTGACTCTGAAGAGGCTTTAAGGAGGAGAAAGTATCAGAGGTGGGCCGTGTAGGATGAGGAGTTCTCCAATTAGAAGCACCCATTTCGGGTAGATCATAAAGCAGATCAAAAGGTGTGAAAGGAGGACTTCCCAGATGGTCCAGTGGTTAAGAATCTGCCTGCCAATGCAGGGGACACGGGTTTGATCCCTGGTCCAGGAGAATCCCACATGCCTTGGAGCAATCAAGTCCGTATGCTGGAACGACTGAGCCCACGCACCCTGAAGCCCATGCTCTGCGACAAGAGAAGCCAGGGCATTCAGATGCCCACACACCGCGACTAGAGAGTAGCCCTTGCCGCGGCTAGAGAGACCTGACCTCAGCAAAGAAGACCTAGTGCAGCCAGGAATAAATTGAAAGATACACTGAACAAACAAACAAACACTAACTGGTTGTCTCCAACCTTCATAAACCTTTCATCATTCTACCCAAGTGGGGATTGCGCTTGCCTAATCTTCCAAAAACTATATTTTGTGTGACAGTGAGATTCTTCAGCATTCGTCCCGGGGGCCGTGGGCAGTGGTGGCGAGGGGGAGAGTGAGAGTCTTGGGCTGCAGCGCTGCACTGTCAGCCTCCTGGTCTCCCTTGTCTCGCCCACTCCTCTTCCGGCAGATCCTAAGGATGACCCACCATCCTGAATATTTGTTTTCGGCTTCCGTTGGAGTCAGTTGTTTGGTAGCTCAGACAGTAAGGAATCTGCCTGCGATGCTGGAGACTCCGATTCGATCCCTGAGTCAAGAAGATCCCCTGGAGAAGGGAATGATAGTCCATTCCAGTATTCTTCCCTGGGAAATCCCTCGGGCAGAGAAGCCTGGCAGGGGTCACAGAGCATCAGACACGACTGAGCGACTGACGGTTGTTTGGAACCAGCTATTCTTGTCTGGCCCTTGCAAAAATTCCCTGAGCTCAGGGACCTCATTTCTCTTAGTCACCTCCATGGGTGTCCTCACGCCTTGAACAGAGTCTAGCAGACAACAGGCATTTATAAGTCTCTGGATTCATGAACAAAGCGATAGGGTTAGACCTTGCTGGCGGCCAACCCGTTGACTCTGAAGAGGCTTTAAGGAGGAGAAAGTATCAGAGGTGGGCCGTGTAGGATGAGGAGTTCTCCAATTAGAAGCACCCATTTCGGGTAGATCATAAAGCAGATCAAAAGGTGTGAAAGGAGGACTTCCCAGATGGTCCAGTGGTTAAGAATCTGCCTGCCAATGCAGGGGACACGGGTTTGATCCCTGGTCCAGGAGAATCCCACATGCCTTGGAGCAATCAAGTCCGTATGCTGGAACGACTGAGCCCACGCACCCTGAAGCCCATGCTCTGCGACAAGAGAAGCCAGGGCATTCAGATGCCCACACACCGCGACTAGAGAGTAGCCCTTGCCGCGGCTAGAGAGACCTGACCTCAGCAAAGAAGACCTAGTGCAGCCAGGAATAAATTGAAAGATACACTGAACAAACAAACAAACACTAACTGGTTGTCTCCAACCTTCATAAACCTTTCATCATTCTACCCAAGTGGGGATTGCGCTTGCCTAATCTTCCATAAACTATATTTTGTGTGACAGTGAGATTCTTCAGCATTCGTCCCGGGGGCCGTGGGCAGTGGTGGCGAGGGGGAGAGTGAGAGTCTTGGGCTGCAGCGCTGCACTGTCAGCCTCCTGGTCTCCCTTGTCTCGCCCACTCCTCTTCCGGCAGATCCTAAGGATGACCCACCATCCTGAATATTTGTTTTCGGCTTCCGTTGGAGTCAGTTGTTTGGTAGCTCAGACAGTAAGGAATCTGCCTGCGATGCTGGAGACTCCGATTCGATCCCTGAGTCAAGAAGATCCCCTGGAGAAGGGAATGATAGTCCATTCCAGTATTCTTCCCTGGGAAATCCCTCGGGCAGAGAAGCCTGGCAGGGGTCACAGAGCATCAGACACGACTGAGCGACTGACGGTTGTTTGGAACCAGCTATTCTTGTCTGGCCCTTGCATCTCTGCATCCTTACGTCCATCTCTCCATCTGTCTCTCTGTCCATCCATCCACCCGTTACTTCCTCTAACATAACAGATACTGAACGGGGCACTAGCATTATGCAAAGGTGAATAAATCAGTGAGAACAGAAAATAGATTCCCTAAGTAAGTGAGGGGATTTGAAGAGGGTTTCCCAAAGGAACAGGGAACAAAGGCTGTGTTTAGAAAAGGAATGGCTCGACACTCTGGAGCTGGACGTGTTTGCACCCCAAGGTAGGAAGGAGTGAGGGGAGGAAAGCAGTTTTCAGAATCCAGAGACACTGTGTGGAGAGGCCTCCTGGCAGCAGCTGTGGCCTTGAGCGAGGGACACAGTCAGCCTGTGATGACCTGGCAGAGGAGAGAGCAGAGGATAAATACCTTGTCCACACACTCCGCCCTCTCTCTGATCTCATGCCAGAGCCACAGCAAACATGGTGTTGGCCCACAGGGGGTCAGCCTCCGGGGCACAGAGCGGAGTGGCAAAAGGGAGTGGGTGGATCTGGAGGGCTGACCAGAAGGCCCTAAGCACAGCCGTGGCCCTTTACCTCTCGGGTTTTCTCGTAGATTCTGCAGTTGCCCACATATCCCAAGCATTTATTTTCTGCGTCACTTAGGGTCAGTTGTTTGCAATCAAGAATCTGGCTAGCACAGCTAAAGATCTCGCGTGCCACAACTAAGGCCTGGCGTAGCCTAAATCAATAAAGACATATAAAACAAGAATTTGGGGAATTCCCTGGGGGTCCAGTGGCTAACACTCTGTGCTCTCAATGCAGGGGGCCTGGGTTCGATTCCTGGTCAGGGAACTAGAGCTCGCATGCTACAACTGAGACCCAATGCAGCCAAATAAATATAAATAAAATATTAAAAAAAAAAAAAAACAACCAAGAATTTGACAAGCATATCCATCCAAATATCATCTACCCTCCCATGCTTCCAATCCATCAGTATCTCCAACATCCATCCATCCATCCACCTATCTGTCTTTCTGTTCATCTGTCCATCTACCTACCCAGGCATCTATCTGAACATCATCCATCCATCCATCCATCCATCCATCATCTACCAACCACTAGTGAGCTTATACTGTATCAGATAAAAGCCAAAGTACTAGTGACCTACCAGGCTCTCCATGACTGGCAGCTCCCTCTCCCAAGGCCTATCTGTCTTCATTTCCATTTCTCCTAGCTTCCTCTACCCTGGCTACACAGATTGCCATGCCCCACTCCAGGTAAGTCTTGCTCCCTAGCTTCCTCATACACAGATTGCCAGCCCCACTGTTTAGAAAGAATGGCTCGACACTCTGGAGCTGGACGTGTATGCACCCCAAGGTAGGAAGGAGTGAGGGGAGGAAAGCAGTTTTCAGAATCCAGAGACACTGTGTGGAGAGGCCTCCTGGCAGCAGCTGTGGCCTTGAGCGAGGGACACAGTCAGCCTGTGATGACCTGGCAGAGGAGAGAGCAGAGGATAAATACCTTGCCCACACACTCCGCCCTCTCTCTGATCTCATGCCAGAGCCACAGCAAACATGGTGTTGGCCCACAGGGGGTCAGCCTCCGGGGCACAGAGCGGAGTGGCAAAAGGGAGTGGGTGGATCTGGAGGGCTGACCAGAAGGCCCTAAGCACAGCCGTGGCCCTTTACCTCTCGGGTTTTCTCGTAGATTCTGCAGTTGCCCACATATCCCAAGCATTTATTTTCTGCGTCACTTAGGGTCAGTTGTTTGCAATCAAGAATCTGGCTAGCACAGCTAAAGATCTCGCGTGCCACAACTAAGGCCTGGCGTAGCCTAAATCAATAAAGACATATAAAACAAGAATTTGGGGAATTCCCTGGGGGTCCAGTGGCTAACACTCTGTGCTCTCAATGCAGGGGGCCTGGGTTCGATTCCTGGTCAGGGAACTAGAGCTCGCATGCTACAACTGAGACCCAATGCAGCCAAATAAATATAAATAAAATATTAAAAAAAAAAAAAAACAACCAAGAATTTGACAAGCATATCCATCCAAATATCATCTACCCTCCCATGCTTCCAATCCATCAGTATCTCCAACATCCATCCATCCATCCACCTATCTGTCTTTCTGTTCATCTGTCCATCTACCTACCCAGGCATCTATCTGAACATCATCCATCCATCCATCCATCCATCCATCATCTACCAACCACTAGTGAGCTTATACTGTATCAGATAAAAGCCAAAGTACTAGTGACCTACCAGGCTCTCCATGACTGGCAGCTCCCCTCTCCCAAGGCCTATCTGTCTTCATTTCCCCATTTTTCTCCTAGCTTCCTCTACCCTGGCTACACAGATTGCCATGCCCCACTCCAGGTAAGTCTTGCCTCAGCACCTTATGCATGATGGTCCCCTCCCTAGAACACTCTACCCTTACACACCGCCCCCCCGCCCCCTGTCTAGTTTTTACTCGGAAGTCATCTCCCTTGTCCACCTTTCATCAGATGGCAACTCCCCTTCACAGCTCTTCCTTATTTTCCTTCTTAACGCATTTCACCATCTCACAGACTGGACATTCCTTGTCTTTTTAGTTGATGGCGGGTCCTCCATTCCCATCCCACAACCTCCTGGTGGAATATAAATTCTAGAATGAAGGGATCGTTCCTGTTTTGTGGAGAGCTGTGTCCCAGAGAATCCCTGCCACCCAGAACGTGTTTGATAAATATTTGTGGAATGTGTGTGTATGTGAGTCGCTCAGTCCTTTGTGATGCATGGACTGTCGCCCACCAGGCTCCTCTGTCCACGGGATTCTCCAGGCAAGAATGCTGGCGTGAGTTGCCATCCCCTTCTCCAGGGAATCTTCCTGACTCAGGGATCGAACCCGGGTCTCCCGCATTGCAGGCAGACTCTTTACCATGTATATAAAATAGACAATTAGCAAGGGCCTACTGTGTAGCACAGGGAATTCAACTCAATTCTCTGTGATACCCTGTATGGGAAATGAATCTGAAAAAGAACAGGTGTATGCGTATGTGTAACTAGATCACTTTTGCGGCATGCCACACCTGAAACTAACACAGTGTTTGTAAATCAACTATAATATAATTTTTTTAAAAAATGGGTTGAATGAATGAATGACAGTATGGATGCAGCTCTGTGAAAGGTTCAGCTCTGCGGGGACTTCCTGGTGGTCCAGGGACCAAGACGCCATGCTCCCAATGCAGGGGGCCCGGGTTTGGTCCCTCGTGAGGGAACTGGAACCCACATGCAGCACCTCGGGTCTGGCTGTGCGGTTGAGCTTTGCTGCCCAGTCAGATCCGACTCTTTGCAGCCTCATAGGCCATAGCCCGCCAGGCTCCTCTGTCCATGGAGTTCTCCAGGCCAGAATACTGGCATGGGTAGCCATCGCCTTCTCCGGGGGATCTTCCCGACCCAGAAATCGAACCTGGTTCTCTTGCATTGCAGGCAGATTCTTTACCATCTGAGCCCCACAGGGAAGCCCTGAGATCCGGCATAATCAAATGAATAGTTAAAAGAGAGTTTTAGATGCGCTGTTGGAGGGGAATTCAGCCAACCCTGGAGAGTTTCTGCAGACTCCTGCCGCACAGGCTGAAACTCGGCTGAGAGGTAACAGGACGTGAACTGAACTTTCCCAGCGAGCTGTTGGCTCTCAGTGACTCCTTGTCCTCCGTAGGAAAACCTGAGGGCAAGGAAGGGAAAAAGTGAACACTTCACACATTGCATCTTCAAAGCACTTAATAAACGCTGGAGTAATTAATTCCCTTGGCTCTCTGGGAAGCGGATTTTATTGTCTCTCTGCTGGCAGCGGGGAGACGAACGTGCTGGGGAATTCCGTCATGTTCCCAGGGCCACGGAGCAAGCCGTGAGCGGTGCCAGAGTGGCGCTGGCATCCTCGAGTTTCTGGCCGGGAGGCCCCTGTGGGTGAGCGGAGGAGCGGAATCCGAAGAGAAGCCGTGCAGCCTGTCATAGAGGATGCCTTCCCATTTTCAGAGGACTCAGAGAGCTGGGTGCCTGGGAGGTTGCCCAGAAATGGGACGGCGCCTGGACCCAGCTTTATTCCAGGGTTTCCAGGTCTAAGTTAAGGCTCAAGGATAAACTTTACAGAGCCAGGGGACACGAGTGCTCCGAAGGCAGGGCGTCTGTGCTGAGTGGCTCAGTCATGTCTGACTCTTGGCCACCCCGTGGACTGTCGCCTGCCAAGCTCCCTGTCCGTGGGATTCTCCAGACAAGGACACGGGAGAGGGTTTTCATGCCCTCCTCCAGGGGATCTTCCTGACCCAGGGATGGAACCTGCATCTCTTCAGTCTCCTGCACTGGCAGGCAGGTTCTTCACCACTAGTGCCACCTGGGAAGGCTGAATCCCAGTGCAGCCTGGCAAAATGAGAACTAGGTGAAGAAGCAGCTTTTGTATGGCTGGCTCATCAGAGGCCCTCCATGGGCTAGTTCCTTGCTGCGGACTTTCCTTTGTCTCTTCTTCCAGAGTTTACGTGTCTGATTTCCCATACCATCAGTGCTGTACTCTCTGGGTAGCCTTTTGATCTTCCGACCCAGAAATCGAACCTGGTTCTCTTGCATTGCAGGCAGATTCTTTACCATCTGAGCCCCACAGGAAGCCCTGAGATCCGGCATAATCAAATGAATAGTTAAAGAGAGTTTTAGATGCGCTGTTGGAGGGGAATTCAGCCAACCCTGGAGAGTTTCTGCAGACTCCTGCCGCACAGGCTGAAACTCGGCTGAGAGGTAACAGGACGTGAACTGAACTTTCCCAGCGAGCTGTTGGCTCTCAGTGACTCCTTGTCCTCCGTAGGAAAACCTGAGGGCAAGGAAGGGAAAAAGTGAACACTTCACACATTGCATCTTCAAAGCACTTAATAAACGCTGGAGTAATTAATTCCCTTGGCTCTCTGGGAAGCGGATTTTATTGTCTCTCTGCTGGCAGCGGGAGACGAACGTGCTGGGGAATTCCGTCATGTTCCCAGGGCCACGGAGCAAGCCGTGAGCGGTGCCAGAGTGGCGCTGGCATCCTCGAGTTTCTGGCCGGGAGGCCCTGTGGGTGAGCGGAGGCGGAATCGAAGAGAAGCCGTGCAGCCTGTCATAGAGGATGCCTTCCCATTTTCAGAGGACTCAGAGAGCTGGGTGCCTGGGAGGTTGCCCAGAAATGGGACGGCGCCTGGACCCAGCTTTATTCCAGGGTTTCCAGGTCTAAGTTAAGGCTCAAGGATAAACTTTACAGAGCCAGGGGACACGAGTGCTCCGAAGGCAGGGCGTCTGTGCTGAGTGGCTCAGTCATGTCTGACTCTTGGCCACCCCGTGGACTGTCGCCTGCCAAGCTCCCTGTCCGTGGGATTCTCCAGACAAGGACACGGGAGCGGGTGTTCATGCCCTCCTCCAGGGATCTTCCTGACCCAGGGATGGAACCTGCATCTCCAGTGTCTCCTGCACTGGCAGGCAGGTTCTTCACCACTAGTGCCACCTGGGAAGGCTGAATCCCAGTGCAGCCTGGCAAAATGAGAACTAGGTGAAGAAGCAGCTTTTGTATGGCTGGCTCATCAGAGTCCCTCCATGGGCTAGTTCCTTGCTGCGGGACTTTCCTTTGTCTCTTCTTCCGCAGAGTTTACGTGTCTGATTTCCCATACCATCAGTGCTGTACTCTCTGGGAGAAGGATTCTCAAAGAGGTTAATGAGTCTATGTTAATAAGATTGGTGGGTATTCCAGGGAATTCACCTTCGTACAGGTATTAATTCCATGCTGATATGTTTCTATATATTAGGACTGAAAGTTGGGAGACCCAAGTTTTACTTTATTTTATTTATTTAAAAAAATTTTTTTTTTTGGCCTCATCTATTGTTTGTTTTTTTTTTTTGCAGGGAATTTGTTTATTGAGAAATAAGGTTATGAGAAATAATGTTAACACTTCTAAATTAAGTATTCACTTATAAGTTTTATCAGTGTCCTGTCAATGGACAAAATGAGAAATATTGCACAGAAATCAAACATAAAAATAATAATTAACAAAATATCAAAGCAACTATTGGTTCATTATTTATTCATTTTCATCCATCTTTATTCTTTGGTCTGTGTGGGCCTCCCATCGCGGTGGCCTGTATCGTTGCAGAGCACTGGCTCTGGGCGCATGCGCTCCAGAGTGCTGGGTCGTCATTGGACACACTGGTCCAGCCGTTCCGTGGCATGTGGGATCCTCCCATGCCAGGGATTGAACTAGTGCCCCCTGCACTGCAAGGAGCACTCTTTACCTGCTGGACCACCAGGGAAGCCCCCGAGTTTTATTTTTATTTATTTATTGATTTAGGCTCTTCTGGGTTTTCACTGCGGCTCTAGGCTCTCCTCTAGTTGCAGGGAGTGGGGGCTACTCTCTAGTTGAGGTGAGCAGACTTCTTGTCGCGGTGGCTTCTCTTGTTGTGGAACTTGGGCTCTAGGGTACATGGGCTCAATACTTGTGGCTCCGAGGCTCTAGAGCACAGGCTCAACAGTTGTGGCTCACGGGCTTCGTTGCTCCGCATCATGCGGGATCTTCCTGGATCAGGGATGAAATCTGTGTCTCCTGCATTGGCAGGCAAATTCTTCACCAATGAGCTACCAGGGAAGCCCTATTTTTATTTTTAAAATATTTATCTGTTCGGCTGCGCTGAGTAATTAATTGTGGCCTGTGGAATCTAGTTCCCTGACTACGGATCAAACGCAGGCCCCCTGGCACAGAAAATGCATGGTCTTAGCCAGGAGGCCGAGTCTTCTACTTAGGGTCTCAAGGGCTGCTGTCAGTGCTGACTGGGCTGCATTCTCATCTGGGGGCTTAAGAGGGTGAGGATCCACTTCCACGCTCAACAAGGTCTTTGGAATAATTGATTTCTTGCAGCCATAGGGATGAAAGGCTTGGAGTCTTGCTCAGTCGGCTGGAGGCTGCCTGCAGTTGACTGACACAGCTGCTCACTTCCTCCCACCAGGCTGGGGGGGTCGTCGGAGTGAGTCAGCTCGCAAGGTTGTCTTAGGTGAAGGCACAGAAATGACAGCCCACCACTGCTGCCATATTTCATTGGTTAGAAGCAAGTCATGTGACTTCCCTGGTAGTCCAGTGTTTAAGAATCTGCCTGAGACTTTCCTGGGGGTCCAGTGGGTTAGACTCTGTGCTCCTAGCACAGGGGGCCCGGGTTCAATCCCCGGTCAGGGAACTAGACCCCACATGCTGCAACTAAGACCCTGTGCAGCCTCATTAAAATAAATAAAGCAATTTTAAAAAAAAAGGATGCAAAAATACTGTACTTTAAAAAAACAGCTGCCTGCCCACTCAGGGGACGTGGGTTCCGTCCCTCGTCCAGGAGGATCCTGCCTGCCTCAGAGCAACGAAGCCCATGCACTGTGACTGCTGAGCCCACGTCCCTAGGGCCCGTGCCCCGCAGCGAGAGGAGCAGCCGCAGTGAGAAGCCCACGTGCCACAAGGAAGGGTAACGGCCCGCTCCGCAAGTAGAGAAAGCCCATGCACAGCCATGCCGACCCAGCATAGACGTAACTAAAAGAAAGGAAGTTGAAAAATTAAAAATTTAAGAAAGAAACAAGTGACAAGTCTCATTCATACTAAAGGGGAGGGCATTACATGAAGCTGTGATCACTGGCTGTCAGGAAGCATGGGAGGGGCAACGTCGAGTCAGTCCATCCCAGTTATATTCTCTAGTTACTCGTTTACTGATTTATTACATGTCTTCCCCAGTAGTTAGGAACCTCCAAGACTGCAGGACTTCATGCGTCTTTCTGGTGACTATGTCCCTAGCACCGGAAACCATTACCAGCACAAAGTCAACATATTTCCTTTTTTTTTTTTTTTTTTAATTTTGGCCTCTTTTATTGGTTATTTATTTATTTGTTCTCATCCATCTTTCTTCTTCGGCCTGCGTGAGCCTCCCATGGCAGTGGCCTCTCTCATTGCAGAGCACCTGCTCTGGGCGCATGCGCTCCGGAGCACTGGCTCGTCATTGGACACACTGGCCCAGCCATTCCTCCGCATGTGGGATCTTCCCAGGCCAGGAATTGAACTGGTGCCTCTTGCACTGCAAGGTGGACTCTTCACCCACTGGACCGCCAGGGAAGTCCTCAACATATTTCTTGACTAAATAAATAAATAAGTCAACCAGCTTTCTTATAGAACTAAGACGAGTTTTCTAAGAAACCCAGCTTTCTGGTAAGTAAAAGCTGTCATTAGACATATTCTATTTTTTAATTGGTCTGTTCCTAGACCCCAGAGAAAAACGAGCTTCATAATTAGCCTGGTAGGGTTTGGGAGACCTGCTTGGTGGGGAAAGAGAGGGTGTATGAAGCTTTGACTTGGGTTGAGCTGCGTCTGAACAGGCTCCGGGAGATGGTGAAGCACAGGGAAGGCTGGCGGGCTGCAGTCCCTGGGGTTGCAAAGAGCTGGGCGCGACTGAGCAGCAGTCAGCCCCAAAGTCCTCCAAACGCTCATCTTACGGGCTGGCTTTGGTGTTGGAACGGCCCTTTCTCGCTGTGACCTTTGTGATTAATATGCCAGATTCATAAATACACACACGCATTATCCACACATCCATTTTTATATCAATAGAAAATGCTTTCCAGATGTGTGTTGGAGGTGATAGGTTCTGTGCTGCGGCCTTTTTATTTTCTGTTAGGTCTCTGCCTGGCCGGGCACACAGCCTATTGTTTTTATATCGAAAAGACAGGTCATACCTGCTTAATAAGCCGAAGGAATTTGCTGCAACCTGGGGGAACCGTCGGAATGTGGTTTTCAGATCCGATTAGAGAGATGCGGCCAGGTCCCCGGGGTTCTCAGGTTCAGCTGCCTCGGCCTACAATGTCAGGCATTGTCTTCCGGGCCTTGCGCTAAACGGTCCAGGCTTCTGTGGCCTTTCTTTTGTAGCTGGGGTGTGCAACCCCAGAGGATACCCAGAGGGGAGCGAACCACTGAGCTTTCTGTTAGCTTTCTTCTTGTTGCTCGGTATCTTGGTCGTGTCTGCCTCTGCGGCCTCATGGACGGCAGCACGCCAGACTCCCTTGTCCTTCACCAGCTCCTGGAGTTTGCTTAGACTCACGTCCATTAGGTCGGTGACGCCATCCAGCCATCTCCTCCTCTGTCGTCCCCGTCTCCTCCTGCCTTCAGTCTTTCCCAGCATCAGGGTCTTTTCCAGTGCGTTGTCGCTTCGCATCAGGTGGCCAAAGGTTTGGAGCTTCGGCCTCAGTCTTTCCAATGGATATTCAGGGTCAGCTGTCTAGTCTTCTGTTGTTTCTGCCAGTGTTCTTTGGGGGTGCCCCTTGTAGGGGTTTGAAAAGGGAAGAGAAGTCTAAATCCCTTCTGCCCCAAGCTTGAAGTGTCTTTATTCTTCGACTTGGGAGTAACAGGGGGCGTGTGCTTTAGAGTCAGAATCCTGGTCTGGCTGTTCACTAGCTGTGTGCCCTTGGGCAAGCCCCTTGACCTCTCTGAGCCTCCGATGACTCATCTGTATCTTGCAGAAACACTGTGTATCTCTTGGCTTATTTATTTATTTATAAATATGCCTTCCTCCTTGTGCTGGGTGGACCCCGCTGGGCACATCGTGGGCACTCAACACGTGTTGAGTGAGTGGAGGAGAGGGCCAGTGGTCATCCTGGAGGAGGCACCAGTAAGCTGGTGACAGTGACGCTCGTGTGTGTCATTTTCCTGTTGCTGAGCTGCCGGCAGCCTGGCAGCTGGATGTGGAGTTTTCATTTACTCCTCAAGGAATGTTCTATGAAGGAGACTCTTATGATGCCCCTTCAGAGATCAGCACATCGAGACTTATCCCTGACAGCCCGTGATGGCAAAGGATGATTGTAAAAGTTTTCAGGCATGGAATGATGGTTTTCAGATCCGATTAGAGATGCGGCCAGGTCCCCGGGGTTCTCAGGTTCAGCTGCCTCGGCCTACAATGTCAGGCATTGTCTTCCGGGCCTTGCGCTAAACGGTCCAGGCTTCTGTGGCCTTTCTTTTGTAGCTGGGGTGTGCAACCCCAGAGGATACCCAGAGGGGAGCGAACCACTGAGCTTTCTGTTAGCTTTCTTCTTGTTGCTCGGTATCTTGGTCGTGTCTGCCTCTGCGGCCTCATGGACGGCAGCACGCCAGACTCCCTTGTCCTTCACCAGCTCCTGGAGTTTGCTTAGACTCACGTCCATTAGGTCGGTGACGCCATCCAGCCATCTCCTCCTCTGTCGTCCCCGTCTCCTCCTGCCTTCAGTCTTTCCCAGCATCAGGGTCTTTTCCAGTGCGTTGTCGCTTCGCATCAGGTGGCCAAAGGTTTGGAGCTTCGGCCTCAGTCTTTCCAATGGATATTCAGGGTCAGCTGTCTAGTCTTCTGTTGTTTCTGCCAGTGTTCTTTGGGGGTGCCCCTTGTAGGGGTTTGAAAAGGGAAGAGAAGTCTAAATCCCTTCTGCCCCAAGCTTGAAGTGTCTTTATTCTTCGACTTGGGAGTAACAGGGGGCGTGTGCTTTAGAGTCAGAATCCTGGTCTGGCTGTTCACTAGCTGTGTGCCCTTGGGCAAGCCCCTTGACCTCTCTGAGCCTCCGATGACTCATCTGTATCTTGCAGAAACACTGTGTATCTCTTGGCTTATTTATTTATTTATAAATATGCCTTCCTCCTTGTGCTGGGTGGACCCCGCTGGGCACATCGTGGGCACTCAACACGTGTTGAGTGAGTGGAGGAGAGGGCCAGTGGTCATCCTGGAGGAGGCACCAGTAAGCTGGTGACAGTGACGCTCGTGTGTGTCATTTTCCTGTTGCTGAGCTGCCGCGGCAGCCTGGCAGCTGGATGTGGAGTTTTCATTTACTCCTCAAGGAATGTTCTATGAAGGAGACTCTTATGATGCCCCCTTCAGAGATCAGCACATCGAGACTTATCCCTGACAGCCCGTGATGGCAAAGGATGGAGCCTGGGCGCCTGTCCACTGACTCAGAGATGCCATCCGACCATCTCGCCTTCTGCTGCCTCCTTCTCCTTCCTCCTTCCATGTTTCCCAGCACCAGGGGCTTTTCCACCGTAATTGATGGGGGTTCCTTCCCAGGCTTTGTGTGCGTTGTTGAGCCCCGAAGGCACGTTGCCTGTGGATGGAGTGACTTCTCCTCAGCTCATCCTCCTTTGTTCCTTTCTCTGTCTGCCCTCTTGGGCTACAGGATGCCTCAGTCGCTCTCCTGGGCCGGGGTCCACGTCTCAGCTGTCTGTGGGCGTGGGTCCTGTGAACCCTGTCTGGGAGCCACTGTGAACCCCAGTTGACGCACCTGTATGGTGGGGTAAACGTGGAACCCACAGTTTAGGGCTGAAAAGTAAATTCCTTCACAGCCCAGTGGCGGGTGTCTAGTCAGTGATTCATAAAGGTGACACGTCCTCCTTAAGCACGAGCACCCAGGGGCCTGGTGGACTTGGTTATTGGGAGATTTGGTTATTGGAGTTGAATTCTCATTGCTGATTGAATTTTATTATCCGTCTTGCCCTAGCTTTCTATCTGTCTGTCCATCCGTCCTTCCAACCATCCATTCACTTCTCCATCCATCCATCCATCCACTTCTCTGTCCATCCGCCCACCCATCCATCCACCCTCCTTATTCTCTGTCTTCTTTCTACCTGTCTCTCTATCCCTCTGTCCTTCTCTCTTCTGTGTCCGGCTGGGCGACCTTCCGCTGACATCTGCCCTCTGATGGTGCTCTGTCTCCATTGAGCGCCTCCTCTCCAGCGTTTTCTCACTCCCAGGCCTTGGCATGTGCTGTTCCCACTGCCCTGAGGGCCTAGTCCTGCCTGCTCACCCCTGGCCAGCCCTGCTGAGAGCTTCCTCTCTCCAGCATTCTTGCTTGGTTCACCAAAGCGCCCGCCCTTGCGGCTCCCACAGCATAGTATTTATCACCTTGGATGGCGATTGTCCCTTTCCTTACTGTAGCCCTTCCTCAGAATCTGAGTACCTGGGAAACTGGGCCTGTGTTGTGTCCACTGTTAATTCTCTTAGTGGGGTATATGATCAACACAGAGTCGATATGCGGATACATTCACTGAACACAGTTTGTGGGCGGCTGCTGTGTGTCAGGCCTTATGTGTGATACGTTGCTCAGTTGTGTCCAACTCAGCGGCCCCGTGGACTGTAGCCTGCCAGGCTCCTCTGTCCGGCTGCTGTGTGTCAGGCCTTATGTGTGATACGTTGCTCAGTTGTGTCCAACTCAGCGGCCCCGTGGACTGTAGCCTGCCAGGCTCCTCTGTCCGGCTGCTGTGTGTCAGGCCTTATGTGTGATACGTTGCTCAGTTGTGTCCAACTCAGCGGCCCCGTGGACTGTAGCCTGCCAGGCTCCTCTGTCCGGCTGCTGTGTGTCAGGCCTTATGTGTGATACGTTGCTCAGTTGTGTCCAACTCAGCGGCCCCGTGGACTGTAGCCTGCCAGGCTCCTCTGTCCGTGGGATTCTCCAGGCAGGAATGCGGGAGTGGAGACTTCCCTGGTGGTCCAGTGGGTAAAGAATCTGCCTTGCAGTGCAAGGGGCGCCGGTTCGATCCCTGGCCTGGGAGAATCCCACGTGCCGCGGAGCGGCTGGACCGATGAGTCCAACGACTGAACCAGAGCTCTGGAGCATGCGCCCAGAGCTGGTGCTCTGCAACGAGAGAGGCCACTGTGATGGGAGGCCCACACAGGCCAAAGAACAAAGATGAAAGACCAAAGTGGCCAAAAAAAAAAAAAAAAAAAGAGAAAAAGAATACGGGAGTGGGTTGCCCTGTTGCCATTTCCTTCTCCAGGATCAAGCCTTATAGCCAAAAACAAAACAGGAGGATTCCCGCTCTTGTGTTGTAATATGGGTGGCTCAGTGGACACTGGGTCCCAGGACGCCTGCCCGTCAGCAGTATGGACCTCCTTGTCGTGGTCCAGTCGCACCTGGCATTCCGCTCCCTGTGCATTTGTGTGTTTATTCCCATGGCTTCTCACACCCTGTCGCCTGTGTCTGCCTAACTCCCACACCAAGGCGGGAGGGAAATCCCTGGGTAGGTCCCCAGCATTCTTGCTTGGTTCACCAAAGCGCCCGCCCTGCGGCTCCCACAGCATAGTATTTATCACCTTGGATGGCGATTGTCCCTTTCCTTACTGTAGCCCTTCCTCAGAATCTGAGTACCTGGGAAACTGGGCCTGTGTTGTGTCCACTGTTAATTCTCTTAGTGGGGTATATGATCAACACAGAGTCGATATGCGGATACATTCACTGAACACAGTTTGTGGGCGGCTGCTGTGTGTCAGGCCTTATGTGTGATACGTTGCTCAGTTGTGTCCAACTCAGCGGCCCCGTGGACTGTAGCCTGCCAGGCTCCTCTGTCCGGCTGCTGTGTGTCAGGCCTTATGTGTGATACGTTGCTCAGTTGTGTCCAACTCAGCGGCCCCGTGGACTGTAGCCTGCCAGGCTCCTCTGTCCGGCTGCTGTGTGTCAGGCCTTATGTGTGATACGTTGCTCAGTTGTGTCCAACTCAGCGGCCCCGTGGACTGTAGCCTGCCAGGCTCCTCTGTCCGGCTGCTGTGTGTCAGGCCTTATGTGTGATACGTTGCTCAGTTGTGTCCAACTCAGCGGCCCCGTGGACTGTAGCCTGCCAGGCTCCTCTGTCCGTGGGATTCTCCAGGCAGGAATGCGGGAGTGGAGACTTCCCTGGTGGTCCAGTGGGTAAAGAATCTGCCTTGCAGTGCAAGGGGCGCCGGTTCGATCCCTGGCCTGGGAGAATCCCACGTGCCGCGGAGCGGCTGGACCGATGAGTCCAACGACTGAACCAGAGCTCTGGAGCATGCGCCCAGAGCTGGTGCTCTGCAACGAGAGAGGCCACTGTGATGGGAGGCCCACACAGGCCAAAGAACAAAGATGAAAGACCAAAGTGGCCAAAAAAAAAAAAAAAAAAGAGAAAAAGAATACGGGAGTGGGTTGCCCTGTTGCCATTTCCTTCTCCAGGATCAAGCCTTATAGCCAAAAACAAAACAGGAGGATTCCCGCTCTTGTGTTGTAATATGGGTGGCTCAGTGGACACTGGGTCCCAGGACGCCTGCCCGTCAGCAGTATGGACCTCCTTGTCGTGGTCCAGTCGCACCTGGCATTCCGCTCCCTGTGCATTTGTGTGTTTATTCCCATGGCTTCTCACACCCTGTCGCCTGTGTCTGCCTAACTCCCACACCAAGGCGGGAGGGAAATCCCTGGGGTAGGTCCCTAGGTCAGGGACCCTCGTGTACTTTGAAAATGCTGTCCACGCAGGATCTTGGGTGTGCGGGCACCATTCAGAACGTGGGCCTCCAGGGAACCGGGCAGCTGTCCCTGCAGCGCCAGGACCCGGGTCCAGGCTTGGCGATGAGAAGACCTTTAGCAGACGTGCGCTGGAGAACGAGAGGACTCATGTCCTTGCTCTCTCTGCCTCTGGCCGAGGAAGGGCCGTGTGTCTGAGGGCCTTTTGCACAATTCTCATCTCGTTCACTGCTTGACCGTGTGATTATTTTAACTTTCAGAGACTGCTGGGGGATGCCTGGGCAGGGGCTCTGCGATCATCCAGAAACGTATTTCTAGGGAAGTGCCGAGGGACCTGCTGGACCTCGCAGGGGCCGGCAGCGTTCAGCCACACGTGCTTAGTGTATTAAGTAATGGATGGATTTTTCTTTCCCACATAGTGGTTCAGCGAAGTGTTGTCCAATAAACACACATTTATGTACAACTGGAGATTTTTTTCCGGCAGAGGGAACAGTGAGGAGGATTGATCCAGGCTTGAGGGGAGGTTGGACCTGGGTCTCAGACGGGGAACAGAATAGGAAGAGAAGAATCTGGACAGGCTGCCTGCCTCCCGGGGCAGGGCTTGGACAGGTTCTGTGTGTGGCCGCAGCCTTTTGCACAGTTGCATCTAGTGAAGTCCAAGCTGGCTCCTTTGCAGAGTGACTGTGTTTCTGCAAAGGGGCACATGGCCTGCAGGGCGTAGCTCCTGACTCCTATTCCAGCGGTCCTTTCACTACCCCATATGGTCTCTCATGCCCAAGGGCATCATTCTAGATGTTGCTCTTTTTTTTTTGTTTTGTTTGAGTCAAAATAGGTGGTGTGGAAAAAAAAAAAAAACAGAATTGGTTTTCTGAGAGGTGCAGATCAACTTACTGGACTCTGTTTGTGTGCTCTATACAATTAAGTCTAGTGCAGGGGTAGCTGACTCCGGTATGTTCTCAGGCTGGACAGGTCGCACACAGGAGTGACGCCGATCACAGGTGCGTCGAGAGGACCCTGGCAGGAAAGAGAAGGCGCTTGGCAACTGGGCAGTCTCGGGGAAGGCTCCTTACAGGTGCCCGGGAAGGATGAAGGGGCAGTAAGGAGGTAGAAGGAAACCAAGAAGAAGAGTGAGGGACTTCCCTGGTGGTCCAGTGGCTAACACTCTGTGCTCCCAATGCCGAGGTCGAGGGTTCAGTCCCGGGTCGGGGAATTAGATTCCACACGCTGCCACTAGGACCAGGCACAGCCAAATACACAAATTAAAAAAAATAAAAATAAAAAAGGAATAGTGAGGTACCCTGAGACGAGTAACACGTTGGGGGCACCAGGCTGAGAGAGCAGTGACTGAAGAGGGTGGTTCTGTGGAGAGACCCTGGAAAGAGCCCTGGTCTTGGGTAGAGGGAGTCGGCCCACCTGCTGTGACTCCTTGACCCACGGGGAGGGAACTGGGGAGGATATGTACCCCCAGGTTCCCTCACATCCATATTTCTTACCCATGTCTCCTGTTGGTCAAGTCTAACTTGAAGCCAGAGAAGGGACTCAGAAGATCCACCGGGATCCATCTCCAGGGGCAGAGAGTAGGCTGGGGGAGGGGGAAGTGTGACCGAAAAGGGACAGATGGAAGGGCTTTTACTTCATTTTTGAAGTTTTATTTATTTATGTATATTTGGCTATTCTGGGTTTTCCCTGCTGCCGCAGGCTCTTCTCTAGTTGCAGGGAGTGCGGGCTGCTCTCTCGTTGAGGTGAGCAGGCTTCTTGGGGCGGTGATTTCTCTTGTTGGGGAGCTCGGGCTCGAGGGCACACGGGCCTCAGTCGTTGTGGCCCACGGGCTCCACAGTCGCGGCTCTGAGGCTCTAGAGCCCAGGCTCCATCGTTGTGACTCACGGGCTTCGTTGCTCCGCAGCACGTGGGATCTTCCCGGATCAGGGATCGAACCCGTGTCTCCTGCATTGGCCGGCGAACTCTTCACCCCTGAGCTACCTGGGAAGCCGTCAGTAAGTGTTACGTTTTTGTGGTGGTTTTACACCATCATGAGCTTTGTTTCTCTACTTTGGAACGAGAGGTGGGTGCAGCACCCATTTTCCTGTCCCTTTAGTTCTCCTGAACACGGAGAAGTCAGTGGTGAAGGGGAACACGCTCTGAGATGCGATGGGAAGAGGCCCCAGGGAAGGGTGGGGACTGTGACAGAATCCAGCGCTCCATCTCAGGGGACCTCCCGCCTCTCAGCTCTCCCCAGGACAGCCTCCAAGGCGTGTAGGCTGAGCGTTGCCAGGATTCTCAAGGTTTCGAGAAACGCTGGAAAACTGGGATTTTTATGTGAAAGCTTCTGCTTTTTCAATGCTGGCAGACGACTCCAAATTTTAAAAACTATGTCCTCTGCGCCAGCACTCTGAACCATGTACAGCCGGTCTGGGGGCCGGGTCCAGCTTACATGGAGCCAGTTGTGACCTTCAGTGAAGCTTACGTGCGGGGGCCGGAGGATGCTGTCAGCTTTACCAGGGAGAACAAGCGTGACCTTGGCTCTGGGTCGAAGGCTGTATCGTGAGGTCCGAGCTGAAAGGCCAGAGATAAGATTAGAGCATCCTTGACCTAAAACATGAGCGCTGGAAAGATGCAGAGGAGGGGGACGATATTTAGCAGGCGTCGGGGGCAGGGTTGGCTTTCTCACGATGGACACGTGGGCTGGATTTTACTGCAAGCTTGAACAGTTTTGGTACCTTACGTATGAGCTTACTTCTGATTTCACCTGGATGACGCCATGAAGTGATTTTCATTCTGTTCAGTGTTTTGGGGGCAGGGGACAAGGAGAGTTAAAACCCAGCCCTGTGATATTATATAAATCAAGGCATTAACACCAACACACGTCCCCCAGGTTCTTTTCCAGAGAAGCTAGATTGCAGGCGACGCTCCCCTGCGCTTCGAAGCTGTTCCACTTAATACACCCCTGGAGTGGGTTCAAGCTCTCTTCCGGCCTCCTTCCCTTAAAAAAAAAAAAGAAAAAAGAAAAATAGCAATGCCGTTTTGAATTCCCCATCTTTGGTGAGAGAGGAGAGCACACAGTTGTGTGTGGAATCCTTTCCCCCGCACACACATCTGTTACACACATTGCCACGATGTCCTGGGCTTGTTCAACAATGAACAAAATGATCTCCTCTCATTACTTCCCGTGTTGCTTCAAAACCGCACTCGGAAAAATCAAACCACCAAAGAGGGACCTCAGCCAATCAAACCTCCTCGCTGGGCGGGGCCCAGCTTTTCCCAGTGTAGGGGCCCGGGGCGGGGAGTGGCGGCCCGGGAGGCGCGTGCGGGGCTAGCTTTTGCCCATGGCTTCCTGGGTCTTTTGGCGTCTCTGTCCGCTCTCAGCTCTCCCCAGGACAGCCTCCAAGGCGTGTAGGCTGAGCGTTGCCAGGATTCTCAAGGTTTCGAGAAACGCTGGAAAACTGGGATTTTTATGTGAAAGCTTCTGCTTTTTCAATGCTGGCAGACGACTCCAAATTTTAAAAACTATGTCCTCTGCGCCAGCACTCTGAACCATGTACAGCCGGTCTGGGGGCCGGGTCCAGCTTACATGGAGCCAGTTGTGACCTTCAGTGAAGCTTACGTGCGGGGGCCGGAGGATGCTGTCAGCTTTACCAGGGAGAACAAGCGTGACCTTGGCTCTGGGTCGAAGGCTGTATCGTGAGGTCCGAGCTGAAAGGCCAGAGATAAGATTAGAGCATCCTTGACCTAAAACATGAGCGCTGGAAAGATGCAGAGGAGGGGGACGATATTTAGCAGGCGTCGGGGGCAGGGTTGGCTTTCTCACGATGGACACGTGGGCTGGATTTTACTGCAAGCTTGAACAGTTTTGGTACCTTACGTATGAGCTTACTTCTGATTTCACCTGGATGACGCCATGAAGTGATTTTCATTCTGTTCAGTGTTTTGGGGGCAGGGGACAAGGAGAGTTAAAACCCAGCCCTGTGATATTATATAAATCAAGGCATTAACACCAACACACGTCCCCCAGGTTCTTTTCCAGAGAAGCTAGATTGCAGGCGACGCTCCCCTGCGCTTCGAAGCTGTTCCACTTAATACACCCCTGGAGTGGGTTCAAGCTCTCTTCCGGCCTCCTTCCCTTAAAAAAAAAAAAGAAAAAAGAAAAATAGCAATGCCGTTTTGAATTCCCCATCTTTGGTGAGAGAGGAGAGCACACAGTTGTGTGTGGAATCCTTTCCCCTGCACACACATCTGTTACACACATTGCCACGATGTCCTGGGCTTGTTCAACAATGAACAAAATGATCTCCTCTCATTACTTCCCGTGTTGCTTCAAAACCGCACTCGGAAAAATCAAACCACCAAAGAGGGACCTCAGCCAATCAAACCTCCTCGCTGGGCGGGGCCCAGCTTTTCCCAGTGTAGGGGCCCGGGGCGGGGAGTGGCGGCCCGGGGGAGGCGCGGGGTGCGGGGAGCTGAGCCGCGGTATTGATGGGTGCCCATGGCTTCCTGGGGGTCTTTTTGGCGTCTCTGTGTGCGCGGGTCCATGCATGTGTCTGTACATAAGTCTTTCCGATGGTCTGATGTCTGTCTATTTCTTTGTCAATTTATTTGCTTTTTAAATTTGGGGGGGGGGCAGGTTGGGGAGGGAAGGGGCGTGCCGGCCACTTCTATTGGTCTTTCATTTATACATTTTTATCCGTCTTTGTTCTTTGGCTCCTATGGGCCTCCCATCGCAGTGGCCTCTGTTGTCGCAGAGCACCGGCTCTGGGCACATGCGCTCCAGAGCTCCGGCTCGGTTATTGGACACATCGGTCCAGCCGCTCGGCGGCACGTGGGATCTTCCCAGGCCAGGGATCGAACTGGTGCCCCTTGCCTTGCAAGGCGGTGTCCTTACCCACTGGGCCACCAGGGAAGCCCTCTTTGTCAGTTTATCTGTGGCGTGTCCATTTATTTTATCACTGTTTTCCATCATTATGAAATGGAAAATAGTACAATAAAGATATTATTAGTAGTATCTTTCTTGTGATAGTGTTGACGTGTACGCGTGTTAGCGGCAGGTGTGCCATGTGCTGGTTTGATGGCTGGGTGTATTGGGAAATAAGCACACTGAAGTTAGTCAGCACCTCGATCCTGTTATATATTTAGCTTGTTTTGTTTTTTTTGGTGTGGTGATTAACACTGAAGATATACTCTCCTAACAGCTTTCAAGTATATACTACAGTCTTGTTTTTTTTTTTTAGTGGGGGGCCACTTCTATTGATCTTTCATTCACTTATCTTTTGTGTTCCTTGGCCTGTGTGGGCCTCCCATCGCAGTGGCCTCTCTGGTTGCAGAGCACCGGCTCTGGGCACATGCACTCCAGAGCCCTGGCTCCTCATTGGACACACCGGTCCAGCTGCTCCGCGGCATGTGGGATTTTCCCATGCCAGGGATCGAACCAGTGTCCCTCGCACTGCAAGGTGGACTCTTTACCCACTAGACCACCAGGGAAGCCTTGATACCTTTAAAAAATATTTTTGACCACATGGTGAGGCATGCAGGATCTCAGATCCTGGACCAGGGATCAAATCCATGTTCCCTGTAGTAAAGGTGTGGGTTTTTAATCCCTGGACTGCTAAGGAAGTCTCAGAATACTGATAGAATTTTGTCTCTCCAGGGAACAAACTTGCTTAGGCAGACAGACATGTATTTCTTGTGAAGCACAAGGAATTAGGGACCAATGTCTTGCTTAGGTCCAAGAGATTTTGAAAGCACTGTCCCCTAGGCCGTGCTGGATGGTACTTAATGTAGTGAGCCTCCTGTCCCTGGAGGTATCGAAGCAGGCTGCACTATTTCATGGAAAGGAGTCTTCTATTGGGTTAGAGAATTAACTAAATAGTCTTTGAAGTTCTTGTCAATGCCCGATTCTAGGTTTCTGAGACATTAAAGAGGTGGCTAGGTTCTGGGCAAGGCAACTGAGATAGATGAGCCTCTCCCACCCCGTCTGAGGCTTAACCACTCAAGAATCATTTGGCAAGGTATTTATTTATTTGCACTTCTCTGGTGGCTCAAATGGTAAAGAATCTGCCTGCAGTGCAGCGTTCACCTGGAGAATTCCACAGACAGAGGAGCCTGGTGGGCTACAGCCTATGGAGTCGCAAAGAGACACGATTGAGCAACTATGCACACACACAGTTCTTTCTTTCTTCTTTTTTTTTTACCCTTATGTTTCCATAATTCATTTTTTGGGGTCTAAACTCAGGCACAAAAGTCGGCACATTCAATTGATGAGGCATGGGATTTGCAGAGAGAGTGCAGAGGAATGGAACTGAGGTTCTGAGCTCAGGTTAAACTCCAGCTGTACCCTTCACTTGCTGAGTGACCTTGAGCAAGTGAGTAAACCTTTTGGACTTTCCCATCAGGAAAATGGGGCTAGAATAGAACCTACCTGTAGCACTGACATGATGGTTGAGTGAGAGATTCCCTGTAAAAGCCTTGTCACAGGGCTTGAGACAAAGCAAGTGCATACAGACGATACTACCGGTGATCGTTATTTATTCAGTAGGTATTAACTGAAGACCCGTTAGCTATCAAACCTAGCAACATGTAGAAAGGAAAAACAATCCTTCTGGTGTGACAGAAAATCCTTATCTTCCTGCACTAAGGGGCATCAATATGGACAGGAAATTCAAGACAACACATGCCCCTCCTCTCTGTTCTCAAAAAGTCTTTCCACGAGGTCACAGTTGGATGAGATCCAAGGCCTGGGTGATGCTTGGACCTTGATTTTTATCAGAATTGGCTTTTCCCAACTTGACTGCACTTGCTATTGCTATCGAATATGGCGTTATTTATTACTTGTTGAATACCCTCAGTCTGTTCAGCCCTTTACAAGAGATTAAGAAGATAAGTCCCGGGCCCCAGGGAGTTTGCGATTTCAGTTACTCAGACTCAAAGTGCACCAGCTGAGCAGGGCTTCGGATGCCCCCGGCACATCGACTCTCAAGTCCTTCAGTCCTCCCGTAAAGAAGATGATTAAGTGCGAGGCCGAGCCTGGATTTTTGCAGAGTCCTTCTAGATAGAAGAAACAGTAATAGCAGATGCTGTTAAAAATTAATTAAAACCTGCCCCCCCAAACCCCCCTCCTTCTCAGCTCAAAATCCTGGAAGAGGAAGCCATCACAAATCATGAAACTGAGGTGGTTTTGATTTCCTGTGCTCCTTTATACGTCTCCAACTTTAAAAAACTTCACCATCCAGACTGTTTACCATATGGGGGAGGGGAAGGGAGGATGATCGGTGTTTTAGAGGTGAAGATAAACATACACATGGAGGCCATTTTGCCTGAAAGCTTGGCACCTTCGCGGACATTTGGTTCCAGCAAAATACGCCGAGATCCTATTAAACCCTGGTTCTCTCTCACTGTGGTCCTTGCTCGCTGAACTCTTGAAGTTACATCCATTAAATACCATGAGTTCATCACAATTCTGTTTCCAAAAGGGAGGCCGATTCCCCGGGAGACAATGAAAGAAGGATCTGCATGTTTGGTAGCTGGCGATCTCGTGGCCTTGCCCGCACGTTGGTCGACTCTGTCCAGAGTTGCAGGGAACGTGGATGGATGTGACGCACGAAGAGGTCTGTCTGAAGTGGGAGCCGCTCATCTCGATGCTGGTCCTGTCCCTCGTCCCTGTGAGAAACGTGAGACTTGCCCTGGACTCTCGGGCTCTCAGTTTTCCTCCATCCGTCACATCCTGGCACGCTGCATTCCAGGGAGCTCTCTGCTCACTCTGCTTGCACCCTGGTCCAGGCCACCATCGTTGTTTCCTTTTGGTGAGCAGTGAGGGGTGGTTGAAGGACTTTTAGCTTTTACTGAAGCATGGTTGATGTCTCATGTTTTCGGTGGGGACTTCCCTGTGGTCTAGTGACTGAGATGCCACACTCCCAACGCAGGAGGACTGGGGTTCTGTCCCGAGTCAGGGAACTAGATCCCGCATGGTGCAGTGAAGACCAGGCAGAGCCACATAAATAAACGTCAAAAACATTGTTCTTAAAAAATCATGTTAAAAAAAATGTTTTAGGCATATAGAAAAGCGGTTCAGTTATATATATATGTGTGTGTGTGTGTGTGTGTGTGTATTCTTTCCCAGATTCTTTTCCATTATAGTTTATTACAAGAAACGGAATCTAGTTCCCTCTGTTATACAGTAGGTCCTTGTTTATTTGTTTTATATATACACTAGTGTTCATTGCAAGGACTGATGCTGAAACTGAAGGTTTGATACTGTGGTCACTTGATGCAAAGGGCTGACTCATTGGGCAACACCCTGATGCTGGGAAAGATAGAGCAGGAGGGAAGGGGCAGCAGCGGATAGAGTTAGAGACCATCATCGACTCGATGGACACGTGTTTTAGAGGTGAAGATAAACATACACATGGAGGCCATTTTGCCTGAAAGCTTGGCACCTTCGCGGACATTTGGTTCCAGCAAAATACGCCGAGATCCTATTAAACCCTGGTTCTCTCTCACTGTGGTCCTTGCTCGCTGAACTCTTGAAGTTACATCCATTAAATACCATGAGTTCATCACAATTCTGTTTCCAAAAGGGAGGCCGATTCCCCGGGAGACAATGAAAGAAGGATCTGCATGTTTGGTAGCTGGCGATCTCGTGGCCTTGCCCGCACGTTGGTCGACTCTGTCCAGAGTTGCAGGGAACGTGGATGGATGTGACGCACGAAGAGGTCTGTCTGAAGTGGGAGCCGCTCATCTCGATGCTGGTCCTGTCCCTCGTCCCTGTGAGAAACGTGAGACTTGCCCTGGACTCTCGGGCTCTCAGTTTTCCTCCATCCGTCACATCCTGGCACGCTGCATTCCAGGGAGCTCTCTGCTCACTCTGCTTGCACCCTGGTCCAGGCCACCATCGTTGTTTCCTTTTGGTGAGCAGTGAGGGGTGGTTGAAGGACTTTAGCTTTTACTGAAGCATGGTTGATGTCTCATGTTTTCGGTGGGGATTTCCCCTGTGGTCTAGTGACTGAGATGCCACACTCCCAACGCAGGAGGACTGGGGTTCTGTCCCGAGTCAGGGAACTAGATCCCGCATGGTGCAGTGAAGACCAGGCAGAGCCACATAAATAAACGTCAAAAACATTGTTCTTAAAAAATCATGTTAAAAAAAATGTTTTAGGCATATAGAAAAGCGGTTCAGTTATATATATATGTGTGTGTGTGTGTGTGTGTGTATTCTTTCCCAGATTCTTTTCCATTATAGTTTATTACAAGAAACGGAATCTAGTTCCCTCTGTTATACAGTAGGTCCTTGTTTATTTGTTTTATATATACACTAGTGTTCATTGCAAGGACTGATGCTGAAACTGAAGGTTTGATACTGTGGTCACTTGATGCAAAGGGCTGACTCATTGGGCAACACCCTGATGCTGGGAAAGATAGAGGGCAGGAGGGGAAGGGGGCAGCAGCGGATGAGATGGTTAGAGACCATCATCGACTCGATGGACACGTGTTTGAGCAAACTTGCTCAGATGGTGAAGAGTGTGGCCTGCAGTGCGGGGGACCTGGGTTCGATCCCTGGGTCGGGAAGATCCCCTGGAGAAGGGAATGACAACCCACTTCTGTATTCTTGCCTGGAGAACCCCACGGACAGAGGAGCCTGGCGGCTGCAAAGAGTTGGCCACGACTGAGTAACTAAGCAATAAGAACAACATATACTCGTGTTTATCTGTTAGTCCCTAATTCCTAATTTATCCCCCACCCTCCCCTTTTAGTAACCATGTCTGCATCATTGTCTAGAAGACAAGGACAGTTGCCTCACTAGCCTGTTTTTCTTGCTGCTGCGTTTAGAGTCTCTTCTTTTTTCATTCATTCTTTTTTTATTTATTTTTTTTAGTATTATTAATTTAGTTGGCTGAGCTGGACCTTAGTTGTGGCACCGGGGATCTTTAGTGGCAGCTTGTGAACTCTTAGTCATGGCGTGCGGGATCTTAGTTCCCTAACCAGAGATCAAACCCATGCCCGCTGCATTGGGTGCACAGTCCCAGCTGCTGGACCACCAGGAAGTCCCTCTCTGACTTTTGTACACAGAGTTGGGATTCGTCGGTGGGAAGGTGGAAATGTTGGCGATGCCTTGGGAAGACTAAGAAAGTTGATGTAACTGATAAGTGTACCGTTTGGTTGCCCCCCTTCACCCCTCAACCGCCCCAGCCCCCTCCTTTCCGCACCTGTCATCTGAAATGTTTAGGAGATGGCTACCGCTCCGGCAGCTCCTTTAAATGATGAGGTGACTTGGAGACGGAGGACAAAGATGGAAGGAGCCTTCCTCTGCCTCCCTGAAAGTTGGACGGAATTGCCATGTTTCCCTGACTGCCCATTTTAGGGATTCTTTGACGAGAGGAAAAAGTGAAACCGTAGTTGGGCTTACATACCTAAAATCCACTTGCTATGCGGGAAACCCTGGATGGGGAAGATCCCCTGGAAGAGGGCATGGCAGCCCGCTCCAGTGGTCTTGCCTGGAGAATCCCATCCTTAGAGGAGCCTGGTGGGCTACAGTCCATGGGGTCACAAAGAGGCAGACAGGACTGAGCGATGAGGCATGCGCATAACTCTGTTTTCCTTTGATTTATCTCTCCTGCTCTCCCCCTTGACGGACCTCGCCTTTTGGTAAGACCAAGCTCAACACATCCTTCCTTCTCTGGTCATTTTCCTGGCCTTGCGTCTCAGGCTGACGCTGCCTCTGAGCTCCAGTGTTGCAATTCACCTCTGTCCGAGAAACAGCCGATGATTTATTTCCATTTCCTTAATCTACCTTTCTTTTTCAGTTTTAAAACCCACTCACTGCCTTTCTTCTGGAACACTGAGAGCTGGGGGAAAGGAGCGTTGATAATGTTTTTAGAAGGGGAGTCAAGTTCCCTTCTCTTTGACCTTTATCTGTTCATTTATCTGAGAGAAACTTATTAACTTTTGTTATGTGCTAGGCACTGTGCCAACAAGCACAGCCTTCCAGGGGTATGTATTCTAATACCCTGAACAATATCACAGCCATTTCTTTTGCTTAAAAAAAATTCTAACTATTGACATCTCATCTAGTGATCATCGATTTTCTGCTGATCTATCTGCCCGTTAAGACATGACACAGAGTGAAAGGGGGGTTTCAAACCAGAAATACATTTTTAACCCAAAACAGAAGTGACAAGATGATTTAGACTTAGGTTGGCAAACTTGGTCCCATGAGCAAAGTTCAGCCTACCTATCACCTGTTTTTGGAAGGCTTGAGAGCTTGGAATGTGCTTTATGATTTACAGTGGTTGAAAACTAGAAAAAAGCACAAGCTTAAGATTTTGCAATAACGAAATTTCTATGAAATTCAAATGTCAGTGTTATGAATAAAGTTTTATTGAGATACGGTCACATGCGTTCATCTGTGTAGGGTCCACAGCTGCATTTGCACTGCATTGGCCAGATTGAATGGTAGAGACAGAGACCTCAGGACCCACGAAGCCTAAACTATTTCCTGTCTCATCCTTTCCAGGAAAAGTTTGCTGGCCCTTAGTTTAATGGAATCCCTTCCTATCAAATTAAGTGAGAACATAATCACAAGATTTGGCCAAGTGACTAAGATGCCTAAGAAGCTGTTGTTCGAGTTTTTCATAGTAGGTTTACTCCTCATCCTTTGACTCTCTGCTTCCACCTGAAAACTTCCTAGGAAGCAATTCAGTGAGCCCCTTGTTCCTAGAGTCTTCGCCTGGAGAAATTCAAGGGACCCTCAAGGGGAGATAGGATTCTCTCCAGGACTGGGGAGGAGACGTGGCCGCAGGGAAAGAGGATAACTTAAGGACGTAGCCACTTTCCATCCTTCTTTCTGACAACCCCGATCGTCCAAGCAAATCTTTGGTTTTAGCAGGGTCGATGAGTTCAGCAGCCAAGGGAATACCTCACTGCTCCGTTCCAGGGCACGGAGGAGCGCCTGCTCCTGTCCGCTCGAGTGCGCACGCTCCCGGGGCGGCCCCGGCGGCTGGTGTTGCAAGCGCGCTGGGTATTTGCAAAGTCAAAGTCCTAGCTTTGTTCCAGAAGAACTCGGTGTTTTTTCACTGTAATTGAAGTTGATTTGTTTTATATTTACCCTCTAAGGTCAGGGAGACCTGGATTCGACATCAATCCAGCTGCTCTTCCCTTAAGCGTTTCTAATGGTTGATGATTTCTTCATCCTCTTCTCATCCCAATGTTGTTCCTGTCATCGGGCCAACTCAGAGAACACCTTCTCTGAGCCAGGTGGCTCCGTGGATGAAGAATTGGCCTGCCAGGCAGGAGATGTAGGCAGATGCGAGTTGGATCCCTGAGTCAGGAAGATCCCCTGGAGGAGGGCATCACAACCCACTCCAGTGTTCTTGCCTGGAGAATTGCAGGGCCAGAGGAGGCTGGCGCACTGCAGTTCATAGGTCGCAAAGATTTGGCCACGACGGACGTGACTGAGCGCGCGTACACACAAGCAGATAAAAGTTGTGATCACCCGGTCTGCCGCTGGGTGAAAGCAGCCAGCCAGTGATGACACTCACTTTGACTTGTCATTGTTTTGGTTGTGTCGTGCATGAGTAGAAGCTAGCACCTAGCTTTTTCTTTTTCTTTATCCTTTGAAGAATGACGTTGCTTCAAATCACATCGTAAAGGAATGGTGGGTACCAGTCTCAATTAATTTTCTTGGAATGGTCAGTGTGTGTGTCAAGAAGGGAGAGAGCTGGGTAGGGGATACTTTGAGAGAAGGATGGAGCGAGACACATGTACACTGTATTATTTCTTAAAATGAGAGTTCAGGGTTTCCTGGTGGCTCAGTGGTAAAGAGTCCACCTTCCAGTGCAGAGCACATGGGTTCGATCCCTGATCTGGGAAGACCTTCATGCTGAGGAACCAGGAAGCCCAGGAGCCACAACTGCTGAGCCTGTGCTCTAGAGCCCGGGAGCAGCAACTGCTGAAGCCTGCGTGTCTCGAGCCCGTGCTCTGCAACAAGAGAAGCCACTTCAATGAGAAGTCTATGCTCCATAACTAGAGAGTAGCCCCTGCTCGCCACAACTCGAGAAGCCTGCAAAGCAATGAAGACCCAGCAGGACCAAAAAGAAATAAATATAGACATAAATATTCTTTTCGAAAAATGGAAGTTCTTCTCCCAGGGTTAAACAGTATGAGACCATGTATGAATTCATTCTCTGTGTAAACATGCAAATGAGGCAGCTTCCCTCGTAGCTCCATGGTAAAGAATCCACGGGTTCGATCCCTGATCTGGGGAGATCCCACAGGCGCTTGAGCAGCTAAGCCCAGGAGCCACACCGTTGAGCCCACACATGGCCACTACTGAAACCTGTGTGCCCGAGAGCCCGTGCTCTGCAACAAGAGAAGCCACTTCAATGAGAAGTCTATGCTCCATAACTAGAGAGTAGCCCCTGCTCGCCACAACTCGAGAAGCCTGCAAAGCAATGAAGACCCAGCAGGACCAAAAAGAAATAAATATAGACATAAATATTCTTTTCGAAAAATGGAAGTTCTTCTCCCAGGGTTAAACAGTATGAGACCATGTATGAATTCATTCTCTGTGTAAACATGCAAATGAGGCAGCTTCCCTCGTAGCTCCATGGTAAAGAATCCACGGGTTCGATCCCTGATCTGGGGAGATCCCACAGGCGCTTGAGCAGCTAAGCCCAGGAGCCACACCGTTGAGCCCACACATGGCCACTACTGAAACCTGTGTGCCCGAGAGCCCATGCTCTGCAACAAGAGAAGCCACTGCAACCAGAAGCCTGCTCACTGCAACTAGAGAAGAGCCCTTGTGCAGCAGTGAACTCCCAGAACAGCCAAAAATAAGTAAATAAATAAAATTTTTTAAAAAAGAAATGAACAGAAAAATATTGAGTCAAATGTGCAATTTCTTTAACCCCCATTCCGGCCTCTTCTCCCACCCTTAATGTAATGACAAGAGCATTTGGGTGTGTATCTTCGAGCTCCTGTTTGTGTGATGGATTTTTTGTTTGTGGGCTGCTGCTTATTTTGGGTTGTGATAAACAACACTGCCGTGGACATATTCATAAATATGCAGGACAGATTCCTTGAGGTAAAAATGCTGGGTCAAAAAGACGTCTATTTCATATTTTAATAGAGGACGGCTAATTTGCTTTTCAGCAAGACATTCCTAATTTAATCGCCTGATACGCTCTGCGGTAGAGTAAAAACCAACACCGGATTGTGAAGCAACCAACCCCCCATTTTTTATGCCAATAAAAATTTGTTAAACATTTTTTACCTCTTAGACAAAGAATTATTTCATTATTATTTTAAATTATTTTTTAAGTTTATTGAGCTATAGTTCATGTGCAGTAAAATATATCCTCTTTAGACTACATTCTGATAAATTTAACATGAATGCATCACTGGAATCAAGAAATAGACCATTTCCATGCCCTCAGAATGTTCGCTTGTGTCATTTTGTAATCAACTCCCTTCTCCCATCTCTAGCTGCTGGTAACCACTGGTCTGTTTTGTCTCAGGTTAGACTCGAATTTCCAGTAGGTCATATAAATGGAAATGATTTTCCCTGATGTTTGGTGTCTGCTTTCTATCACTTAATCGAATGCATGTTCTTGATATTCAAGAGCATTCATCTACATTTGGTACATGTCACTGGTTTGTTCCTTTTTATTGCTGTATAGTATTCCCTTGAATCGGTATATCAGAATGTGTTTAGTCATTCATCAGTTGGTGGGTATTTGAATGATTTCAGCACTTTGAGCTATTGTAAATGATTATGTTATAAATATTCATTTTTAGGTCACATTTTTGGTGTGAATATAAATATGTTTTAATTTCTGTTGCCTAGGAATGGAATATTATTAGCATGAAAGTGAAAAGGTCAGCCTCTCAGTCGTGTCTGACTCTTTGCAACCCGTGGACTGTAGCCCACCAGGCAGCTCTGTCCATGGGATTCTGCAGGCAGAAATACTGGAGTGGGTTGCCATTTTCTTCTCAGGGATCTTCCTGACCCAGAGATTGAACCCAGATCATCTGCAATGCAGGCAGATTATTGGGATATGGTTAAATTTATAGTAAGTGACAAACTCCTGTTTGTGTGATGGATTTTTTGTTTGTGGGCTGCTGCTTATTTTGGGTTGTGATAAACAACACTGCCGTGGACATATTCATAAATATGCAGGACAGATTCCTTGAGGTAAAAATGCTGGGTCAAAAAGACGTCTATTTCATATTTTAATAGAGGACGGCTAATTTGCTTTTCAGCAAGACATTCCTAATTTAATCGCCTGATACGCTCTGCGGTAGAGTAAAAACCAACACCGGATTGTGAAGCAACCAACCCCCCATTTTTTATGCCAATAAAAATTTGTTAAACATTTTTTACCTCTTAGACAAAGAATTATTTCATTATTATTTTAAATTATTTTTTAAGTTTATTGAGCTATAGTTCATGTGCAGTAAAATATATCCTCTTTAGACTACATTCTGATAAATTTAACATGAATGCATCACTGGAATCAAGAAATAGACCATTTCCATGCCCTCAGAATGTTCGCTTGTGTCATTTTGTAATCAACTCCCTTCTCCCATCTCTAGCTGCTGGTAACCACTGGTCTGTTTTGTCTCAGGTTAGACTCGAATTTCCAGTAGGTCATATAAATGGAAATGATTTTCCCTGATGTTTGGTGTCTGCTTTCTATCACTTAATCGAATGCATGTTCTTGATATTCAAGAGCATTCATCTACATTTGGTACATGTCACTGGTTTGTTCCTTTTTATTGCTGTATAGTATTCCCTTGAATCGGTATATCAGAATGTGTTTAGTCATTCATCAGTTGGTGGGTATTTGAATGATTTCAGCACTTTGAGCTATTGTAAATGATTATGTTATAAATATTCATTTTTAGGTCACATTTTTGGTGTGAATATAAATATGTTTTAATTTCTGTTGCCTAGGAATGGAATATTATTAGCATGAAAGTGAAAAGGTCAGCCTCTCAGTCGTGTCTGACTCTTTGCAACCCGTGGACTGTAGCCCACCAGGCAGCTCTGTCCATGGGATTCTGCAGGCAGAAATACTGGAGTGGGTTGCCATTTTCTTCTCCAGGGGATCTTCCTGACCCAGAGATTGAACCCAGATCATCTGCAATGCAGGCAGATTATTGGGATATGGTTAAATTTATAGTAAGTGACAAACTGTTTTCTAAAATGCTATACCATTTTGTATCCTCATTGTGTTTCTTAGGGCTGCCATGACAAGGTACCACAGACTGGGCGGCTTAAACAACAGAAATTTATTGTGTCACAATTCTGGAGGCTAGAAGTCCAAGGTCAAGGTGTTGACAGGGCTGGGTTTTCCTTTCTCCATGGCTTGTAGGTTTTCTTCTCCCTATGACTTGACATGATCCGTCCCAATGCACGTTTGTGTCTTAATCTCTTATTATAAGAATATCAGTCATACTAATTTAGCACCCATCCTAATGACCTCATTTCAACTCAGGCACTTATTTTTTTAAAGTATTTATTTGGTCGTGCTGGGTCTTAGTTGTGGTGTGTGGGATCTTTTGTCTTCTTGGGGCATGCAGGATCTCTCAGCGCTGGCATGTGAAGTCTTTGCTGAGGCATGCGGGATCTAGTTCACCGACCATGGATCGAACCTGGGGCCCCTACCTTGGGAATGGGAGGAGTCTTAACCAGTGAACCACCAAGGAAATCCCGATTCAGTTACCTTCTTAAAGAAGCTGTCTCCAGATCCACTCACATTCTGAGCTGCTGGGAGTTAGAACTTGAATATACAAATTTTCAGGGAACACAATGTAGCACATAAAGCTCATTATCAGGGTATAAGGGCTTTAATCTTTTCTACATCTTCTTCAACCCTTGGGCTCATCCGTATTTCACATTTTTGTCATTTTGGTAGTTTGTAGAACGCGTGGTTGTTTTCATGTTCCCAATGTTCTTTTTTAAACAAAGAAGAGGCCAAGGACTTCCCTGGCTACCCAGTGCTTAGAACTCCATACGTTCACTGCAGAGGGCCCCTGATTGGGGAACTAAAATCCAGCATACCGTATGACTTGGCTAAAAAAATAAAAAGACTGAGTCCTGTGGGCTGAGTAGATCGGGTCATCATGGTCAGCCTTTCCAGACAATTGTGTCATTATGTTTAGAATCCAAGGACTTATGGACGGCTCAGTCAAATGGCCAGCTGCAAAATGACCTTTCGACTTGAATTTGGGATCTTCCTGACCCAGAGATTGAACCCAGATCATCTGCAATGCAGGCAGATTATTGGGATATGGTTAAATTTATAGTAAGTGACAAACTGTTTTCTAAAATGCTATACCATTTTGTATCCTCATTGTGTTTCTTAGGGCTGCCATGACAAGGTACCACAGACTGGGCGGCTTAAACAACAGAAATTTATTGTGTCACAATTCTGGAGGCTAGAAGTCCAAGGTCAAGGTGTTGACAGGGCTGGGTTTTCCTTTCTCCATGGCTTGTAGGTTTTCTTCTCCCTATGACTTGACATGATCCGTCCCAATGCACGTTTGTGTCTTAATCTCTTATTATAAGAATATCAGTCATACTAATTTAGCACCCATCCTAATGACCTCATTTCAACTCAGGCACTTATTTTTTTAAAGTATTTATTTGGTCGTGCTGGGTCTTAGTTGTGGTGTGTGGGATCTTTTGTCTTCTTGGGGCATGCAGGATCTCTCAGCGCTGGCATGTGAAGTCTTTGCTGAGGCATGCGGGATCTAGTTCACCGACCATGGATCGAACCTGGGGCCCCTACCTTGGGAATGGGAGGAGTCTTAACCAGTGAACCACCAAGGAAATCCCGATTCAGTTACCTTCTTAAAGAAGCTGTCTCCAGATCCACTCACATTCTGAGCTGCTGGGAGTTAGAACTTGAATATACAAATTTTCAGGGAACACAATGTAGCACATAAAGCTCATTATCAGGGTATAAGGGCTTTAATCTTTTCTACATCTTCTTCAACCCTTGGGCTCATCCGTATTTCACATTTTTGTCATTTTGGTAGTTTGTAGAACGCGTGGTTGTTTTCATGTTCCCAATGTTCTTTTTAAGCAAAGAAGAGGCCAAGGACTTCCCTGGCTACCCAGTGCTTAGAACTCCATACGTTCACTGCAGAGGGCCCCTGATTGGGGAACTAAAATCCAGCATACCGTATGACTTGGCTAAAAAAATAAAAAGACTGAGTCCTGTGGGCTGAGTAGATCGGGGTCATCATGGTCAGCCTTTCCAGACAATTGTGTCATTATGTTTAGAATCCAAGGACTTATGGACGGCTCAGTGCAAAACGTGGACCACGCCTTGCAAAATGACCTTTGTCTGACTGACCTTGTGAGGTCTTCACACATTTTGAAAGTCCAGAGGAATGGTGAAAACCCTTGAGGTCAGATGCAGCCAGCTTCTCAAGATAACCCTACAAAGGGGAGATAGGGCCAATGGGACACTCTAGAAAAAGTAGAATTAAATAAAACGAGAGACAGATTTATGACACAAATAAGCTATTGGTTTGGGGGAGTGAGGCAGGGTACCTCATTGACTTATGGGATTGATTAGGATCAAAGTTGCTTAACCTGACACAAATGTCATTCAAGATGAAATCGGACATTTTCCTGGGACACTGGGCTTCAGCCGAGCAGAATGAATCGATAAGTGTCATGCTTCTTAATAATTACCCTCCCAAGTGATGGGGTATGTAGGTACAGATAGGGATATGATTCTTCCTATCTATCTGTCTATCTACCTATCATCTATTAAGTAGATGAATATAAGTAGATATATATTTATACATAAATAGATAGATGGATATCTTTTGTAATGTCATCTATTCTATTTGCCTAAATGCTTGCTTCCATTTCAGATTCAATGCACAAAAATATTCATCTGTTTCTTCATCTTCCCGTTTTCCTCTCTCTGATCTCTGCCTATACCCAAACCCACAAAAGCGCCTCTGATAGATGTCGAGTGATATTACGATTGATCGACTTGCCCCTGACGGTGCCTCCGCGCTTCGTCGTGAGCGGGGAGGCTGAGAGCGGGCCGGGGACTGGAATGACTTGGCCTCCAAGGCAGCTCCCCCCTGATGAACAATCAGACACGCATGTCAATAACAATTAGATTGTCTGTAAACTCCAGTCACTTAGGGCTCCCGGAGCCTGTCCACAGGGCCTGGATTGAAACCCTCAGCCCTGTGAACTCCAAATCAGGTTTGGCATCGGGAATGAAAAGCCATCAGCAGTAATGGTATTACGAGGCGGTGGGTCGAAGACGTGCAAAGGGCTTGGAGTCGTGCTTGGGCTCTGGGGCGGTGCAGGCTGGATCAGGGTGTCGCGGGAGATGCGAAGGGGAGCAGGACGGGGGCTGGCGGCCCCGCGGGGACACCCGGCAGTGGACGGGCAAGGGGCCATCTTACTGCCCGGCGCGGACCTCCTGGCTGTATTCCCCTGGCGTTGCCGCGTGTAAGTTGTGTGATCTTGGACGCGCGCTGTCACTTCGTCCGTTTTGTCCTCGTGAAATAGGGATGCCATGGGACCGAACACTTAATATCATAAGAGGCATTATCTTGCAGGGGGGCTGTAATAAGTAATCATCCTAATGAATGATGATTATTGGCAGAGCCGCAGGTGGTCAATAAAGTGAGCTTCGGAGGGTCTGATGTGGGACCGCTGTACGTGTCACGGGTCATTGGATCTCCACCGTGGCTCATTCCGAAGTGGGACAGATATAATCATAGATGTCAAGCCCTTCACCCAGGGCCTGGCATTTAAGAAATCATGATTATCTATACAAAACATCTCCCTTGGGTGATGCAGGGCACACTCGGAATGTAGTGTCCGGAATAGGAAAGACTCTGACTTTCTCAGTCCCTCTACCTGCTCATGAAGGGCCCCATCTTTCAAGCAAGAGGGCGAGAGAAACAGAGTGTAGCCAAAAGGAAGGTGTTCTTTCCTGGTATCTGCTTCCTCAGCATCTCACCCGCGGGAGTTCGGGTGCCGCGTGGCTGTGGGAGACAGCCTGGGAGCGGGGAGAGCTGGTAGGAGGAGGAGTTCAGGGGCACGTCTCCCCCTCCCCCATTTCCCACTGAAGGAAGAGGTGGGAAGATGGAAGAGCCCTCCCAGGCCCTCTGAATTGGGGGTCGAGGGCCGAGCCATGGATTCCCCTTTGGTATTTGCATAGTTAGGGAGCATTCCTGGCTGATCCAGATAGTGACCTTGAATGATGTTTTTTTTTTTTTTAATTTTCCTTTCATCTTTGTTCTTTGGCCTGTGTGGGCCTCCCATCACAGGGGCCTCTCTCGTTGCAAAGCACTGGCTCAGGGCGCATGTGCTCCAGAGTGCTGGCTCCTCATTGAACACACTGGCCCAGCCGTTCCTCGACATGTGGGATCTTCCTGGGCCAGGGATCCAACTGGCACCCCTTGCACTGCAAGGCAGACCCTTCACCCACTGGACCACCAGGGAAGCCCCGACCTTGAGTGATTTTAATTCCAGCAATTAGTCTGCTTTAATGTTCCCAGCTTGCCCTGCCTTCTGTCTAAGCTGATTTCCTGACTTATCTCCTGCATCATTTCCTCCCCTGTTTTTTCCCATCTCAAACATTCTACACCCTCTAGATGGACCTGGTGACCATCCCATCAACGAAAATGTGGATTCTGAGGAGGGACAGGCTTTTTGGTCCACATTCTGGGGGTGGCGCTGGTTGTCGGAGTCTAGTGGGCGAGTGGCTTTGCCTGGCCACGCCTGAGTTTTCTCGTCTGTCCGAAGGCGGAAGCTCCATTTCTCCTAGGACTGGGGCGCTCTGCTGGGCTCATCTTATGGTTATCTAGCGCTGCGGAATGAAGTGCCCTGAACCTTAGCGAGTTAAAAGAGGAAGTTAGACAAGGACCTACTGTGCAGCCCAGGGAGCCCTGCTCCGTGTTACGTGGCAGCCTGGGTGGGAGGGGAGCTTGGGGAGAATGGATGCACGTATGTGTATGTACATGTCCCTTTGCTGTCTACCCGAAGCCATCGCAACATTGCTGATGGGCTCTACGCCACTATAAAATAAAATGTTAAAAAAGTAAAACTATCCGATCAGAAAAAAACAGGGAGCCATTATTCCTTTTCTGATAAGTCTGTGATTTGTGGGGACAGCCTGTGTGTTCAGCTTGGTCCCAGCTGGGAGGCTGGACCCTCTGCAGGCTTGTTCGCGCTGTGTCTGGTGACAGGCCAGGCCCTCTGAATTGGGGGTCGAGGGCCGAGCCATGGATTCCCCTTTGGTATTTGCATAGTTAGGGAGCATTCCTGGCTGATCCAGATAGTGACCTTGAATGATGTTTTTTTTTTTTTTAATTTTCCTTTCATCTTTGTTCTTTGGCCTGTGTGGGCCTCCCATCACAGGGGCCTCTCTCGTTGCAAAGCACTGGCTCAGGGCGCATGTGCTCCAGAGTGCTGGCTCCTCATTGAACACACTGGCCCAGCCGTTCCTCGACATGTGGGATCTTCCTGGGCCAGGGATCCAACTGGCACCCCTTGCACTGCAAGGCAGACCCTTCACCCACTGGACCACCAGGGAAGCCCCGACCTTGAGTGATTTTAATTCCAGCAATTAGTCTGCTTTAATGTTCCCAGCTTGCCCTGCCTTCTGTCTAAGCTGATTTCCTGACTTATCTCCTGCATCATTTCCTCCCCTGTTTTTTCCCATCTCAAACATTCTACACCCTCTAGATGGACCTGGTGACCATCCCATCAACGAAAATGTGGATTCTGAGGAGGGACAGGCTTTTTGGTCCACATTCTGGGGGTGGCGCTGGTTGTCGGAGTCTAGTGGGCGAGTGGCTTTGCCTGGCCACGCCTGAGTTTTCTCGTCTGTCCGAAGGCGGAAGCTCCATTTCTCCTAGGACTGGGGCGCTCTGCTGGGCTCATCTTATGGTTATCTAGCTGCGGAATGAAGTGCCCTGAACCTTAGCGAGTTAAAAGAGGAAGTTAGACAAGGACCTACTGTGCAGCCCAGGGAGCCCTGCTCCGTGTTACGTGGCAGCCTGGGTGGGAGGGGAGCTTGGGGAGAATGGATGCACGTATGTGTATGTACATGTCCCTTTGCTGTCTACCCGAAGCCATCGCAACATTGCTGATGGGCTCTACGCCACTATAAAATAAAATGTTAAAAAAGTAAAACTATCCGATCAGAAAAAAACAGGGAGCCATTATTCCTTTTCTGATAAGTCTGTGATTTGTGGGGACAGCCTGTGTGTTCAGCTTGGTCCCAGCTGGGAGGCTGGACCCTCTGCAGGCTTGTTCGCGCTGTGTCTGGTGACAGGCCAGGCCTCGGGGGCCAGACAGCCAGAGCGCCTGCCCGGGCCAGCTCCACGGGCCACTTGCTCCTCAGTGACAAAAAGATACGCGGCCTAGTTTCAGGGGGAGCAGAAAGACTCCGTTGGCTGGTGGGGGCGTGGCGGAGTTCGGGCGAGGCAGAGGGACTGGCAGTGCTCTGTGGCCGTTTTTTCTGGAAATCCTGTGTGCCACAGTCAACACTGCTGCAACTCTTCAAGAGGAACTGGCGCACAGGAAGTTGGTGTTCTCTCAAGTTCAAGTTCTTTCTACAGTCTGAAACGGTAGGATCCCAGAGGACTGAGATCTTCTAATTCTCTGTTACCTCCACTGTGCAAGACCCAGAGAGAGTATCTGGTGAGTGTGTGTGCAATGCTTAATGCACGATTCTCGATCGTTCAGTCGCGTGGTTCTGAAAACCAGCTGCTGATCAAAATCACCGACGAGATGGGTTCAGAGGGTCCCCAAGCTCTGCCCTTGACCTCCTGAAGCAGACTCTCTGAGGCTGGAGTCAGGGGACAAGTGTGTTTTTATGACCTCTTCCAATGGTCCACGTGTGGCCAGCATGAGGACCAGTGTTTCTAAACCTTAGGTTTAACTCCGGAAAATCGGCTATTCCGCCTAGGAAAGAGCTGGCCCATTTTGTAGATGGACAAACTGAGGCTCAGGAGGGTGAAGGGACTTGTCCAAAGACAGTGACTTAGACGACCTTCTCAGATGCCGCCGTGCAGGGGCTCTGGGCACTGTGATTAGTTAGGGATGGTAGTATTTTGCAATGAGAGGCTTGCCGGTAGTGGGGAGGAAGCTTTGGGGGTTCTTTAAGTTAGCAGTGATCAAATTTGTTTTTTTCTCACTCGCTTTCCTCCCGTTGATTCTTTTGCCACATTAGCATATGCCCTTAACAGCACCTCCTGCTTTTCTTTAAATAGACTCACTTTAAAAAAATACTGTGTTTCATTTTTACCATGAGTTTATTTGGCTGCATTGAGGCTCAGTTGTGGCACTGGGATCTCTGTTGCGTTGTGCATGATCTTCCGATGGGGCGCTCAGATGTTCTAGTGTGGCATGCAGGCTCAGTCGTTGTGGCACCAGGGCTTCGTTGGCTGCCCAGCAGGTGGGATCTTAGTTCCCTGACCAGGGCTTGAACCTGAGTCCTCTGCATTGCAAGGCAGATTCTTTACCATGGGGCCACTGGGGACCTCCCTCATTTTTTTTCCCCATAGATAAATTTAACCTCCTCAAAAATAATATAGCTGCAGAAGCAGGAGTGTGTTGACCTAGTTCCACGCTTGTTCTAACACATATGAAATCGTGTACAAAACTCCTTCACTTAAGCAAAGGTTTGACTGTGGACCAGTCACTGCACCTCTCATACAGGGAGCTGTGCCTCAGTCAGGATTGGCGACATTATATGTGAGCTCAGTGCAAAAGGAAACACAAGGCCTCTCTCTTAAAAACTTAAGAAACTTAAGACAACTCCAGCAGAGCATGAAACTGGGTGCATCCTTCTGAGGGCGGGGACTCCCTCACCTGTGAAGCCAGCCTCGATTCAGACTTTGGGATATGCGGTTTCAATTTTTTTTTTTTCTTCTTTTTACTTTTTTTTTTTGTCTTTTGCAGTTTCAATTTTTGTTTTAAGTTTATTTATTGATTTATTCTTTTTTTTTTTTTTACCATTTTTTGGGGGGTGGTTCGGGAGGTGGAGGGCGGGCGGACCACTTCTATCGGTCTTTCATTTATCCATTTTCATCCATCTTTGCTCCTTGGCTCCTGTGGGCCTCCCATCGCAGTGGCCTCTCTCGCTGCAGAGCACCGGCTCTGGGCGCATACGCTCCAGAGCTCCGGCTCGGTAGTTGGACACATCAGTTCAGCTGCTCCGTGGCATGTGGGATCTTCCCAGGTCAGGAATCGAACCGGTGCCCCCTGCACTGCAAGGCGGTGTCCTTACCCACTGGACCACCAAGGAAGCCCTATTGATTTACTCTTAAGGGTGTACCGGGTCTTCGTTGCTGCACAGGCTTTTCTCTAGTTGCAGCGAGCGAGGCTCCTCTCTAGTTGTTGTGCAGGCTTCTTATTGCATTGATTTCTCTTGTGGAGCCCAGGCTCTAGAGCACAGGCTCAGTAGTTGTGGCCCACGGGCTTAGTTGCTCCACAGCATGGCAGGATCCTCCTGGATCAGGGATCAAACCTGTGTCTCCTACATTGGCAGGCAGACTCTTTACCACTGAGCCATCCGAGGGGCCCTGATGTTTTTTTTAATTAAAAAAATTTTTTGGCCTTCCCATGCAGCCTGTGGGATCTTTGTTCCTTAGGGATGGATCCCACACCTCCTGCCCTTGACAGCGTGGACTCTGACCCCCTGTCCCACCAGGGAAACCCAGGATTTGCTGTTTTCACTAGGACCCATCCGCTGGTTCAGTTCAGGGTCCTGGAGCAAAGGATGTCGGCTCCCTGCCGTCATTCATGAGGAGCACCCAGGACTCCAAAGGCTGGACGTGAAGTCCGGGGTCTGCATGGAGCTGAGAGCACGTGAGGGCCTTGCTGAGCCCATAGCCCAGGAATCCTGAACCCAGCGAGCCAAAGACATGTTCCAGAGACAGTTTCACGGGACTAGGAGGAATAGAAGAGAGGAATGTTTTCCAAAGTGGAACTGAGAATAATGGCGCGTCTGTTGGGTGATGAGTTCTGTGTGGTTAATACTTGCGTATGGGGATAAATATTTTCCTCACACTGTCATGGAAGAGGGAGGGATACAGAGAACGAGAACAGAAAGGGGGAAGGGAAGAGAGAATGGATCAAAAAAGAAAAAGCAAAAAGAAATGTTACTGTGGATTTATAGAACCCTGAAAATAGTTTCAGCATCCTTTTTGGCCAGGCTGCTGCCGCGTTACCTTCAGGCGGTTGCCAATATCTGTGAGAAACTCATGCTCTTGGCTTTGGGGATCAGAATAGTTGGGCGTACGTAGTACTCAGAGCAGATGTCAGGGGGCCCCGTACAGTCTTTGGATTTTGTGTTACAGAACCTCGGCAGCAAGTTCAGAAGCGTTGCTATTTCAGCTGGGTTGGTATTCCATGCCGCTTGGTTGTTGTTGTTGTTAAATAGAGTCAGGCAAGCCCTGAGCATCGAAATCCCCCTGGAAGGCCCAGCTCTCCCTCCACAAAGCCCTGAGGTCGGCAGCAGTTGTGTCTGATGTGCGGAAGGGAACCCCTTCGAGCCGTTTTCAGTTCATCATGGAGCATCTGTAGGAAAACCACGTTTTGTTGTAAAGGATGCTGGCTCTCACCAAAATCTTTGTCTTCCTGTTTCTTGTGTGTGTGCGCTCCGAGTGCTGAACAAGGAAATATGAAAAGCTGCTATTGCACCGAAAGTCAAGCTCTACTGCCCGGAGAGGGAGAGGGAGATTTTTACTAAGAGCGCCGCCTAGGGACTTCCCTGGTGGTCCAGGGTTTGGTGCTTTGCGCTCCCACATGCTGACACGAGGAGTTTGCATGCTGCAACGAACGATTCCGCATGCTGCAACTAAGGCCCTTGAATTTTCAGTCGCTCAGTCGTGTCCGACTCTTTGCAGCCCCATGGACTGTGGCCTGCCAGGCTCCTCTGTCCACGGGATCCTCCAGGCAAGAATACTGGAATGGGCTTCCATTTCCTTCTCCAGGGGACATTCCTGATCCAGGGATCGAACCTGGGTCTCATTGGAGGCGGTCTCTTTACCGACTGAGCCACCAGGGAAGCCCCTAAGACTTAGTGCAGCCAAATTAATAAATACGTATTAAAAAAAACAAAACAAAACAAAAAAAGAGCACCATCCATTCTCTGCCACAGATGGGGCAGTCTGGTGTCCCAGCACCATTCCAGGTATTTTGGAGAGGTTATTTAATTCCATTCTCAACAGTGGGAGGTGGGCATGTTATTTTCCATTTACAGGGCCTGAAACAGGTTCTGAAGGATGACGTGAGATCCCCCAAGCTGAATAACTTGCAGGTGCTGACACTGAGAGTTGAATCCAAGCTGGCTTGACCCTTCTTGCATCTTGTGACATAGCAGGGACATTTTCATATTCTTAGCTAAGACATATTGCTCTCCTTCACAAACGTGTTCCTTTGACAAATATTTATTGAGCACTTACTACGTCCTTGGCACTGTCTTAGATGCTCTGGATGCAAAAGTGAGCAGACCCAAATGCAGCTGGATCTTTTACTGCTCTGTAGAATGCTTAGCTTTTTTCGCATCCATTCCCATGGACAGCGTTCTACAAAGTCCACTTGGAAACAAAGCCCCTTTTTGCTTTCCTCTCGGGTAACTAGTGCTTCACGGTGCTTTAATGGTGACTTGGTTGCCTCTTTTCATCTAATGTTGAGCCCAAGAGACGGAAGCGCTCTACCCCAACCTTTTGGAAATGGCGTCTCCTCAACTCCAAGTAAACATGGGGCTCTGGTCCTAGTATCATCGGAGTCCACCCTTGGTCACAGTGATTGGTCCAGGCAAGAGCATGTGACTTGGGCATGGCCAATCAAATTGCCTCCCTAGGATTTCTTTCTTTCTTTCTTTTTTTTTTTTTTTTACAGGAGGGCTGATACCAACGTGTTTGTACCGGTTCACTCCAGTGTGGCTGCCATTGCAGCTTCTTGGTGGGAGCTGGCTTTCAAAGACAGCAGAGACAGAGGATGGCCTCCTCTGAGCGCTTGGTTCTGGGTATCCCTAGGGGCAGTTTCCGGCCTGCCTTTTCTGTGGTCAAGAGGAGAATGACTGTGCCCCACTTCCTTGCTTTGAGGAATGTCAGTTGGGAGTTGACTTTCTGTCACTTACACCCAGGGTCCTGCTGAGTGTGTTGTGAGTAGCCCTCATGACAAATGGGTGGAAAAGGACGGGAGTGGTGTGCGAAGGCCATTTGTATCAGCAAGGGTGGGAATCAGGTCAGACGTAGGTGGGCAGAGGTGGCGGCCCTGTTGGGGATTGAGGATCACGGTAGGTCAAAGTCTGGGATTTTTGGACTGAAGGTCTTAGGTTCACATCCAGGCACGAGTTCTCGATTAGCTGGATAACACTGGGCAAGTGACTTAACCTCTCTGCGCCCATGACTGTGAATCTGTTGAGGAATGGAAAGGGTAGATGTCTGGGCCCAAGTTCCTGGAGCTGGAAAGGGTCTAAAAGATCGCGGTAGTGCCCTTGTGCTGGCAGCTGGCCCTATCGCCTTTCACTTCCCATTCATTGAGCAGTCCTGGTTGAAAGTCCTCTCTGTCTGTGAGGCCCTGGGGGCACAGCGTCAGATAAAACAGACCCCACTGCTGCTCTTCCGAAGCTCACACTTTATAGGTGGACCTGGTCACAAGACTACCCTGAGGCAGGAGGCTCTGGGTGCTGTGGGTGTCTTTGCTGGGGACCCGAGAGTTCTGGAAGGGCAACCAAGGGAAAGCGATACGTAAGTGGAGACGTGGACGAGATGAGTAGAAACAGGCCTGGTCACAAGGGGATTGAGCGGAAGCATGTGCTCCTCCCGGCGTAGAAGGCAGCACAGGCGAGGGTGTAGAAGTGAGACTTGGTGGGGATCCTCTCACGAAGGCGAGAGTGGGCGGAGCCTGGTGGGAGCGTGAAGCAGGGTTGGCGAGGGGGCCGGAGAAGGGCGTGGGGAAGACGATGCTGAGTTTGGGGTCCTCCATGAAGGTGTTAGATAGAACTTGATCTTGAGGGCCATGGGGACCATTGAAGAGCTTATGCAAGACCCTTCCAGGTGTCCTCTGGAGGTCAGAGCAGAGGAGAAATCAAGACTAGGATCCTGCATGCAAGATGGAAAATGCTTGGGACGTCCCTGGCGGTCCAGTGATTAAGGATCTGCCTTGCAATGCAGGGGATGTGAGTTCGATCCCAGGTTTGGGGAACTGAGACCCCACACGAGCACACGTGCTGCAAACTGCTGGGCCTGAGTTTCACAACTAGAGAGTCCCTGAGCCACAACTAAAACGCCTGTGTGCTGCAACAGCCATGACCCCATGCAGCCGAATAAATTAAAAAAAAAAAAAGATGAAAATCCTTGATGAGCCTAACCTCCCATTTTGCAGATGGACAAACTGAGTTCCCAAGAGGTGCAGTGACCGGTATGATGTCACAGAGCTGGTGAGCAGAGCAGGGGCTGGAATCAGAGTCCAGGTCTCTGAATCTCAAACCACATTTTCTTTTTTCCTGTGCCTGGAGTTTTTCCCCTCCAAGCCCCAACCTGGGCCAAATCTGGCCCCTTGCAGCTCTCCTGAGCTCAAGAAAAGTTTCCACTCCTCACGTACACACAGCCACGCTGTCTCAGGAAGCTCGCAATAAATTTTTTTTTTTTTCTTTCAGGCAACGCCTTGCTCCCATCCCTGCAAAACAATGTATTTATTATTGCTAAGCCTTTTCCATCTTTGAGGAGAAATGCATACCACATGACTTCCCAAAGCTCTTCCGAAGCTCACACTTTATAGGTGGACCTGGTCACAAGACTACCCTGAGGCAGGAGGCTCTGGGTGCTGTGGGTGTCTTTGCTGGGGACCCGAGAGTTCTGGAAGGGCAACCAAGGGAAAGCGATACGTAAGTGGAGACGTGGACGAGATGAGTAGAAACAGGCCTGGTCACAAGGGGATTGAGCGGAAGCATGTGCTCCTCCTGGCGTAGAAGGCAGCACAGGCGAGGGTGTAGAAGTGAGACTTGGTGGGGATCCTCTCACTAAGGCGAGAGTGGGCGGAGCCTGGGGGTAGCGTGCAGCAGGGCTGGCGAGGGTGCCGGAAAAGGGCAGTGGGGAAGACGATGCTGAGTTTGGGGTCCTCCATGAAGGTGTTAGATAAAACTTGATCTTGAGGGCCATGGGGACCATTGAAGAGCTTATGCAAGACCCTTCCAGGTGTCCTCTGGAGGTCAGAGCAGAGGAGAAATCAAGACTAGGATCCTGCATGCAAGATGGAAAATGCTTGGGACGTCCCTGGCGGTCCAGTGATTAAGGATCTGCCTTGCAATGCAGGGGATGTGAGTTCGATCCCAGGTTTGGGGAACTGAGACCCCACACGAGCACATGTGCTGCAAACTGCTGGGCCTGAGTTTCACAACTAGAGAGTCCCTGAGCCACAACTAAAACGCCTGTGTGCTGCAACAGCCATGACCCCATGCAGCCGAATAAATTAAAAAAAAAAAAGATGAAAATCCTTGATGAGCCTAACCTCCCATTTTGCAGATGGACAAACTGAGTTCCCAAGAGGTGCAGTGACCGGTATGATGTCACAGAGCTGGTGAGCAGAGCAGGGGCTGGAATCAGAGTCCAGGTCTCTGAATCTCAAACCACATTTTTTTTTTTTTTTTCCTGTGCCTGGAGTTTTTCCCCTCCAAGCCCCAACCTGGGCCAAATCTGGCCCCTTGCAGCTCTCCTGAGCTCAAGAAAAGTTTCCACTCCTCACGTACACACAGCCACGCTGTCTCAGGAAGCTCGCAATAAATTTTTTTTTTTTCTTTCAGGCAACGCCTTGCTCCCATCCCTGCAAAACAATGTATTTATTATTGCTAAGCCTTTTCCATCTTTGAGGAGAAAATGCATACCACATGACTTCCCAAAGCCGAGCCGTCCCGGTTTACAAATACAGTACGTTAATAGCTTTGTAAACATTTATTCAGGACGACAGCTGAGGGAAACATGTGGCATTAATTAGAAGGCTCAGCAACTCGGCCTATTAAGAGGGAGTTTAAATCTGAATTAGCGGGCTTTGCTGAGAGAGGAGAGACGGGGGAACAAAACTTCATTCTAATGTGTTCTGACTCTGGGCGTGGGGGTGTGTCGGGGTCCACGGGGGTCTCTTGGGGAGGAAGCCTGCATCACGGCAGGATGATCACTGAGTCATGGGATGCAAAATGGTCAGGGCTGGCCTCCCCAAAGGTCTGCCCCCCAGGGTCCTGAAGCTTGCTGTGGCTTCAGAGGAGGGGAGCATGCCAGGCAGGGGATGCCAGAGACGCGGGTTTGATCCCTGGGTTGGGAAGATCCTCTGGAGGAGGAAATGGCCACCCACTCCGGGATTCTTGTCTGGAGAATCCCAGCGACAGAGGAGCCTGGTGGACTACAGTCCACGGAGTCACGGAGAGCTGGACATGACGGAAGACTGAGCATGTGTGTTCAGCACAGAATTCTCCCATCTGAGCATCCTGGATCGTCCCTGCCTTGTGGTACCCACAAGCCTCCCCAGGAGACTGGGTGCTTGGAGAGCCCAGAAGGCAGTCCTGTTTCCTGCTTCCCCCTCAGCCAGCAAGGCTTGGTTTAACATGGAGGCTGGAGGGGTGATTTCATCTCAGCCTCCGGTTCATCAAAGGTGGTTGATGTTGGGCAGAAAGCAACAGAAGTCTGTAAGGCCGCTATCCTTCAAGTTAAACAATTTAATTCGTCAAAAAACTCTTTACAGCAACAAAGCAAAACGGTTGACCCTCTTTCCTCTTGGCTTCATGCATAAGGTCGTGTGGAGTCGGACACGACCAAAGTGACTCAGCCCTAAGCACCTGACCGCAACCTCTTCTCTCTCTCCCTTCACGGTGCCAGCACTGGAAGCTCAAAGACTTAGGGAGTGTTCCAAGATGGTGTTTTCCTCCCCAGAAACAAGATCCCTGACACAGAGTCTAACACAGATTCACTCGGAGTGGCCCTGGATGAAGTAGGAGTTGGGAGCTTTCCTCTCCCTCTCGGGAGTCTTGGATGGTGCGGAGCTGGTTGGTGAAGCTTGGAGGTTAGCTGTATTCTCACTGAACGGATGGAGCGCCTTTGGTCCTAGAGGAACAGTTCCTTGTGGGGCTGAGACGGGCTGGAGCTAGAACCTGGCTCTCTCCACTGCATGTTGGCTCAGAGTGCAAGAGCTAAGAACAGCCTCAGCAGAAGCTCTGGTGGGGATCGTTGGAGATCCAGGTGGATACGAGGTTAAGAGAGGGTGGACGGGAGTGGGACGTGCTGGGTTCCGGTCTTGTTCTCAGCACTTAGGAGCTGGGTGCCTGGGCAAGTCCAGTCACCACGTGTGGCTTACCGTCTTAGGTCACAGGTCGGAGCCTAGGAGTGCCTGGTTTACAACGCGGCTGCATGTTGGCTGTGAGCTCTGGACAGGTTCCTATCCCTAAACCTCAGTTTCTTCATCTGCAGAGGGAGACTAACATCGAAGTCACGGCCCCTGCCCAGGTCATACATCCCAAAGCCCTCGAGGTGCCCACAGCGGAGACACAGCCTATGGCCGGCCGCTTCTGGAAGACGACGAAGCCTTCTGAAGACTCTTCAAGGGTGTCCTGACAGTGTCACAGCACATGCACCCCCTCCTTGGGTCAAGGTAAAGAGGGACTCACTTGGCTTTGCCTTTGTTGGTTCCATGCTCTGTGGACCATGGGTGGTTTTGCTTGATTCTTGGGGTGTGGTGTTTCCTGTTGGCCGGCGGGTGGCACAGAGGCTGAGGCAGGGAATGGAGGGGCTGGGAGGTGAGAGCCGAGTGCAGAGGTAGCCAGCCGGTCAGCAGTAACCGTCTGTGGTGTGTGCGTCTAATAACAAAGGCCACGTGCAGGTCCGCTCCTGGCCTTTCAGGCGTGGATAATAAACAGTAGGTAAATGCAAGGGCAGAGAAACCAGTGAATGGCGGACAAGGCTAGCCCATGACGCAACCTCTCTAGGAGCACTGGAAGCTCAAAGACTTAGGGAGTGTTCCAAGATGGTGTTTTCCTCCCCAGAAACAAGATCCCTGACACAGAGTCTAACACAGATTCACTCGGAGTGGCCCTGGATGAAGTAGGAGTTGGGAGCTTTCCTCTCCCTCTCGGGAGTCTTGGATGGTGCGGAGCTGGTTGGTGAAGCTTGGAGGTTAGCTGTATTCTCACTGAACGGATGGAGCGCCTTTGGTCCTAGAGGAACAGTTCCTTGTGGGGCTGAGACGGGCTGGAGCTAGAACCTGGCTCTCTCCACTGCATGTTGGCTCAGAGTGCAAGAGCTAAGAACAGCCTCAGCAGAAGCTCTGGTGGGGATCGTTGGAGATCCAGGTGGATACGAGGTTAAGAGAGGGTGGACGGGAGTGGGACGTGCTGGGTTCCGGTCTTGTTCTCAGCACTTAGGAGCTGGGTGCCTGGGCAAGTCCAGTCACCACGTGTGGCTTACCGTCTTAGGTCACAGGTCGGAGCCTAGGAGTGCCTGGTTTACAACGCGGCTGCATGTTGGCTGTGAGCTCTGGACAGGTTCCTATCCCTAAACCTCAGTTTCTTCATCTGCAGAGGGAGACTAACATCGAAGTCACGGCCCCTGCCCAGGTCATACATCCCAAAGCCCTCGAGGTGCCCACAGCGGAGACACAGCCTATGGCCGGCCGCTTCTGGAAGACGACGAAGCCTTCTGAAGACTCTTCAAGGGTGTCCTGACAGTGTCACAGCACATGCACCCCCTCCTTGGGTCAAGGTAAAGAGGGACTCACTTGGCTTTGCCTTTGTTGGTTCCATGCTCTGTGGACCATGGGTGGTTTTGCTTGATTCTTGGGGTGTGGTGTTTCCTGTTGGCCGGCGGGTGGCACAGAGGCTGAGGCAGGGAATGGAGGGGCTGGGAGGTGAGAGCCGAGTGCAGAGGTAGCCAGCCGGTCAGCAGTAACCGTCTGTGGTGTGTGCGTCTAATAACAAAGGCCACGTGCAGGTCCGCTCCTGGCCTTTCAGGCGTGGATAATAAACAGTAGGTAAATGCAAGGGTAGAGAAACCAGTGAATGGCGGACAAGGCTAGCCCATGACAGAGAAATAGCAGAGACTAGGGGGCTGTAGGGGCTGAAGGGCCTGCCTTTATAAACCGTTCCTGGCGTTTCCCTTGCCTTTTTCTTTTCCCCCCTCTAATGGAGGAAGGAGGAGGTTGCTTTATTTATTCTGAGTGTCAAAGCATCTCTCTGATTTTCTGTGTCTCTCCCGCCACCCTCCAGCAGCCCAGGGATCCCTGCAGATAAGGCTTATGATTTAGGAGTCCCCATGTTTTCTCCAAAGAAAGCAGGGATGTTTCTGAGAGCTTGGCTTTTCCAGATCTCCTAAGGACTGCCAGACGTCCCAATGCAGGGCGCATCTCAGAGCGGTGCAGGGGATGAGAAGCGGAGAGACGCCTCCCCAGAGCTGGCCTGGGCCGCAGCCCACCCATCATACCTTCCTGCTGAGTCTGTGGCAGCTATGGGGAGGTGACCTTAAGGGGAAAAACATCAGAAAGCAAAGGAAGAGGGCTACTTCTAGACTAGGGTTGTTTCTCGATGGTTCTTGGGTTGGTCAGATGGCAGAATTGAGTTTTCCTTCTGTCTTCTCTGCCTGGGTCTAGCTTTCCCAACTACACCCACAGGAGGTTCATGGGTTAGCTCTCTGCTTTCCCAGCTCCTTGATGCGAAAGAGGGAGGGTCAGGAGTTCCCTGGTGGTCCAGTGCTTAAGGCATCAGACTTCCACTGCCAAGGGCCCTGGTTTAATCCCTGGTTGTGAAACTAAGACCCCACAAGTCATGCACGCATGCAGCCCAGGTCACTGCACTCATGTCCGACTCTTTGTGACCCCCTGGACTGTAGCCTGCCAGGCTCCTCTGTCCATGGAATTCTCCAGGCAAGAATCCTGGAGTGGGTTGCCATGCCCTTCTCCAGGGAGTCTTCCTGACCCAGGATTCAAACCCGCATCTCTTCTGTCTCCTGCACTGACAAGTAAGCTCTTTAATGACACACACACACACACACAAAGAGAGAGACTTCCCTGGCAGTCCAGTCGTTAAGACTACCTTCCAATGCGGACAGTGTGAGTTCGATCCCTAGCCAGGGAGCTAAGATCTCACATCCCTTGCAGCCAAAACACTAGACCATAAAACAGAGACAGTGTTGTAGCAAATTCAATAAAGACTTTAAAAATGGTACATGTCAAAAAGAATCTTTTAAAGCAAACAAAAAGGAATAAAGAGGAAGAGTCATATGAAAGAACATTTGAAGCGCACGGGAGACCAGATAATTTCAGAAGACGGGGATCAGACAAGCGGAAATCCTAACTCCGGTTCAGATTTGCCACTGACCACAGTGTGGCCAGGGTCAAAGATATCACTCCATTCCTGGCCTCTGTTTCCTCATCTCTAAGCTGGAAAAGATCGTATTTCTCCTACATGGAAAGAGTTTCAAGGAAATCTTTCTTGGAAAGGTAAATCTCTATCTTTATTAGTAATATCAGCTCCTGTGTATTTGTAGATGGCACTGGGCCTCGCCTCCAGTTTTCTTTCCCATGTAATTTGGGAGCTTGGACATTTTCCTTTGTAGGAGGATGGAGCGACCAAAGTAATGACTGCGGAAATGTCTCTTGGTTGAAAGATGGTAAGGAGAGAAGTGGGAAGTGTTGTGAGCAATCATCGCTCCGACCAGGTTCACGGCCGGGTTCCTGGCTGGGTTCATGGCTGGTTCCTGGCTGGGTTCATCACCAGGTTCACGGTCAAGTTCACAGCCGCATTCTGCAGTTTGCCTCCAAGTCCTCTGCTTTGAAAGAAATCATTATTGGAACTGCCAAACCAATATTAAAACCAGTGACTTATGAAAAGGACCTGGCAGTCAGCACAGGGAATCTTTTTGCACCTCTTCATTTTGCAGAGAAGAAGGGGGCATCTGATCCGGGACAGGTCTTTCAGTATCACCAGCCTCAGAGATGGAAAAAAAGAGTTTTCCCCAGGCAACTCGTCTCCCTTCTCAAAGCCTGAGATCATTCACGTTGGAAATGTCCCAGAAAGGATGGAGGATCCGAAGCTTAAGTTCCGCGTCTTCTAGAATGGGAAAAGATGCCCATGCGACGGAGGGGAATAAGATGACCTTTCAGAAATCCAGCGATGCTCAGTAAACTCATCCTGTTTTTTGGGTTTTTTTTTCTGTGTTTCTTTCATAAGCGACATTTTACTGAGCATCCCCAGGCTCTGCCAGTGGGAGGGCATCTTGATCAGTCTTTCTGGAGAGCACGGTCTTTAAAAAAAAAAACAAACAAACAATCTTGTATGTGTCATGGGTCGCAGAAATCCTCCTTCTGGGGGATTATCCTCCCAAGGATGTGGCTGGAGAGGCATGAGAATGGAGAAGGTGACGGCAGCAGAGTGGACGGCCGTGAAAAACCGGAAACTCCCTAGACGCCCCGGGTAGGCAATGGCTTATGAAATGAACCTGTAATCTCGCACTGGAAGATGAAGCATCTGTTAGTTCCTCCTCCTCTGCTCCTTCCCGTCCTCCTTCTTCCCTTTCTTTTATTTCTTCCCTTTTTCCTTACACAAATGTTTGTTGAGAGCCTCCTCTGTCGTCCGAGTGAACCCAGTGGATAGGGAAGTGGGCTGGGATGGAAAGATATTTATGGTGTATTAAGGAATAAACACACAATAAAATAAAAGGCTAGTGTCATGGGTGTATTATATGATCCTACTCTTGTAAATATATACTTTCTTTTTTCTTTTTTTTTTCTTTTGGCTGTGTGGCATCTAAGTTCCCTGACTGGGGACCGAACCCATGCCCTCTGCAATGGAAACGTAGAGTCCTAACTGTTGGACCACCAGGGAAGTCCCCTATATATATATGCCTCCAAGTCCTCTGCTTTGAAAGAAATCATTATTGGAACTGCCAAACCAATATTAAAACCAGTGACTTATGAAAAGGACCTGGCAGTCAGCACAGGGAATCTTTTTGCACCTCTTCATTTTGCAGAGAAGAAGGGGGCATCTGATCCGGGACAGGTCTTTCAGTATCACCAGCCTCAGAGATGGAAAAAAAGAGTTTTCCCCAGGCAACTCGTCTCCCTTCTCAAAGCCTGAGATCATTCACGTTGGAAATGTCCCAGAAAGGATGGAGGATCCGAAGCTTAAGTTCGCGTCTTCTAGAATGGGAAAAGATGCCCATGCGACGGAGGGGAATAAGATGACCTTTCAGAAATCCAGCGATGCTCAGTAAACTCATCCTGTTTTTTGGGTTTTTTTTTCTGTGTTTCTTTCATAAGCGACATTTTACTGAGCATCCCCAGGCTCTGCCAGTGGGAGGCATCTTGATCAGTCTTTCTGGAGAGCACGGTCTTTAAAAAAAAAAACAAACAAACAATCTTGTATGTGTCATGGGTCGCAGAAATCCTCCTTCTGGGGGATTATCCTCCCAAGGATGTGGCTGGAGAGGCATGAGAATGGAGAAGGTGACGGCAGCAGAGTGGACGGCCGTGAAAAACCGGAAACTCCCTAGACGCCCCGGGTAGGCAATGGCTTATGAAATGAACCTGTAATCTCGCACTGGAAGATGAAGCATCTGTTAGTTCCTCCTCCTCTGCTCCTTCCCGTCCTCCTTCTTCCCTTTCTTTTATTTCTTCCCTTTTTCCTTACACAAATGTTTGTTGAGAGCCTCCTCTGTCGTCCGAGTGAACCCAGTGGATAGGGAAGTGGGCTGGGATGGAAAGATATTTATGGTGTATTAAGGAATAAACACACAATAAAATAAAAGGCTAGTGTCATGGGTGTATTATATGATCCTACTCTTGTAAATATATACTTTCTTTTTTCTTTTTTTTTTCTTTTGGCTGTGTGGCATCTAAGTTCCCTGACTGGGGACCGAACCCATGCCCTCTGCAATGGAAACGTAGAGTCCTAACTGTTGGACCACCAGGGAAGTCCCCTATATATTTATATGATAGGATATGAAATAAAATGTTTGAAAAGACATGCACCAAAATATCACTGGTCCATTTTCTCTAGAAGTTGAGATGATAAGTGACCCTTAGCTCTTTAAGTCTTTTTTTTTTTTTTTTTAATTTTTGGCCACTTTTATTGGTCTTTCATTTATTTATTTTTCATCCATCTTTATTCTTTGGCCTGTGTGGCCCTTCCGTCACAGTGGCCTCTCTCGTTGCAGAGCACCAGCTCTAGGCATTTGTGCTCCAGAGTGCTGGCTCATCATTGGACACGCTGGGCCATCCATTCCTCAACATGTAGGATCTTCCCGGACCAGGGATTGAACCTGTGCCCCTTGCACTGCAAGGCAGACTCTTTACCCACTGGACCACCAGGGAAGCCCAAGACACACGATTCTCAGAGGATGCTAATTTCCTTGTCAGTCAAGCCAGGTTGCCAGCAACAGAGACTGACAAATAAATCTCTGAACAACCAGCTCCCTCTACATCTGCTAGGATTATTTTGTAGAGAACAAAGGGAAAGACTTAAGGAAAAAAGTTCGTGAAAATCCGTGTCTTGGGCAGCATTGGGCAGGTACTGTACTAAAACCTTCAGAGAGGCAAGCCCGTTTGGTTGCTCACCATCGGGGCCTGTCCAGCTTTGTTCCAAGAGAGGAATCCTCGTTTGAGGGAGGCCAGCTCTGGGGAGACTGGAACCATTGACAGTGAGCTAGAGGCCCCAGTCTTTCAATACAAAGTTGAAGGCTTTTGGTCTCAGTGGGTGAAGGAAAGGAGAGTGGTGGGCTCTAGCCTTTATTTTATTTTATTTTTTCTTCATTCATCTTTTTTTAATTTAGCCTTTATTTATTTTATTTATTTATATTTTTTTGCGGATTGGGGAAGGGGGGAGGGTGGGCGGGCCACTTCTATTGGTCTTTCATTTATCTATTTTCATCCATCTTTGTTCTCTGGCCCATGTGGGCCTCCCATCGCAGCGGCCTCTGTTGTCGCAGAGCACCGGCTCTGGGTGCATGCGCTCCAGAGCTCCGGATCGGTCACTGGACACATCGATCCAGCTCCGTGGGCACGTGGGATCTTCCCAGGCCAGGGATTGAACTGGCGCCTTGCCCTGCAAGGCGGTGTCCTTACCCACTGCGCCACCAGGGGAAGCCCTCTTGTCATGGTTTTGATGTACGTTCCCCTACTGATAATACTGTGAAGCATCTTTTCATGTGCTTGTTGCCCATGTGTGTATCTTCTTTGCAGAAATGCCCCATTCAAGTTCCCTTGCCCAGTTTTTAATCAGGCGGTGTTGGTCTTTCTGTTATTAGGCTCTAAGCATTCCTGCCCACATCACTCTTTTGCTGCGGGGCCCATCCGTGAAGCCGCCAGATGCAAAGACCTGCCTAGGTCATCCGTGGACAGAACAGACTCAGAAAATGAAGCAAGGATGCCCTGGGTGAGTTTAACTTGTTGAGTTTGGCTAAACTTGCCAAAGATTTAGAAGCCTTCCCTTTATAGGATGCTAGAAAGACTTGTGGACTTCTTGCTACCAAAAAAAAAAAAAAAAAAAAACCCACTATCATTCTAGGACGCAAGCAGTTCTTCCCAATATGAGAACATTCTACACCCTTAAGTCCTTTTAATCACTTATAACACTCTCTTTATCTCTCATATGGAAACAATATGTCCTATTTTCCATACGCTGTAATTATCCATACGGCTGGGCAGGTACTGTACTAAAACCTTCAGAGAGGCAAGCCCGTTTGGTTGCTCACCATCGGGCCTGTCCAGCTTTGTTCCAAGAGAGGAATCCTCGTTTGAGGGAGGCCAGCTCTGGGGAGACTGGAACCATTGACAGTGAGCTAGAGGCCCCAGTCTTTCAATACAAAGTTGAAGGCTTTTGGTCTCAGTGGGTGAAGGAAAGGAGAGTGGTGGGCTCTAGCCTTTATTTTATTTTATTTTTTCTTCATTCATCTTTTTTTAATTTAGCCTTTATTTATTTTATTTATTTATATTTTTTTGCGGATTGGGGAAGGGGGGAGGGTGGGCGGGCCACTTCTATTGGTCTTTCATTTATCTATTTTCATCCATCTTTGTTCTCTGGCCCATGTGGGCCTCCCATCGCAGCGGCCTCTGTTGTCGCAGAGCACCGGCTCTGGGTGCATGCGCTCCAGAGCTCCGGATCGGTCACTGGACACATCGATCCAGCTCCGTGGGCACGTGGGATCTTCCCAGGCCAGGGATTGAACTGGCGCCCCTTGCCCTGCAAGGCGGTGTCCTTACCCACTGCGCCACCAGGGGAAGCCCTCTTGTCATGGTTTTGATGTACGTTCCCCTACTGATAATACTGTGAAGCATCTTTTCATGTGCTTGTTGCCCATGTGTGTATCTTCTTTGCAGAAATGCCCCATTCAAGTTCCCTTGCCCAGTTTTTAATCAGGCGGTGTTGGTCTTTCTGTTATTAGGCTCTAAGCATTCCTGCCCACATCACTCTTTTGCTGCGGGGCCCATCCGTGAAGCCGCCAGATGCAAAGACCTGCCTAGGTCATCCGTGGACAGAACAGACTCAGAAAATGAAGCAAGGATGCCCTGGGTGAGTTTAACTTGTTGAGTTTGGCTAAACTTGCCAAAGATTTAGAAGCCTTCCCTTTATAGGATGCTAGAAAGACTTGTGGACTTCTTGCTACCAAAAAAAAAAAAAAAAAAACCCACTATCATTCTAGGACGCAAGCAGTTCTTCCCAATATGAGAACATTCTACACCCTTAAGTCCTTTTAATCACTTATAACACTCTCTTTATCTCTCATATGGAAACAATATGTCCTATTTTCCATACGCTGTAATTATCCCCTTTGATAAAACCATGTGTAGAAACATGTACAGCACGCCAAGTATTATCCACCTGGCCCATTTACATAGGGTTTTTTTTTTTTCCCCCTCCTTCGATTTTGCTCCGTGTGCTTTTACAGTCGTATTACACAGCCTCAGTCAGAGAGACAGCGAACGGAAAATGTAGCGTGCTTCCAGATTTCTTGCTCTCCATTCATCGTCTGCTTCTTCCCTGTAATTCCATTAACCCGTCACACCAAGAAAACAAACCTCTGGAGCCAGGGAGCTCTCTCAGCGCTTCTGGATGGAGGGTGTAGGGCTCGTTCTGTCTTGGCACGGGGCTGTCCTTGGAAGTCTGGGAGGAAGGACTGTCTGAGCGCACCTCCAGCTGCCGGCAGGAGGCTGGAGTGAGGCTCCCTGGCCCTGACCTTATTGGAAAATGAATTCCGGATCTTTGGAGTTGGATGGGTCCTACCTGACGGTTCAGTCTTTTCGGAAAGCTGTGGATTGTAGGGACAAGGGGATTATAAGACTCTACGCGAAATCATGAGTCTGTCGTAATGGATTTGGAACCTGGGATGAATGAATCATTCTCAGACTCAGTTTCTTCGACGTTAAAATGGGGCTGCCATCTGTACCCACTCTACAGTGTCTGTGTATAACGAGGATGGCCAATCTTTGATTTTTTAAAGAGTTTTTGAGATGTGGATCATGATAGAAGTCTTTATTGAATTTATGACAGTGTTGCTCTTGTTTGATGTTTTGTTTTGTTTTGGGCCACAAGGCCTGTGGGAACTTAGCTTCCTGACCAGGGCTTGAACCCACACCCCCTGCATCGGAAGGCGAAACCTTAACTACTGAACCACCAGGGAAGTCCCAGGATGGCCAGTCTTGACCTAGTACTTCTGCGCTAAGCGCTGGATGAGATGTTTCAAACTTTAAAAATGTAACCCTTGCCGTCCTTTTACCGACCTGCCCCTTGCAGATCCATTTTACAGATGGGGAAACTGAGACTTAGGGGCATAACTTGGCCAGATGGACAAAGCTGGCCCTTGGGGGAGCTGGGATGACCCCCCATCTCCTTGGTGTCACCGTCCTTGGTGTCATCCTCTTGGGTGACGTAGTGTGTCCCCTTCCTGGAGGCGTTCAGCCCATGGTAGCTCGAAAGTGCAGAGTTCCGTGTAGTAAAGGGGCTCTGTGTATCCTTTCCTGCTCTTTCTTCCTCAAAGAATCTTCCAGCGGGGGCCTTTCTCCAAGACCAAAGTTCAGGAGGGCAAAGCCGAGTTCTGTATAGGATTTGCTTAACGTTGCCAAAGGCTTTCAAAGGTTTCGAGGGTCTACAAAGCCCCTGAAGAATTTGGCTTGGAGCAGTTTTCCCCTTCGTTTCTAAATCCACGAGCAGATTAGGCAAAATGGAATCCGTATGTTTCTGATTCATTTACACTTAACTCATCAAAATGTTCCTTTTTATGAGCTATTTGATGTCCAGAAAGCCTTTTGAGTAGATTTTATAAGCCTTTTAAAGACTTTTCTCTTAGAAACAGGCGGTTGCATTTCGCCAAGAATAAACAAACTTGAACCTCAAAAGTGCTGAGCCTCGCCAAAGCTGTGGATTGTAGGGAAAATAAAGCTGTACTGTCGTAATGGATTTGGAACCTGGGATGAATGAATCATTCTCAGACTCAGTTTCTTCGACGTTAAAATGGGGCTGCCATCTGTACCCACTCTACAGTGTCTGTGTATAACGAGGATGGCCAATCTTTGATTTTTTAAAGAGTTTTTGAGATGTGGATCATGATAGAAGTCTTTATTGAATTTATGACAGTGTTGCTCTTGTTTGATGTTTTGTTTTGTTTTGGGCCACAAGGCCTGTGGGAACTTAGCTTCCTGACCAGGGCTTGAACCCACACCCCCTGCATCGGAAGGCGAAACCTTAACTACTGAACCACCAGGGAAGTCCCAGGATGGCCAGTCTTGACCTAGTACTTCTGCGCTAAGCGCTGGATGAGATGTTTCAAACTTTAAAAATGTAACCCTTGCCGCCCTTTTACCGACCTGCCCCTTTCAGATCCATTTTACAGATGGGGAAACTGAGACTTAGGGGCATAACTTGGCCAGATGGACAAAGCTGGCCCTTGGGGGAGCTGGGATGACCCCCCATCTCCTTGGTGTCATCGTCCTTGGTGTCATCCTCTTGGGTGACGTAGTGTGTCCCCTTCCTGGAGGCGTTCAGCCCATGGTAGCTCGAAAGTGCAGAGTTCCGTGTAGTAAAGGGGCTCTGTGTATCCTTTCCTGCTCTTTCTTCCTCAAAGAATCTTCCAGCGGGGGCCTTTCTCCAAGACCAAAGTTCAGGAGGGCAAAGCCGAGTTCTGTATGGGATTTGCTTAACGTTGCCAAAGGCTTTCAAAGGTTTCGAGGGTCTACAAAGCCCCTGAAGAATTTGGCTTGGAGCAGTTTTCCCCTTCGTTTCTAAATCCACGAGCAGATTAGGCAAAATGGAATCCGTATGTTTCTGATTCATTTACACTTAACTCATCAAAATGTTCCTTTTTATGAGCTATTTGATGTCCAGAAAGCCTTTTGAGTAGATTTTATAAGCCTTTTAAAGACTTTTCTCTTAGAAACAGGCGGTTGCATTTCGCCAAGAATAAACAAACTTGAACCTCAAAAGTGCTGAGCTCGCCAACGATCCTGATGCCAGAGGGCAAATTTGCGAAGTTACCCCTTCCTCACTCCTGACACCTTCTTCCATTTCCTCATCTCTCCCCTCCGCCCCCCAATCTTGGCCTCGCTGGTTTACGTGCAGAACTTTTTACCTCAGTTCCAAGTATTTTCACCTCCTTGCAACATGGTTCTTTTGTAGTCTCTTATCCTGGCAGGGGCAGTCCATAGCATTTCTTCCCTACTTGCCTGGGTGCAATTGAGAACACATGAGAAGATGCAGTTAATTCCCAGTAGCTTGGAAATCAGTTCTTACATGCTTAGAAGCTCCCACTGACAGCATTGCATAGTTGGAATATAGCAGCTTTGCTTTGCTTTCGCTGTATTTCTTCTTTAAGGTGGTGGTTGTCCAGTCGCTATGTCATCTCTGATTTTTTGTGACCCCGTGGACTGCAGCGCACCAGGTTTCCCTGTCTTTCACCATCTCCTGCAGTTTGCCTGGACTCATGTCTGTTGAGTGGGTGATGTCATCCAACCATCGCATTCTCTCACCACCTTCTCCTGTCGTCAATCTTTGCCAACGTCAGGGTCTTTTCCAGTGAGTCAGCTCTTTGTATCAGGTGGTCAAGGTATTGGAACTTCAGCATCCAGTGAATATTCAGGGTTGATTTCCTTTAGGATGGACTGGTGTGATCTTGCAGCCCAAGGGACTCTCAAGAGTTTACTCCAGCATCACAGTTCAAAAGCATCAATTCTTCGGTCCTCAGCCTTATCTATGGTCCAACTATTACATCCGTACGCGACTATTGGAAAAACAATAGCTTTGACTAACGGACCCTTACCTAGGTCATACTGGATATATGTTCAGAATAGTGGTATACAGTTTTCTAGAGCGAGTACATAAATAGTTGATTTAAGGAAAAATATAGTAAGCAGATGAGTATAGAGATGCTGAGGGCGGCAAAACTTTTGAAGGTAGTATAGGAAGGATTGATGTTTGGGAAACACACATCAAGCCCATTTTACAGGTGATGAAATTGAGTCCTAGAGAAATGCCCCAGGCTCACGAGATAGTGCCAGGGTCAAGGTCAGACTTCAGGTATTCTGGTAAGCTTTGGTTGTTCAGATCATGTTCTGGATGGTATTTGCTTGGACCTCTTTAACATGTTTAGTGGTTTTATACTGGGCCATGCCTACCAATGGCCACTCCACTCCACCAATGTATGCTGAAGGGGGGGAGTGAATGAATGAATGGAATATCTGATGGCTTCTTTCTGAATTCCTAACTGGAAGAAAGAAAGGGTACCAGGGACCAGGCCAGGCTAAGCTAGATCCTCAGTGGATCTTCACTGCTCCAGAATACAGAGGTGCTTTTAGTCTTAAACCAGTGGTTGTCAATTGCAGGCTGCTTTGGGGGCACTCTTTCCCCTGGGGACATTTGGAAATGTCTGGAGGTCTTATTTTTTATTTTAATATTTATTTGGCGGTGTGGGATCTTAGCTGTGGCATACAGGATCGTCAGTCTTTGTTGTGGCATGTGGGATCTACTGCCAGTAGTTCCCTGATCAGGGTTTCCATCTGGGCTCCCATTTTGGGAGCATGAATTCCTAGGCACTGGACCACTAGGGAAGTCCCCAGCGATGTTATTAGGTGTCATCATGGAGGGCATTTTTGGGCTTAAGGTCATGGATGCTTCTAAATATTCTGCAATGCATCAAGCATCCCCCGAATAAACAATTATCCAGCCCAGAATGTTTTTGCCCAGGCTGAGAAACTGTTTTGAGGACCTGGTGGAATCATGGAGACTTGAAGATGAACAGGGCCTGAGGATATCTTGACGAGTGTAGTCTGGCTGAGTACTTAGGAAAAAAAAAAAAATATATATATATATATATATATTGTTTGTTTGTTTGTTTGTTATTGGCTGCCTGTCATGTCATGAGCTCTCTTACATTTTAGTTTTGCTGAGTGGTGCAGGTACATGTTTATAAGCAAAGGTATTGATTGGCAGGAGTAGTCATTTGTTGACATCACACTCTTTGTTCATGGCGGTGATAGTCCAAAAGTATGTTTGATTCTTGAATCCACAGTTTATACTTTAAATGGCCTGGTAGAAGCCCTGTGCATTGCTACAAGTGGCTTTTTGTTGTGTTTTGTGTATTCATAAATTTCTATTAGTTTCTGGCCATACCGCATGGCATGTGGGATCTTCTTTCTCCAACTAGGGATCGAACCCTTGTCCCCTGCAGTGGAAGCGTGGTGTCTTAACCGCTGGACTGCCAGGGAAGTCCCAGTTTTCTTTGAGAAGGAGGTATTTGTGATGAAATATTTCTGGATACATCTTTGAAATGATTGTGCCCGTTTGCGCTTTGGATGCTGGCCAGAAACTTAAAGATGGTTTGGTAGCTACATCGACGAATCCGTCAGAGGCAGGAGTGTTGACCCATTTGTGTGTTGCTCTCTAGCACCAGAGCACAGGCTGCCAGCGAGCAGGGGTTTTCTTCTTTCCTTCTGTGAATATTCCCTTGGCACCTAGCACTCGTCAGTCCTCTGAGAAGGGTTTCGTGAATCCTGTTTACATGAACGTATCATATTTCTTAAGCTCGCCTTCTGTGTCGATACGGAGCTGTGATGCTTCTCTCTCATAAGGAAACCGACGTTCAGGAGGATTAAGTTACTTATTCAGGTTCACACAGTTAGATCTGTGGAAGAGGACACCAAGAAGTAATATCGATGGAAGATAGCTGGCCTTTACATCCCGTGGACAAAGACTGTGTGCCTCAGACATAGAGAACCAATGTATGGACCCCAAGAGGGAAAGGGCGGGGGGCGGTGCAGATTGGGAGATCGGATGGACATCTATACACCTTTGATACTCGGTATGAAATAACTAATGAGAACCGACCATATAGCTCAGCATTAACCCTATCCAGTGCTCTGTGCTGACCTAAATGGGAAGGAAACCCAAAACAGAGGATATGTGTAAACATATAGTTTGCTTCACTTTGCTGTACAGCAGAAACTAACACAACATTGTGAAGCTCCCATACTCCAATAAAAACTCATTAAAACTTAAAGAAATCATCAAAAATAAAGAGTACATGCTTGGTTAAAGGCTTTGTGAGACTGAGTTCTCTGCTACCATTTAGAGTATTTGCCATCATAATAAATGAAAGCCTTAACAGTGAGAGAAAACCAAAAGGACAGAAAAGTTAAAGACTGTCATCCAGGGCACTGACTTTTTTTTTAAAAAAATTAAGTATATTTGTTTTTAATGGAAGGACAGTTGCTTTACAATATTGGGTCGGTTTCTGCCAAACATCCAGATACATGCTTTTTAGATCGAACCCTTGTCCCCTGCAGTGGAAGCGTGGTGTCTTAACCGCTGGACTGCCAGGGAAGTCCCAGTTTTCTTTGAGAAGGAGGTATTTGTGATGAAATATTTCTGGATACATCTTTGAAATGATTGTGCCCGTTTGCGCTTTGGATGCTGGCCAGAAACTTAAAGATGGTTTGGTAGCTACATCGACGAATCCGTCAGAGGCAGGAGTGTTGACCCATTTGTGTGTTGCTCTCTAGCACCAGAGCACAGGCTGCCAGCGAGCAGGGGTTTTCTTCTTTCCTTCTGTGAATATTCCCTTGGCACCTAGCACTCGTCAGTCCTCTGAGAAGGGTTTCGTGAATCCTGTTTACATGAACGTATCATATTTCTTAAGCTCGCCTTCTGTGTCGATACGGAGCTGTGATGCTTCTCTCTCATAAGGAAACCGACGTTCAGGAGGATTAAGTTACTTATTCAGGTTCACACAGTTAGATCTGTGGAAGAGGACACCAAGAAGTAATATCGATGGAAGATAGCTGGCCTTTACATCCCGTGGACAAAGACTGTGTGCCTCAGACATAGAGAACCAATGTATGGACCCCAAGAGGGAAAGGGCGGGGGGCGGTGCAGATTGGGAGATCGGATGGACATCTATACACCTTTGATACTCGGTATGAAATAACTAATGAGAACCGACCATATAGCTCAGCATTAACCCTATCCAGTGCTCTGTGCTGACCTAAATGGGAAGGAAACCCAAAACAGAGGATATGTGTAAACATATAGTTTGCTTCACTTTGCTGTACAGCAGAAACTAACACAACATTGTGAAGCTCCCATACTCCAATAAAAACTCATTAAAACTTAAAGAAATCATCAAAAATAAAGAGTACATGCTTGGTTAAAGGCTTTGTGAGACTGAGTTCTCTGCTACCATTTAGAGTATTTGCCATCATAATAAATGAAAGCCTTAACAGTGAGAGAAAACCAAAAGGACAGAAAAGTTAAAGACTGTCATCCAGGGCACTGACTTTTTTTTTAAAAAAATTAAGTATATTTGTTTTTAATGGAAGGACAGTTGCTTTACAATATTGGGTCGGTTTCTGCCAAACATCCAGATGAATCAGCCTACCCCGCTCCCCTTCCTCTTGAAACTCCCTCCCACCCTCCCTCCCCAGCCACCCCTCTAGGTCGTTACAGGGTCCTGGTTTGAGTTCTCTGAGCCATACAGCACACTCTCACTGGCTCTCTGTTTTACAGATGGCAATGCGTATGTTTCCATGCTACTCTCACCATTCATCCCACCCTCTCCACGGCACTGACTTTTGAGGGACCTGTGGCCTGGATCGTACTGTCTTTGTGTGAAAATGTAAAAGTACTAGCCACTGAGTCCTGTCCGACGCTTTGTGACCCCCATAGGCTGTATGCTACCAGACTTTTCTCATAGTCTCTGATAATCTTGGGCTCTCCATCTCTGTAAGGGGCACCCTTCGAGTGCTCCGTTCAGAAGCTTGTCCTGAAGATCAAACTGGTGTAAAACCCAGGTCTTGGGAAGGTAGGAAGAATTCTTGAAAAAGAAACACGAGCTCTTATACTATGTATGTGCGTGTGACATTTTTTTTTAAAGAAAAAGAACAACATTTTGCCGTGTGCAGGCTCATAGGAAAAGAGCAGTTGAGTGCAGAAAGAACGCCAACTTCCCGTCCCCTCTAACCCTATGAAAAATTAGCTCCTTTGCTAAAGAGCCCACAGACCCTTGATGAAACTAAGACATAAAACATGAGCAGAGAGCAAACGCTGGGAAAATGCCATCTTTTTATTGGCACTATTAGAGGGAGATCTATGAACTGTGTAATACTGCCGTAAATACAGTTGTTTGTAACGTCAAAGTAAGAATGCCGGCCACAGTGTTTGTCTCTTTCACTCCCTCCACTTCAAACGCTTCATAACCAAGCATAAAATCACAGGAAAATGTGAATAATATTTTCATTCATTAGGGGCTCATAATGATATATTAGTAATGCGACCCTGTGTTCTTTCGTGTGGGGTTCTTTGCCTCTCTGCAAGCATGTTAGTTCCTCTTTTTGTTTAAGCGGCAAAGCTTTTTCATTTAAAAACATTTTTAGAAGAATGAGGTGCTGGAGTGCATATCTTGACAAACCATCAAATGGCTCTCACACCCTCCGCCTCCCCCCATTCCAGTTGGCATGGGAACCTGCCATTCCCACCAAGGATGCAGGCTGGGAGGAAGCCATAACTTATTGGAACAGAGAGTTATCAAAGTTTGCTTTGAAAAAGAAAAAAAAAAATTGTTCGTGAACTTTGCCCTTTTGTTTTTCTCTTGTTTTCTGTGCCCCTCCCCCACCAACACACACACACACACACACACACACACACGATGTTTAGACTTCTAGTCAATTCCACATATTAGGGACACACGCTGTCGTGCATTGCAGAACATCTGGTCGACCCAGAGAAAATGATCTACATGTATCGACCACATGCCCCGACTCTTCTCAACAACACATTAAGGGATATCTGGGTTCCTGAGAGACAGTGTGTTGACCAGGTAGTAATTTCTAAGGAGAGGGACGGCACGCCAAAATCCTGGGGTTAAAATGATTTGTTTGCTACCATTAAAAAAGTTGAACATGCGTTTGTCCCCTGTGACCAAATCTGTTTTGGATTTCATTCTAAAATGGAACAGCCTGTAATTTCCCCTCTGATTCTAGGAGAGGAGTCTAGCAAATTATTTTAACTTGTGGCGGGAAATTTTTTTTTTTTTCTTTATGTTTTCGGTATAATCTTTAAGACTAGAATTGAAATAGTGTTTTCATGGATGGGGAGGTAGGGTGGGAATTGGTGGCAATTATATGTGTGTGGGTTGGGAGTGAGTTTTTGTTGTTTTTTAAGTTTTTGGCCATGACATATGGACTGTGGGGTCTTAGTTCTCTGACCAGAGATCCAACCCAGGCCCTGGCAGTGAAAGCTTGCACTCCCAGCCATTGGACTGCCAGGGAATCCCTGTGAAGTGAGTTTTTAATACCAGAACGTTTACATTTGAAACAGACAAAAAAGGAGGCAATTTTCTTTTTCTCTCCCCTTCTCCCTAATAGGAAAGGCATACATATTGAGTATAAAATTTGGAAAATAGGCAAAGGATGAATAAAACAAAATTACCTATCATCTAACAGTACAGAGATCACCACTGGTAAACATTTTGATTGATTTCCTTCAGGTTGAGATAATGCTGTACATACAATTTTAAGTCATTTTTCATGTACTGTCATATCATAAGCATTTTCTCCTATCATTAAATATTCATTAGAGTCGTAATTTAAAATGTTTTTGAAATACTTGACTATATCATGATTTTACTTACGCATTTTTAATTGATGGATATTTAGCTTTAAAACAGCTTCATTATAAACATCACTCTGATGACCATCTTTATGCATAAATCATTACCTCTATATTGAATTAAAAAAACAAAGACATTACGAATGGCTGGTGCCTTACAGAATGTAAGGGCTGAGTGGACTTCTCTGGTGGTCCTGGGGCTAAGACTCCATGCTCCCAATGCAGCAGGCCTGGATTCAATCCCTGGTCAGGGAACTAGATCCCACACCCTGCAACCAAGAGTTCCCATGCCGCAACTAAGCCAAATAAGTTAATTAATTAATTACAAAAAGAGGAGAATGTAAGGAGTGAGACCAGAGGTAAAGTTGGATAGACAGACAAGAAATAGATCTTACCAACCTCTGTAGCCTATCCTAAGGGCTTATGATTCAAATAATAAGACTAGTAATGATGATGAAGATGATAAAATAAGTGTAATTTAGGGAGTCTTTACTGTTTCATAGACCCCTTTCCAGGTTGCTTTGATTTATTAGCTCATTTCACCTTGTCAACAGCTCTGTGCCATAGATGAAGATTGCAAAACCAAAACACAGACAAGGTGAGCCATCTGGCCAAAGTCCTAAGGCTCTTAGGAACCTGGAGGGTAGAGCTGATGTGGTTCCCCACGTTGGCCTATTAATTTATAGCAGTAGAGGCCCTGAGAAAGCCTTCATTGAAAAAGATGCATGTACCCCAGTGTTCACTGCGGCACTATTTACAATAGCCAGGACATGGAAGCAATCTAAGTATCTCTCAACAGATGAATGGATAAATAATCTATACAGTGGAATAGTACTCAGCCATCAAAAGGAACAAAAATGGGTCATGGATTGTGACGTGAATGAATGTAGAGTCTGTCATACACAGTGAGGCAAGTTGAAAGAAAACATACAATTTTAAGTCATTTTTCATGTACTTGGTAAACATTTTGATTGATTTCCTTCAGGTTGAGATAATGCTGTACATACAATTTTAAGTCATTTTTCATGTACTGTCATATCATAAGCATTTTCTCCTATCATTAAATATTCATTAGAGTCGTAATTTAAAATGTTTTTGAAATACTTGACTATATCATGATTTTACTTACGCATTTTTAATTGATGGATATTTAGCTTTAAAACAGCTTCATTATAAACATCACTCTGATGACCATCTTTATGCATAAATCATTACCTCTATATTGAATTAAAAAAACAAAGACATTACGAATGGCTGGTGCCTTACAGAATGTAAGGGCTGAGTGGACTTCTCTGGTGGTCCTGGGGCTAAGACTCCATGCTCCCAATGCAGCAGGCCTGGATTCAATCCCTGGTCAGGGAACTAGATCCCACACCCTGCAACCAAGAGTTCCCATGCCGCAACTAAGCCAAATAAGTTAATTAATTAATTACAAAAAGAGGAGAATGTAAGGAGTGAGACCAGAGGTAAAGTTGGATAGACAGACAAGAAATAGATCTTACCAACCTCTGTAGCCTATCCTAAGGGCTTATGATTCAAATAATAAGACTAGTAATGATGATGAAGATGATAAAATAAGTGTAATTTAGGGAGTCTTTACTGTTTCATAGACCCCTTTCCAGGTTGCTTTGATTTATTAGCTCATTTCACCTTGTCAACAGCTCTGTGCCATAGATGAAGATTGCAAAACCAAAACACAGACAAGGTGAGCCATCTGGCCAAAGTCCTAAGGCTCTTAGGAACCTGGAGGGTAGAGCTGATGTGGTTCCCCACGTTGGCCTATTAATTTATAGCAGTAGAGGCCCTGAGAAAGCCTTCATTGAAAAAGATGCATGTACCCCAGTGTTCACTGCGGCACTATTTACAATAGCCAGGACATGGAAGCAATCTAAGTATCTCTCAACAGATGAATGGATAAATAATCTATACAGTGGAATAGTACTCAGCCATCAAAAGGAACAAAAATGGGTCATGGATTGTGACGTGAATGAATGTAGAGTCTGTCATACACAGTGAGGCAAGTTGAAAGAAAAACAAACATTGGATATTAACACATATGTATGGAGTCTAGGAAGATGGTACAGGTGAGCCTGTTTGTAGGGCAGGGATAAAGCCTCAGATACAGAGAGTGGACACATGGGCACAGTGAGGAAGGGAAGGCTGAAACGAATTGGGAGAGTAGGATCGACATACATCTATATATGCACACTGGTGAGGGTGATTGAGTCGCTGAGTCATGGTGGACTCTTAATGATACCTCGAACTGTGGCCCACCAGGTTCCTCTGTCCACGGGATTTCCCAGGCAAGAATCCTGGAGTGGGTGGCCATTGCCTTCCCCAGGGGATCTTCCCAGCCCAGGAATCAAACCCATGGCTCCTGCATTGCAGGAAGGTACCTTACGGCTGCGCCACCAGGGAAGCCCACATACACACGACCACGTGGAGAGTGGCTAGTGGGAGGCGGCTGCCGAGCACGGAAGCGCAGCACGGGGCTCTGTGAGCGTCTAGGGGTGGCACGGGGGGATGGGTGTGCGGTTCAAGAAGGAAGGGACATATGTAGACACATGGCCGATCCACTTCATTGTGTAGCAGAGACTGTCAGCCCATGGGAAAGCATTGATCCTCCAGCTAAAGAAATCCGAAAAACATTATGGCTGTAGGGAGCTCTGGAAGGGAGGTGGGGGCACCGTGAATGGATTTGCGTATGTAGAAGGCGTGCTCTGTCTGCAGGGCGGAGGAAGGATGGAGAGGGCCCGAGCGGAAGCAGTGAGACCAGATCCAAGAGCAGGGTGGTGGATCGAGGTGGAGGGAAGTGAAGGGATTCGAGGGCTGGTGGGGAGGTTGAGCTGGTAAGACCTTAGGTCTGAAGAGAGAGGGACAGGAGCTTCGAGCTTGCTCCGCAGACTTGGGCAGCTGGGTGGACGGTCGGGCCCTGTGTCGAGAGGCAGGGGGGTTGGGTGACCCGCCCGGGGTCACCCTGGTGGAGGAGGGAGGATTTTGGAGACCGAGGCTGGGAATGAGTGGGTCTGGAGACCATCTGGGAGGAGCGAGCTCTGCTGAACAAGAGCCCCTTCGACTAGTGCAGGAGCGGGAGACAGAGCCGGGATTCGAGGATGGAATCCAGACCACATGCACACAGGAGCGCTGTCCTACCAAAGCCACCGTGGCTACCCTGGAGGGGTGGACTGCAGATCCAGGCGAGGGTGCCCCACGTTCACATCCCCTGCAGACCGCCCGGAAACCCTCTGTGTGTGAGGGAAGGCCCAGAGACTGGAGGGGGGAGGTCAGGCGGGGGTCCCTTCACCCACTGCCGGACCCGGGCAGCCCCTCAGAGGCGACTGCGTCCGCGTTGGGACTTCCGGAAAGGGTGTGACTGAGGCGTGGGGGTTGCTTTCTTTTGAGGAGATGGGTACGGAAGACAGGTAGGTCTTTACATAGAAATCCAGTTGACCAGGCTTTTTTTTTTTTTTAGGGTTTTGGCGAGTGATTTATTTTATTTTATTTTTTGAGGTCAAACCCAGAAATAAAGAAAGAAACAAATTGGGGTTTTGAGAATTCTGACTTTGAATCCCAGTGCTGTCATCATCACCATCATCATCATCATTATTACGTGGTCTGGTGACAATGGGAAAACCGTGCAGCTCTTTCTGATGTGCAAAGCACTTTTCATAAAGGTTCTCATTTAACGCTCCTTATCAGACTCTGTCAATTGAGTGTTAAGAACATTCCCTTTTAACTGAAGAAGAAACGAAGTCTCATGCAAAACAACAACCCCAGGCTTCAGAAACTGTGTCCTGGGAACTTAGACCTTGGTCCCTTAAGCTTGGCTTCCTCGTTGTATAACCCATCCTCCTCTTCTGCGATCCTAGGAGGGAGGGCTGCCCTGTGCGAACTGCTCCCAGTTTCAAAAATAAAGTGCTGTGTTTTCCAGGATGCCAGTTCTCTCTGGCTTGGGAAGGGACTCTGCCAGCCAGAGTTTCTCTCGTGTTCCTTCTCCCAGGCTGGCGGTAACCCTGGGATCTCAGACCTGTCCGCTCTGACCTAACCTGGGATGGCGCCTCTGTTTCACCCTCTCCACTGCCCTGTCTTCTGGCCTGATACCCTCCATCCCTCCATCAGTGTACATGAGGCTGCAGTGTAACTTGTCTTTACATCTAATGGATGACGGATGGCTTCCCCTATGGCTCAGCGGGTAAAGAGTCCACCTGCCAATGCAGGAGACATGGGTCCCTGAGTCAGGAAGGTGCCCTGGAGGAAGACATGGCAGCCCACTCCCGTCTTCTTGCCTGGAGAATCCCATGGACAGAGGAACCTGGTAGGCTGCCGTCCGTGGGATTGCCAAAGAGTTGGGCACGATAGACCACGTGGCGCTCAGGGGTAATGACCAGGCTGCAGGCCTCAGAGACGGAGGAGCTGATGTTAAAGACAAAACTCAGAAAACCAAAGTAAGTCCGTACATCCTGAAAGGACACTTGAGTGACTATTATAGAGGAAGGATAGGCAATTGATCCAGTTGCGGCTGTGTGTTTTGTTTTCTTTGTTTTGATCTTTAAAAAGCTTTTAGCTTTCAATAGCTTTATGTATTTATTTTTATGTATTACGAACCTTTTTATTTTGTATTGGAGTATGGCTGATTAGCAATGCTGTGATAGTTTCAGGTGGACAGCAAAGGGCCTTTGCGTGTACCTGTGTCCATTGTCCCCCTCGGCTCCCTCCCGTCCAGGCTGCCGCGTGGACTCCCGGACGGAGAGAATGAGCGAGCTCACAGTTGCTGGGGTGGGAGAAGCTGTGTGGAGAAGGATAGGTAGGGAGTTTGGGATGGACATGTGCACACGGCTATGTTTAAAATGGATAACCACCAAGGACCTACTATATAGCACAGGGAACTCTGCTCATCGTTACGTGTTTTTTTTTTTTTTCTTTTTTCCCCCTGGCATCATGACTTTAGAGTCAGGTGAGTCTGGGGCTAAGTTGGAGCTCTGCTCTTCACAGCTGTGTGACTTTGTGCAACTGTCTTAACGTCTCTGAGACTCAGCATCCGCCCCGCCGCTAGATGAGGCTCTGCAGGCCAGCGGAGATTTTCAACTCTTGTGTTCGCTGTTGCATCCCCAACTCCAAGAACAGTGCCTGAACCATATTCATTGTTGTGAAAATATTCATTGAATGAATCTGTCACACCAAGCGAGTCATACTTCCTTTCCCCAGAGGTGTTAGGAGGATGTAAAGAGAAGAGACCCTGGGCGGCGCTTAGCTGAGCCTCCGGCCCGCGGCGCGAAGCCATTCGCCGGAGCTGCTGCTGCTGTCGTGATGGACGCTCTCCTGTTTGGAGGTGGAACGACTTGGTTCCATGATAAACACCGGGCAGGAGACGCCCATTTGCCCCGCAAAAGGTGCTTTGCTGATCGTCAGTTTGGACGAGGGAAGAAGCTTTCGGCCGATGTGCAGAGACCGAGGTTCTCGTGAAAGAAGGGGGAGCTCATGTTCAGGCGCCTCCAGCTCTCGTGGCTGAATCACCTCTGCCCCAAGCTCTCGTGGGTTTAGGAGGCGTTTTTCAAGGGCACCAGAGATGAGGCGGGTCTTGAGATTTGACTGGAAGCTCGCTGTGGTGAGAGGCGGGGCTTGTAGTCAAGGAAACCAGGGAGGGTGGTACCGATAGGCCCCTCTGGCACTTGGTCAGGGAGTCCTAGCGAGCTGGACTTGGTGTTCAGCTGATGGTCAGCTTGGGTGATTGGGCTGTGATGCTCTCGAGGCTTCCATGGGGATTTCAGGAGCCATCGGTCCGTCTCCTGTTTCAGGAAAGCCCTCAGGCTTCTGTGCAGAGGGGCCCCGTGGCAGCATCAGGTGTTACAACTGGGACAGTCAGGGGAGTTGGTGAACCAAACCAACGCTGGACAGTCTCATGACATGGCTTTCCCAAGACGACACTGCAGTCCGGGGCCACCTCAGCGTCCAGCCCAGCACCCCTGAACGGGCACAGTGCTGCACCCCGCGTGCCTTCTGAAGCCACGTCACGTCCACCATGGCACCGGGGATCAAAGGGGCACACACAGCAACATGAGGTTCCAGGCCAGTGTTCCCCTCTGGCGTCACAGCACCAGCCAGCCATGTCTTCAGCCCAGCCCAGCCCGACCCAGAGTCCCGTTCAAATGTGGCGTAACTCGTAAATCACGCTTCGCCCCGCTGTGGCTCCCCAAGACAGCGATGGCTCAACAGAGCCCCAAGCTGTCCAATGCTGATTCAGCGAGGCACAGATGGCCCGCAGAAATGGAAAGAGAACACCAAATAGAAGGATTTCTGTGGAAAACCCAGCCTCTCTCCTAACCAGACTCAGGGGCCGTGTATGACTGGGGTTTTCCCAGCCTTGGGGAAATGAAGACACCAAATCCCCTCTTGCAAATTGGCCAGCGGGAACCATTTCCTCTGACATGGACCACTGTTTTGCCTGTATCTCGTTCCCTCGGCCATCATTAGGCTTGGCTCACCACGATTGGGATGCTGGTGCCAGTCTGGGCCTTGGACACAGCTCTGAGAGAGAGAGGGAGACGCGGAGGGAATGTGCTAGGCTCCGGGGAGTGCTGCGGACGGCCGTTCTCAGCCTCGCTGGGAAAGGGGGCTTTCCACGGGCAGCGCTGTGTGGTCTGCTTGTCCATCCAAGACAGACCTCAAACCCAACACTCCATTTGGCAGACGGGGGGATAAAAAACAAAACAAAAAAAGGGAGACCAACGTTTGCTCCCTTTTTCGAGAAGTGGACCGGGATCCCAGGCTGTGTTCCACTCCTCTTGGTCTTTTTCCTTTTAAACAAACCGCCTGGCGGTGTGTTCAGCTGATGGTCAGCTTGGGTGATTGGGCTGTGATGCTCTCGAGGCTTCCATGGGGATTTCAGGAGCCATCGGTCCGTCTCCTGTTTCAGGAAAGCCCTCAGGCTTCTGTGCAGAGGGGCCCCGTGGCAGCATCAGGTGTTACAACTGGGACAGTCAGGGGAGTTGGTGAACCAAACCAACGCTGGACAGTCTCATGACATGGCTTTCCCAAGACGACACTGCAGTCCGGGGCCACCTCAGCGTCCAGCCCAGCACCCCTGAACGGGCACAGTGCTGCACCCCGCGTGCCTTCTGAAGCCACGTCACGTCCACCATGGCACCGGGGATCAAAGGGGCACACACAGCAACATGAGGTTCCAGGCCAGTGTTCCCCTCTGGCGTCACAGCACCAGCCAGCCATGTCTTCAGCCCAGCCCAGCCCGACCCAGAGTCCCGTTCAAATGTGGCGTAACTCAGAATCACGCCGCCCGCTGTGGCTCCCCAAGACAGCGATGGCTCAACAGAGCCCCAAGCTGTCCAATGCTGATTCAGCGAGGCACAGATGGCCCGCAGAAATGGAAAGAGAACACCAAATAGAAGGATTTCTGTGGAAAACCCAGCCTCTCTCCTAACCAGACTCAGGGGCCGTGTATGACTGGGGTTTTCCCAGCCTTGGGGAAATGAAGACACCAAATCCCCTCTTGCAAATTGGCCAGCGGGAACCATTTCCTCTGACATGGACCACTGTTTTGCCTGTATCTCGTTCCCTCGGCCATCATTAGGCTTGGCTCACCACGATTGGGATGCTGGTGCCAGTCTGGGCCTTGGACACAGCTCTGAGAGAGAGAGGGAGACGCGGAGGGAATGTGCTAGGCTCCGGGGAGTGCTGCGGACGGCCGTTCTCAGCCTCGCTGGGAAAGGGGGCTTTCCACGGGCAGCGCTGTGTGGTCTGCTTGTCCATCCAAGACAGACCTCAAACCCAACACTCCATTTGGCAGACGGGGGGATAAAAAACAAAACAAAAAAAGGGAGACCAACGTTTGCTCCCTTTTTCGAGAAGTGGACCCGGGGATCCCAGGCTGTGTTCCACTCCTCTTGGTCTTTTTCCTTTTTAAACAAACCGCCTGGCTTTTAAGATCTTCAAAATCCCATTAAAGGCTTTTACCCCTTCATATATTGGAGGCGTCTGATGAAAGGAAGGGACGGGAAGGAAAGAGATAATGGGGCCTCGGAGAACAGAGACCAGAGGCCTTAATTTCGCCGGTCTCCCCTGCCGGTAATGGTGTTGGATGTAAACACTCTTCTGGTGAACGCTCGAGCGTGATTACAGGACGGCTGGGGAGAGAGGAAGTGTTTGCAAACCACAGGGAGGAATGTCGCCTTTGAAGGCGCTTGGCATTTATTTTTTGCCCCCCTTCCCTGTCCCCTCCGCCAACCCCAGCCCTCGTAGTTTTCTCCACGGCTTTCTTCTCTGAGTTCCTTGTACTGTAAACACAGTGACAGAAATTAGATGTGGGCAGATCTGTTAAACATTTTAAGTCGAAGTGGGCTTGGCAGTTGTCTCTCTCCGCGGGATATGTGAGACGCAGCTAATAACTTCGTAATGGGTCTTTTGTTTTTGTCTGGGGACCGGTGGGAGGGACGTGGAGGGGCCGGGGCTGAGGAAAGGGGCTGCAGGATGGAAACAGAGGTTTGGGGCGGGGTGCAGGCTGCTGTTATGGAAGCCACCCAACCTTCCGACGTCGTGGGGCCGAGGAGGGAGGAGAGCATGTCCGCAGTCCTTCGTGCGTTCTAGAGGGCTGGCCGCTGACCGCCACGCATCGGCACGCCCTCTGCATGTTGAGAGCATGCTCTCTGGTCTCCTGGTCACAGAGCATCTCTTCTTGACAGCTTCATGCTGCAAACATCTACTGCTGTCTTGTCCCTTCCTGTGTTCCATCCGTGAAATTCCCAGTTGCGTCAATGGGGTTCCATATGCAAGACATGTGTGATCCCTGAGACTGGGGGGGCTGCACCGGGGAGCCGAAGCGTTGGCTTGGTGGGTTTCCCTGCTGACATGTTTTGCTGTCTGGAAACCTCTGCTTGGGATCAAGTTCATGTTCTTAATTTGGGTCAGATTGTTGAAATGGGAGCCCAGAAAGCCACAGCTGGAAGCTCCATCCAGTGATCGCTTAATTAATTCAACGAATACGTGACGGAGAGCATGCTATGTGGCAAGTAGGGCAAGATGTTGGGGATGTGACGGGAAATAAGACTGGCTTGTCGACTTCGCCTTCTTGGGGAACTGGAGTCGATTGTGTGGTGTTCATACGTGAAAGAAAAAAAATATTGCCAGTGGTAGGGGCTATAAGGAAAGAGGAAGCCCTATGGTGTAAAATGGGGTGCCTAATCTAGTCTGGGGCATGGGAGCAGGTCCAGTGGTCCATTCGTTATCTTTAATGGGATGGACGTTTCAATCAGAGATTTGTAACCTGAGGTCTGAGGGCATTTGGTTTTCAGGGGTTCCATGAATTCCGGTGCATCTACCAGTCTCTAAACTACCCAGAATAGATGTGTCCCAGCTTCTTCTGGAGCTTTCCAAGCATGGAAAGAACACGCTCTTTCCCCAAAGCCCATTTTGGTGTTTTCACCCTCCTGGCGCTGTGCCAAGCCTCTTTTTTTTGGTGCTTTATTAATTATAGCCATAATTCACAAGAGTGGAAACATTTATTGGTTGTCTACTTAACATAAAAAGACCCTGATGCTGGGAAAGATCGAGGGCCCCTGGAGAAGGGGGCAACAGAGGGGGAGAGGGTTCGATAGCATCACTGACTGAATGGATGTGAGTTTGAGCACACTTCGGGAGACAGCGGAGGAGAGGGGCCTCCCTCTGCGGCCGTTCCTGAGGTCTCAGGGTTGGACACGACTGAGCGACTGAACAACGACTTTAAATAAGTTTCTGTGCTAAGGAGGCTCGTTGCCTTCTGTGATTTGACTTTTCAATGGAACCTTGAAGAGAGAAACCGCAGCTCAGAGAGGTAAAGTCATTTCTCCAAGGTTACACAGCCTTGTAGTGATGGAATCGGGATTCTAACCCAGGACCTCAAACCCTTAGTTCATTCCTCTTCCCAAGCAATACTTTACCATTCTTAGCTCATTTAGTCTATTGATACTGTCCTTCATGTGGTATTAAAAGTCCCCCAAAGTCTAGGAATATATCTTTTCTCTTCTTTGTGATCAACATCCTCAGAAACGACACGTATGCTTTATTGTACGGATGGCTCTGTGCTGTCCTGGGGATAGTTAATTCTTCCTTATGCTCAATCATCATCTCTCCTCCATTTTTTGCTCATTCCAATTCCTTGTGTTGTGGGCCTCCCCATCGTAAACCGTGAGCACCCCACCGATCTCTTCCTGGGAATTTCGCTCATGCTGCCTCTCAGTTCTTCTCAGGACTGCCACCTCCTTGGCTGTTTCTCCCTTCTAGCACTTTTCCTTGGAGACTCTACTGGCCATTTGCAGAAAACTGGACGATGGGGTCCCTAATCTAGTCTGGGGCATGGGAGCAGGTCCAGTGGTCCATTCGTTATCTTTAATGGGATGGACGTTTCAATCAGAGATTTGTAACCTGAGGTCTGAGGGCATTTGGTTTTCAGGGGTTCCATGAATTCCGGTGCATCTACCAGTCTCTAAACTACCCAGAATAGATGTGTCCCAGCTTCTTCTGGAGCTTTCCAAGCATGGAAAGAACACGCTCTTTCCCCAAAGCCCATTTTGGTGTTTTCACCCTCCTGGCGCTGTGCCAAGCCTCTTTTTTTTGGTGCTTTATTAATTATAGCCATAATTCACAAGAGTGGAAACATTTATTGGTTGTCTACTTAACATAAAAAGACCCTGATGCTGGGAAAGATCGAGGGCCCCTGGAGAAGGGGGCAACAGAGGGGGAGAGGGTTCGATAGCATCACTGACTGAATGGATGTGAGTTTGAGCACACTTCGGGAGACAGCGGAGGAGAGGGGCCTCCCTCTGCGGCCGTTCCTGAGGTCTCAGGGTTGGACACGACTGAGCGACTGAACAACGACTTTAAATAAGTTTCTGTGCTAAGGAGGCTCGTTGCCTTCTGTGATTTGACTTTTCAATGGAACCTTGAAGAGAGAAACCGCAGCTCAGAGAGGTAAAGTCATTTCTCCAAGGTTACACAGCCTTGTAGTGATGGAATCGGATTCTAACCCAGGACCTCAAACCCTTAGTTCATTCCTCTTCCCAAGCAATACTTTACCATTCTTAGCTCATTTAGTCTATTGATACTGTCCTTCATGTGGTATTAAAAGTCCCCCAAAGTCTAGGAATATATCTTTTCTCTTCTTTGTGATCAACATCCTCAGAAACGACACGTATGCTTTATTGTACGGATGGCTCTGTGCTGTCCTGGGGATAGTTAATTCTTCCTTATGCTCAATCATCATCTCTCCTCCATTTTTTGCTCATTCCAATTCCTTGTGTTGTGGGCCTCCCCATCGTAAACCGTGAGCACCCCACCGATCTCTTCCTGGGAATTTCGCTCATGCTGCCTCTCAGTTCTTCTCAGGACTGCCACCTCCTTGGCTGTTTCTCCCCTTCTAGCGCTTTTCCTTGGAGACTCTACTGGCCATTTGCAGAAAACTGGACGAGGGGATTCCGAAGGGGCTGCTGTAGAATTTCCCAAGGAGGTTAACGTCAGTAAAGAGAGATTTTCTAGTATCAGCAGACCTGAACTGAAAGCTGTTCATGGTTTACAAGGGCTCATGGGGTCTCTGGCTTTGTCCAGAAAGTTGATGCTCTTAAACCAATTCTCTGTACTATTTTCCATCAGCAGTAATTGGCAAATCAAATGCTTTTCTGCTAAAGTAAATGCCCCCAGTGATGGTACTGAGTATTTTTAAGTATGGAAATGTGTTTAATATTTATTAAATTTGTGCTTATTAAAGCTTGTGCTCAGTCACTTCAGTCGTGTATGACTCTTGGGAACTCCTTGGATCTGCCAGGCTCCTCTGTCCATGGGATTCTCCCGGCAAGCATACTGGCGTGGGTGGCCATACCCTTCTCCAGGGGATCTTCCCGGCCCAGGGATTGAACCCGTGCCTCCTGCGTCTCCTGCATTGCTGGCCGATTCTTTACTGCTGAGCTACTAGGGAAGCTCTTAGTATTTATTAAGCATTATTATGTATTTAAGTAGCACGTATCTGATATTTGTAAGTATTTTCTTGGCTTTGTGGGATTCGAAGATAAATAGATAATAATTAAAGTGAGGCATTGTGCTCAGTGCTTCGCTGAAATACGTGATCTCATTTGATTTTCACAATGATCACATAAGCTAAGCACTGTTGAACTCGCTTGAGGCCAGATGGGTGGTCTGACCACGGAATCTGTGCTCTGTTTAAATTTTTTATTTTTATATTAACTCATTGTATGTTATTAATAGCTGCCCTGGGTCTTTGTCGCGTCATGAGGGCTTCTCTCTAGTTGTGACACAGCGTGTGGGATCTTAGTTCTCCATCCAGGGATCTAACTCACGCCCCCTGCCTTGGAAGGTGGATTCTTAACCACTGGACCAGGAAGATTGGGTCTGTGCTCTGAATTGCGTTGTGCCTGGTTGTTACCTTTTGATTTTCCTGTCTATCAGGGGTGACAGACTAACACACGGATGCAATGTGATGACACAGATACTCTAAATCAGGGATGTTAGAAGGCACTGGACTGGGGATAGAGGAGAGAACACTCTCATTTGCCCTGGGAAACAGAAGAAGGGTGTTTTCTTTTTCTTTTTTTTTTTAAGATGGTAACAACTCAGAGCCTCCTAGAGTTATAAGACAGAGGAGAGAGAGATGATTCCAGGTGTGAGAGGAGGTGAGATGCTTTTTATAGCAAGTTAAAAAGGTAAAGAAACTAGAAAGAAATGATCCATAAGGCAAAACGGCAGCAGATTTGCATGACTGTGGAAGTCACTGGGTGAGAATGAGGCAGGGCCGATGGGGAAAGGATTCTATCCCAAGGGTTTTAGGCTCACCTCTGCCAACGACGGCGATGCTTTCAAGGGGTATTAAAGCTTGTGCTTATTTTATTTATTAAGCTCCTCTGTCCATGGGATTCTCCCGGCAAGCATACTGGCGTGGGTGGCCATACCCTTCTCCAGGGGATCTTCCCGGCCCAGGGATTGAACCCGTGCCTCCTGCGTCTCCTGCATTGCTGGCCGATTCTTTACTGCTGAGCTACTAGGGAAGCTCTTAGTATTTATTAAGCATTATTATGTATTTAAGTAGCACGTATCTGATATTTGTAAGTATTTTCTTGGCTTTGTGGGATTCGAAGATAAATAGATAATAATTAAAGTGAGGCATTGTGCTCAGTGCTTCGCTGAAATACGTGATCTCATTTGATTTTCACAATGATCACATAAGCTAAGCACTGTTGAACTCGCTTGAGGCCAGATGGGTGGTCTGACCACGGAATCTGTGCTCTGTTTAAATTTTTTATTTTTATATTAACTCATTGTATGTTATTAATAGCTGCCCTGGGTCTTTGTCGCGTCATGAGGGCTTCTCTCTAGTTGTGACACAGCGTGTGGGATCTTAGTTCTCCATCCAGGGATCTAACTCACGCCCCCTGCCTTGGAAGGTGGATTCTTAACCACTGGACCAGGAAGATTGGGTCTGTGCTCTGAATTGCGTTGTGCCTGGTTGTTACCTTTTGATTTTCCTGTCTATCAGGGGTGACAGACTAACACACGGATGCAATGTGATGACACAGATACTCTAAATCAGGGATGTTAGAAGGCACTGGACTGGGGATAGAGGAGAGAACACTCTCATTTGCCCTGGGAAACAGAAGAAGGGTGTTTTCTTTTTCTTTTTCTTTTTTTTTTTAAGATGGTAACAACTCAGAGCCTCCTAGAGTTATAAGACAGAGGAGAGAGAGATGATTCCAGGTGTGAGAGGAGGTGAGATGCTTTTTATAGCAAGTTAAAAAGGTAAAGAAACTAGAAAGAAATGATCCATAAGGCAAAACGGCAGCAGATTTGCATGACTGTGGAAGTCACTGGGTGAGAATGAGGCAGGGCCGATGGGGAAAGGATTCTATCCCAAGGGTTTTAGGCTCACCTCTGCCAACGACGGCGATGCTTTCAAGGGGGGTGAACACGGACTTAAAAATAAGGGGACACCCCCCCCCCCGAGTCTGTCTCTTTTCCAGGCAGTTTCATTTTAGCCCCTGCCCGCTGTTTAAAAGCAGCATCTGCAGAAAGCAGAAGTCTCTGCAATTCATATGAGCCTGTCTCCCACCCTGAGAACACATCATTTATTTCCTATAAGTGCCTGTCTCCCTCTTCCTCAAATATGCTCGGGGTTACAACTTTCTCCGCTTCCTGAGGGACTTGCCCACTCCACACGGTCATTACTCACTCCATAAAGGCTGTCTCCAAGCTCTCCTTCTCAGCCCTTTCCTCCTGACCCTTTGTGACTGGCAGGTTAAAGGGGGAGCAGGGCCACCTCTCTCCGTGGTCACAGCCGCCGCCATGTTGGATTTCAGCTGGAAATGAATGACCCTGGGGGACAGGGTCCTTTTTCTGCTCCTTCCTTTTCTTTGCTTGAAGTCAGGATAATTTATCTGGGGGCCTTCCTACTTCTTTTCTACACATCCGACCAGGAAAATGGAGATTTATTTCCTTATAACTTAATTATAAGCTTGATCTCATGCCCAAGTCTTGTGACTCTCAGATGGATCAGGGGTGGATCAGAAGCTGAGTACAAGCTTCTGAGGACAGCTACAACTTCATTTAACCTCTCTGAGTGTTTTTCTCCTCAGTGAAAGGAAGACATGGTTTCTGCTCAATTAGTTTCTTTCTTTCTTTTTTTTTTTTTTTTACATATTTTTTTTGGGGGGGTGGGGAGGGAGGTGGGCAGGTGGGCCACTTCTATTGGTCTTTCATTTATCTATTTTCATCCATCTTTGTTCTTTGGCTCTTGTGGGCCTCTCATCGTGGTGGCCTCTGTCGTCGCAGAGTGCTGACTCTGGGCGCACGCGCCCCAGAGCTCCGATTGGTAATTGGACACATCGGTCCAGCCGCTCCGCGGCACGTGGGATCTTCCCAGGCCAGGGATCGAACCGGCGCCCCTTGCACTGCAAGGCGGTGTCCTTACCCACTGGACCACCAGGGAAGCCCTCAAATAGTTTCTGTCACATTCAGTGAGGTAGACATGAGAGAGACACAGAAACATCCCCTACGCCGTAAAGTGTTAGTTTCTCAGTCGTGTCCGACTCTTTGCGACCCCATGGACTGTAGCCCTCCAGGCTCCTCTGTCCATGGAGTTCTCCAGGCCAGAACACTGGAATGGGTAGCTATTTCCTTCTCCATGGGATCTTCCTAGCCCAGGGATTGAACCCGACCCAGGGGTTGAACCTGGGGTCTCCTGCTTTGCAGGCAGATTTGTGACCGTCTGAGCCACCAGGGAAGCTGCGTACGTCATAAAGTGTAAATTAAATCCTTTTCTTGTAATGCTTCTAGTATTTATGTTTAGAATCATGACATGAACACAACAAAATCTGTCATCATGATGGTAATTGGATAATGATTCTAAGAATCGTTAGACCATATTGCGTGGATTTGAATGGTAGCTCCTCTTTTGGTGATTGTGTCATCTTGGGCAAGTTGCTTTAGCCTCTCTGAGCTTCAGTTTCCTCATCAGGAAAAAATAGGATGATAGTAGCATCCTCAAAAGGTTGTCATAACAAGACATGAATACAGAAGTGCTCAGAGAAGCTCCTGGCACAATAAGCAGGGCATAAAGGTGTTACTGTTATTGTTGTCAGTATTATTCTTTACAACCTGCTTCTACATTTGTAGGTAGAAATCTGGATTTCCTCATTTAATAACAATGTCTCTCCACTTTCAGAAGCTTGTATTGTGTAGGTTGATTCTTGTTCATGATAAAAATGAGTAACATCAAGAACTTGGTAGTAAACAAACCCCTCTGACCTTCCCGACTGAATTAACACCGCTTGTTGCAAAAACACAACACGTGGACGTGAGTTTGAGCAAAGTCTGGGAGATAGCCGGGGACAGGGGAGCCTGGCGGGCTGCCGTCCAGGGAGTCACAAAGAGCTGGGTGCAACTTAGCCACGGAACAGCAACCACAGACATCTCAGCAAAGATCGTCATTAACAAAGACGGAGTTTTGCAGCCGGGACCCAATCATATCAGGCCCTTTCTTGGTTCTCTGTCACACATCTTTTAGGACTCTAGAGAGTGGAAATTGAAGCCATGCATTCTTATCCAGTTCAGTTTTACCCTCTTAATAGGTAGTTGATAGATCCTGTTCACACATTCGTGCTGAGAAGCCCCTCGGTGGTTTTCGTGTGTATTTTTATTCATTAGAACCCTGTTCGCAATAGCTCTGATAAGATTTCCTGATAAGATTCAGGCTTGGACTTGTGATGAACCCAAACTAACACGTTGAGCATTCTGGGGTTTCGGGGCCATGCACAGCCTATCACTATGTTTAACCTCACCCCAGGGATGGTAAAACTTAGGAAAAAAAAGAAAAAGAGGCAAAATGTATGAAAGAGATTAAGGCCCGGTATGAAAACTATTTTTATAGGCAGTTTGGCCTCGGCTTTGAAGTTGAGTAAGGAGAGATGTATTGCTATCAGCTTGGATTTCACACCTATTCAATTCTGTAGCCAGGTAGTGATGAACAGCCTCCTTCGGGTATAGAAGAATGGAACAAAATTAAGGCAAGCTGTGAAATGGTCTCCTTGCTGCAATTTCATCTCCAGGAGAGATCTGGATTTGCCAGAGTATGTTTAAATATATTTTTTTAACTGTACATTAGAATGATGGTGTGACAATATTTTAAAAAATTTTGCAAAAATGAAAAAAAAAAAAAAAAAGTCGCTCCTAATCTTTCTACATGTTCCTTGCTAGTTTTGGTCCATATGCAAACTTAGAATGGCAGTGTTGCATGTGGAGTTTACTTTTAAATGAGTTTTTAAAATTCATGTTTTAATGGAAAGATAATAGCTTTACAGAGTTTTGTTGTTCACTGCCAAACAGCAACATGAATCAGCCATAGGTACACATATGTCCCCTCTCTCTTGAGGATTTTTCTTTTTTAGTAGACCTCTTTCTATGAACCATCTTAATAGAAAGTGAGGTGGACAGACTCTCCTTTCTATCTCACTTTCGCAAGTGAGAAAATCAACAAATGTAAAATGCCAGTGTTACTATCTTACGTGGAACGGGACCGTTACCGCCTCCTGTCTGTGACTATGTCCAGTCCCTAATGGCACCCAGTTCATGGGATATGGCTATATGTTTTTGTTGCCCAAGGTTTTCAAACAGAGCGTGCCATGTTGTGTTTTTGCAACAAGCGGTGTTAATTCAGGTCCTTTGCCCACGGGGGACGCCATCGCGCCCGAGATTGGAAACGGAGTTTTTTCACTGGCCTTCAGGGTCTGCACACAGGTGCATCACCCAGCCTGCTAGGTCGCTCAGACCCAGTAGGGTACCCAGCCTGCCCGGGGTTGCCCTGGGAACAAGGTCACTGCTGGCAGTCCCTGACCCAGGAACGAAGCAGGGCTCCCCTCGCCTCCCTGCCACGTGGCCCTCAAACGTTCCCGGCGCCTTCCCGTCTCAGGGCTTTGACATCTCCAGCGGCCTGCGGTCCTCTTCCTCGCTCTCGGATGCGTGTGCTCCACCGCTCAGTCGTGTCTGACTCTCTGCAGCCTCGTGCACTGCAGCCCACCAGGCTCCTCTGCCCATGGGCGTTTCTAGGCAAGAACACTGGAGTGGGTTTCCATTTCCTCCTCCCGGTGCTCTTCCTGAGTCAGGGATCGAACCCACATCTCTTGCATCTCCTGCATTGGCAGGTGAGCTCTTTACCATGGGCGCCACCTGGGAAGCAGCTCTTGCCTGGGTGCCTCTTTCTCGTCACCTCGGTCTCTGCTCCTGTGCCATCTCCTCAGAGGCCCTCCCCGGCCGCCTGGACACCCAGTATGGTCACCAGGGGAGCCTGGCAGACTTCAGTTCATGGGGTCACCAAAAATCACACGCATTTGAGCAACTGAGCACCTACACCTGTTATGCCACTAGTTATCAGCATAAACTAGTCGCGAGCAGACCTTGTGCTCAGGACTGGCATGCGTTGTCTTATTTCATTCTCCTAACAATGCTCTGTCATCGATCCGGACACCTTCTGCTCTTTCTGCTTTGCTGTTTCTCATGCGCCGTTCTCAGACTCACATCTCAGCAGACCTTACTGTCTGCCTTTTATTCCTTAGCTGCTCCATTTGCCTTTGAGTTTACTTATTTTTTATGAAAGCAAAAAAAATTTTTTTTGAGGTTGACCACGTTTGAACGTCTTTTTCTGAATTTCTTACAGCATTGCTGCTGTTGGTTATATTCTGGATTTTCGGCCATTATGAGGCACGTGGGAGTGTAGGTCCTCCGTCAGGGATGGAACCCGCAGCCCGTGCGTCGGAAGGCGAAGTCTTAACCCCTGGACTGCCAGGGGCGTTCCGTGGCTTTGCCTTTCTGCTCTGGGTTCTTCGGCACTCCACTGGCTCTGAAGATCTGGCTTGGGGAGCTTTCCTAGACCAGTCCTCAAGGTCGTGGAGCAAGGGGTCTTTTTATAAATTCAAAATAATTTAACAATGACTTCTTAAAAATCTCCTCTCTGACGGTGCTGGGGATCCGGGTCACTTCTGAAACGTGGGCGGCGTTTTCCCTCGGCCCTCCCGCCTTCCCTCCCTGCGCCCTGGAGTCTGGGCGCCACTGGCACGTGGGCTTCTCCAGAAACGAGGATCCAGGAGGTGGGAGGGGGCTGTTGGGAACACCCAGAGGAAGGCCACCCACTGACCAGAGAGATGGGAGGGAGCTGGAGCTTCTGTTTCAGGGCCTGAGTGGAAAGTTCACTGTGGACAGTGGTCAAGAGGAAGGTTCACGGACACCTGGATGGAAAACATCTGGAACTAGCCCTGAGGACGGGAACATGTGTCTGTTCTGGAAAAAAGCTTGCAACTTGCCCTTAGTTTTGGCTGCTTAAAACTAGGTGGAGCACCTATGGGTCCTTGCACTAGGTGTGTGTGTGTGTGTGTGTGTGTGTGTGTGTTTGAGAGAGAATTGGTACGAGACGAGACACAGCTCTTCCCCAGGAACTGCCTCTTCTCAAATCTGCCCTTCAGAATCTCCTCACGGCTCCATCGTTCCCAGAGCCGCCCTCTTTACTGAAGGTCAAAGGCTTGATCAAGCCTTACCTGATCTCCCCTAACCATTCCCACAACTTGGTCCTCCCATTTTCCACTTGGGGCCCCCACTGCAGACCTTGTGCCCAGAGCACGGTGTCTCCACGCCCCTCAGCTGCACCCTTGAGGCTCCGGGGGCTCCCAGACATCTCAGCAGACCTTACTGTCTGCCTTTTATTCCTTAGCTGCTCCATTTGCCTTTGAGTTTACTTATTTTTTATGAAAGCAAAAAAAATTTTTTTTGAGGTTGACCACGTTTGAACGTCTTTTTCTGAATTTCTTACAGCATTGCTGCTGTTGGTTATATTCTGGATTTTCGGCCATTATGAGGCACGTGGGAGTGTAGGTCCTCCGTCAGGGATGGAACCCGCAGCCCGTGCGTCGGAAGGCGAAGTCTTAACCCCTGGACTGCCAGGGGCGTTCCGTGGCTTTGCCTTTCTGCTCTGGGTTCTTCGGCACTCCACTGGCTCTGAAGATCTGGCTTGGGGAGCTTTCCTAGACCAGTCCTCGAAGGTCGTGGAGCAAGGGGTCTTTTTATAAATTCAAAATAATTTAACAATGACTTCTTAAAAATCTCCTCTCTGACGGTGCTGGGGATCCGGGTCACTTCTGAAACGTGGGCGGCGTTTTCCCTCGGCCCTCCCGCCTTCCCTCCCTGCGCCCTGGAGTCTGGGCGCCACTGGCACGTGGGCTTCTCCAGAAACGAGGATCCAGGAGGTGGGAGGGGGCTGTTGGGAACACCCAGAGGAAGGCCACCCACTGACCAGAGAGATGGGAGGGAGCTGGAGCTTCTGTTTCAGGGCCTGAGTGGAAAGTTCACTGTGGACAGTGGTCAAGAGGAAGGTTCACGGACACCTGGATGGAAAACATCTGGAACTAGCCCTGAGGACGGGAACATGTGTCTGTTCTGGAAAAAAGCTTGCAACTTGCCCTTAGTTTTGGCTGCTTAAAACTAGGTGGAGCACCTATGGGTCCTTGCACTAGGTGTGTGTGTGTGTGTGTGTGTGTGTGTGTTTGAGAGAGAATTGGTACGAGACGAGACACAGCTCTTCCCCAGGAACTGCCTCTTCTCAAATCTGCCCTTTAGAATCTCCTCACGGCTCCATCGTTCCCAGAGCCGCCCTCTTTACTGAAGGTCAAAGGCTTGATCAAGCCTTACCTGATCTCCCCTAACCATTCCCACAACTTGGTCCTCCCATTTTCCACTTGGGGCCCCCACTGCAGACCTTGTGCCCAGAGCACGGTGTCTCCACGCCCCTCAGCTGCACCCTTGAGGCTCCGGCGAGGCTCCCAGACATCAACTTCTGGTAGGAATCTCATTTTTGATGTGTCTGTGGTAGGCTGTACCTGTGCCGTCTTTTGAATCCACCTCGTCTCAACCTCTGTAAAGTAATACCTACTTTTCATTTCACATTTGGGGAAACTGAGGCACATGGAGGTTATGCATCTTTCCCCCCATGCGTGAATGGCCAAGTCGCAGTCCCCAAACCCAAATGTGTCTGGATCCGAAACCTCTTTGTTCCCTTGTGTCTTCTACGAGACTCTCCAGATGGCCTGGAAAGACGGAAGCGCCTAGCTGTCCCCCTCCGGGACTTCGCTTCCTCCCTCCCAAGGCCTGCCATTCGGTTGAGGAGGGAGCCACCAACTCATGGCTCAGCTGACATCACGTGGTGCTTTTTTCTTCATCTGTAAAATGGGCTTAATAATAGCAGGGGTGTTGTGGGCCAGATTGATTACCGTTTGGACAAGTTGTTTGAGATTCCTTGGATGAAAGGTACAAGGGAGGTGCCCTGGGCTGTTCAGAAGCTCTGCTGTGCCGTGCCCAATTGAGGGTTCCTTGTATTTCCCTCTTGGCAGGCTCCATGGTGATCACTGACTCAGGAAATATTTACGAGGGCAGGCAACGCCCCCACATCAGGTCTGAGGAGTGACGGGAGAGGGAATGGGTCATGATGTCTTTGCGGGGGTATGTGGCCTCCTTCTGTTTTTAAAAATGAATGATTTTCTGTTTTTATTTTTGGCTGTGCTGGGTTTTCCTCACAGCACATGCCTCTTCCTTGTTGGGCACAGGGTAGTCTCTAGTTGCAATGCAAGGGCTTCTCATTGTGGTGGCTTCTTTCATTTATTTGGCTGCTTCAGGTGTTGGTTGTGGCATACGGGATCATCGCTGAGGTGTGTGGGCTTCTGGCTAGTTGCCGTGTGCTGGCTTTGTTGCTCTGGGGCTTGTGGGATCTTCGTTCCCAAATCAGGGACTGAACCCACGTCCCCTGTGTTTGTTGGATTCCGCGCATGCATGGCCCTCGGCTGGGGCTTAGGAGTGTAAGAGGAGGGGCTGATGGTATGGGCCGAGGGTCCCAGGAACGGCTGCGCCCTCCTACAGCGATCCGTTGGAAAGCTGATGATGCTCCACAGCTTAGGTACCCCAGGATCTTGGAAGTCATGCAAGTGTGAAACAGAAAATAGCCAATAGCTATGTGTAAGTGGAACGGATGGGTGATGGATGGACTTCCCCAGTGGCTCAGCAGTGAAGAATCTGCCTGTAATGCAGAAGTCACAGGGGATGCAGGTTCAATCCTTGGGTCAGGAAGATCCCCTGGAGGAGGGCATGGTACCCCACTCTAGGATTCTTGCCTGGAGAATCCCATGGACAGAGGAGCCTGGTGGTCTACAGTCCATGGGGCCGCCAAGAGTTGGACATGACTGACGTGACGGAGCACACATGCACGAGGGATGGATCAAGTGTGCACAGCCACACCCATCTCCTCTCAGAAAGGCACAGTCTGTAGGGGATTTCAGCTGAAGCTCAAAAAGCAGTTGCCCTGCCCTTGGTTCTGCTTCTCTTTTCACTAGCTTGTTTGATGAAGCACGTGACGATTTTTAATTTTAAGTATTTATTTATTTTGGTGGGAGTATAGTCGCTTTACAGTGTTAACATTAGTTTCTGCTGTGCAGCAAAGTCAATCAGTTATACGTATACACATACCCTCTCTTTGTTAGATTTCTTTCCCATCGAGGTCACCGCAGAACATTGAGGGGAGTTCTCTGTGCTGTACAGTATGGTCTCACTGGTTTTCCCTTTTATATAAGGTCATTTTTAGGTGATTTTCTTTTTTTTTTTTCCAATTTTTTATTTTGCTTTTTACTTTTACAGAGTTTTGTTATTTATAGATATGTATGATCCCAGATTAGTCATATGTATATCCCCCCCATCCCACTCCTGATTTTTCTTTTTAATTTATTTTAGGCTATCCTGGGTTTTCACTGATGCCACAGGCTCTTCTCTAGTTGCAGGGAGTAGGGGCTACGCTCTAGTTGAGGTGAGCAGGCTTCTTGTTGCAGTGACCTTCTCTTGAGCCCCTGTGTTTGTTGGATTCCGCGCATGCATGGCCCTCGGCTGGGGCTTAGGAGTGTAAGAGGAGGGGCTGATGGTATGGGCCGAGGGTCCCAGGAACGGCTGCGCCCTCCTACAGCGATCGCCTCCGTTGGAAAGCTGATGATGCTCCACAGCTTAGGTACCCCAGGATCTTGGAAGTCATGCAAGTGTGAAACAGAAAATAGCCAATAGCTATGTGTAAGTGGAACGGATGGGTGATGGATGGACTTCCCCAGTGGCTCAGCAGTGAAGAATCTGCCTGTAATGCAGAAGTCACAGGGGACGCAGGTTCAATCCTTGGGTCAGGAAGATCCCCTGGAGGAGGGCATGGTACCCCACTCTAGGATTCTTGCCTGGAGAATCCCATGGACAGAGGAGCCTGGTGGTCTACAGTCCATGGGGCCGCCAAGAGTTGGACATGACTGACGTGACGGAGCACACATGCACGAGGGATGGATCAAGTGTGCACAGCCACACCCATCTCCTCTCAGAAAGGCACAGTCTGTAGGGGATTTCAGCTGAAGCTCAAAAAGCAGTTGCCCTGCCCTTGGTTCTGCTTCTCTTTTCACTAGCTTGTTTGATGAAGCACGTGACGATTTTTAATTTTAAGTATTTATTTATTTTGGTGGGAGTATAGTCGCTTTACAGTGTTAACATTAGTTTCTGCTGTGCAGCAAAGTCGATCAGTTATACGTATACACATACCCTCTCTTTGTTAGATTTCTTTCCCATCGAGGTCGCCGCAGAACATTGAGGGGAGTTCTCTGTGCTGTACAGTATGGTCTCACTAGTTTTCCCTTTTATATAAGGTCATTTTTAGGTGATTTTCCATTTTTAGGTGATTTTCTTTTTTTTTTTCCAATTTTTTATTTTGCTTTTTACTTTTACAGAGTTTTGTTATTTATAGATATGTATGATCCCAGATTAGTCATATGTATATCCCCCCCATCCCACTCCTGATTTTTCTTTTTAATTTATTTTAGGCTATCCTGGGTTTTCACTGATGCCACAGGCTCTTCTCTAGTTGCAGGGAGTAGGGGCTACGCTCTAGTTGAGGTGAGCAGGCTTCTTGTTGCAGTGACTTCTCTTGTAGAACAAGGGCTCTAGGGCATGCGGGCTTCAGTCGTTGCAGCACATGGGCGCTGTAGTTGCGACTCCAAGGCTCTCGAGCCCAGGCTCTGTCGTTGTGGCTCACGGGCTTCGTTACTCCGCAGCATGTGGGAGCTTCCCAGATCAGGGATCGAACCTGTGTCTCCTGCACTGGCAGGCGAACTCTACCACTGAGCTACCAGGGAAGCCCCAGGGGATTGTTTTCTAAAATCAACATTTCATTTTAGAATCATTTCAGATTGATAGCAGGAAAATCATGAAGGCATACAGAGGGTTTCTATAGACCCACCCCTGTTCCCCCTATTATGAACGTCTTCTCTGAATACCATACCTTTGTTTCAGTTAATGGACAATATCGATATCCTATTATTGCTGAGGTCCATTCTTTACTAAAAATCAGTACCTCACATTCTGTTACATCTGTTTTCTGTCCCAAGAGTCCATCTGGGACACCACACTACATTTAATCTTAGTGTGTCCTTAGGCTCTCCCTGGATGCAGCTGTTTGCTAGGCTTGCTTGGGCTTGGTGATCTTCCCAGTTCTGAGGAACACTGCTCAGGCGTTTTGTAGAATGCCCCTCAGTGTGGGTTTTCCTTGTGATTAGACTAGGATTATAGGTTTTGGGCGATGAAGACCATGCAAAATGTGAATAAATAAATATATTATTTATATATGTGTGTATATATATATATATGTATATATATATTTTTTTTAAGACTACATATTCATTACTGTGAGTATGACCTTTTAGTATCTGACTTAGGTAATGCTAGTAAAGAGCTGTTCCTTTTTTTTTTTTTTTATAAATGCTGAGATATTTATTTATTTATGTATTTATTTTGGGGTGGGGGCGGGTTGGGGAGGGAAGGGGGCAGGTGGGCCACTTCTCTTGGTCTTTCATTTATCTATTTTCATCCATCCTTATTCTTTGGCCCGTGTGAGCCTTCCATCGTGGTGGCCTCTGTTGTCGCAGAGCACCGGCTCTGGGCGCATGTGCCCCAGAGCTCCGGCTCGGTAATTGGACACATCAGTCCAGCCGCTCTGCAGCACGTGGGATCTTCCCAGGCCAGGGATCGAACCAGCGCCCCTTGCACTGCAAGGTGGTGTCCTTACCCACTGGACCACCAGGGAAGCCCTAATTTTGGCCTCTTTTTATTGTTTTTTTATTTATTTATTTTTCATCTATCTTTGTTCTTTGACTTGTGTGGGCCTCCCATCACAGTGGCCTCTCTCATTGCAGAGCACCGGCTCCAGGCGCATGCACTCCAGAGCTGTGGCTCGGTACTTGGACACATCAGTTCAGCCGCTCCGCGGCATATGGGATCTTCTCAGGCCAGGGATCGAACTGGCATCCCTTGCACCGCAAGGCGGTGTCCTTACCCACTGGACCACCAGAGAAGCCCCTGGTCATTTTTAAAGTTTATTTTTATATCATGAAACATTTCAAAGCTATAGAGAAGGACAGATGAATGAATGAGTAAATGGATGGAAGGCAGGAATGATGGACGCATGGGTGAATGAATGATGCATGAATGAATGATGCATACGTGATTGGCTGAAACTGGTAATCAGGGCTTCTCCAACAAATGAATCTTTTCCTTCTGTGTCCTTGTGATCAGAGGAAGGCAGTCATCCCAAATTTGGCTTCCGCCTTACAACTGTTTTGGGCTTTGAGCCAGCCAACTAACCTCTTAGTTGCCTTGCTCATAAAAGAACGATAATGACACCTTTGGTGGGGAGGGCAATGCTGAGAAAATTAATTGGGTGATGGTAAACGGCTCTTAGCTCTCCAGATGAAGGCGCCGCAGAGCTGAGCTGTTATTAACCATGTTACCTGGCGTTTCCTCTGCCCGTTTCTGCCTCCCCGAGGATGGCTTCTTCTGGGGCCCCAGAAGCGGTTTTCCTTGAGAGGAGAGCCTGCCTCGTGGGTATTTCCTTGGAGAGGTTCATGAGACTTCTCTTGGTCTTTCATTTATCTATTTTCATCCATCCTTATTCTTTGGCCCGTGTGGGCCTCCCATCGCGGTGGCCTCTATTGTCACAGAGCACCGGCTCTGGGCGCATGTGCCCCAGAGCTCCGGCTCGGTAATTGGACACATCAGTCCAGCCGCTCTGCAGCACGTGGGATCTTCCCAGGCCAGGGATCGAACCAGCGCCCCTTGCACTGCAAGGTGGTGTCCTTACCCACTGGACCACCAGGGAAGCCCTAATTTTGGCCTCTTTTTATTGTTTTTTTATTTATTTATTTTTCATCTATCTTTGTTCTTTGACTTGTGTGGGCCTCCCATCACAGTGGCCTCTCTCATTGCAGAGCACCGGCTCCAGGCGCATGCACTCCAGAGCTGTGGCTCGGTACTTGGACACATCAGTTCAGCCGCTCCGCGGCATATGGGATCTTCTCAGGCCAGGGATCGAACTGGCATCCCTTGCACCGCAAGGCGGTGTCCTTACCCACTGGACCACCAGAGAAGCCCCTGGTCATTTTTAAAGTTTATTTTTATATCATGAAACATTTCAAAGCTATAGAGAAGGACAGATGAATGAATGAGTAAATGGATGGAAGGCAGGAATGATGGACGCATGGGTGAATGAATGATGCATGAATGAATGATGCATACGTGATTGGCTGAAACTGGTAATCAGGGCTTCTCCAACAAATGAATCTTTTCCTTCTGTGTCCTTGTGATCAGAGGAAGGCAGTCATCCCAAATTTGGCTTCCGCCTTACAACTGTTTTGTGGCTTTGAGCCAGCCAACTAACCTCTTAGTTGCCTTGCTCATAAAAGAACGATAATGACACCTTTGGTGGGGGAGGGCAATGCTGAGAAAATTAATTGGGTGATGGTAAACGGCTCTTAGCTCTCCAGATGAAGGGCGCCGCAGAGCTGAGCTGTTATTAACCATGTTACCTGGCGTTTCCTCTGCCCGTTTCTGCCTCCCCCGAGGATGGCTTCTCTTCTGGGGCCCCAGAAGCGGGTTTTCCTTGGAGAGGAGAGCCTGCCTCTCGTGGGACTGACTCTTCCCTGGGGTCATTTGGCAGCAGGCTTCCAGGTGAGAGGGATGTAATCCCAGGAACCTGGCTGCCCTGCTGGGTTTCCTTCCCGAAGGATTGATGTTCCCAGATGCCAACCAGGCCCTGCCGTGCACGGCAGCCTGAAAACAGATTCTCGTCTCTGTCTTCCTGGAAGGATGAAAGAGGCGGGAGTCCCTCTAGATCCTTATTTTGAGGGTCCCACCTGTTGGCAAGACCTAGCACTAGAGACCAGGTGTGTCGCATCTGGTGTCCAGAGAGACCCAGGCTTTGTGGACACCCAAGACTTTTGCAGGCTCCCCCCTTTCCGTAGGTGGCACCCCAGGTTGAAGATGTGGGTTACATGTATCTTTCTGTTCATGCTTTTGTCATGGAGGATGGAGGTCCCAGGCTTTGGGGTTGGGAGATGGTTTTAGATCCACAACTCTGTGCTCTTGGACAAGTTGCATAACCTCCCTGGAAATTTCTGAACTTTGAAACACATCTGGTTCTGGGGTTTGGGATGAGGGCTGGTGGACCCGTATTTCTTTTTAGGATTACCTCGTATTTCTGGCAAGCATTTAAAAGTGAATCAAGTGAGTTAATTTAAACAAATGCGCAACATCAAGTAAGTAATAATAGGCGAAGTGCTCAGATCTGGCTTACAGAGTCAAGGGGTACAGAAAGGACTAAAGTTCAGGAAAAGCTGGCTTAAGGGGAATTTTCCATCCCTTTCGTGAGCTGTCCACTCTTCTCTCCTTCCTTTCTTGGTGCTGCTCCGCGATCACCAAGGTGCTCTCTTGTTGCCTTCAAACTCAAACCATTTATGCGTGACGGTGAGTTAATGAACAATCCTGGCTCATCCATAAAATCATACGGGGCGCCAGGAGCTCATCTGATATTCCTGACGTGCTGAAAGGCCAACCTCGAGGTTTCTGAGGGCCCTCGCAAGGAGGTATTTGCCTGGAGATGTGGGGTTAGGGGAGGAGGAACCATGACTCTCGGAGTTCGGGGTCCCAAGGATGCTCTTGGGGTGAAGGCCATGGCTTCTAGCCCAGCTCTCTAGAGTGCTGTGTTCTGGAAGGGGCTGCTTCTAGCCTTTCAGAGGGCAGTCTCCCTGGCCTTAAGTAGTTTTTCAAGCACCAAACAACATTAGCCCTGCAAATGAGGGACGTTTAAACCCAAACCCAATTACAGCCAAGAGTGGCGAGGCGGCCAAGGTGCCGTAAAGAAATGATGCTATTATGTTCAAGGGATGCCATTAAAACTCTGTTTACAAACCAAATGTGCCAGAGAATGGGTCAGGGAAAGAATTATTAGCAACAGAGCCATTTGATCTCTTTTATGATCCAATGAGTCATATTGCTCCATGCTCTAGAAGGTGAATAATGAAAACCTCAAGCCTGTTGATTTATAAACAGGCCCAGAATTCCCTGTTCTTTAACCTCAAATGCCCTCTTAAGTGTGACTTACCCTAAATCACACGTGACATCAGATGCCACCGGGCCTCCCCCCTGCCCCAGTGGTAATTGAAGAGGTGATTGGCGAGAGGGTGCATAAAATTCCCGCTCACCATGATGGATGGCTGGGGGAAGGGTCAGTGGCCAGGACTTCGAGCTCCGGCTTTGTTTCTACAGGCCCCTTATCTGCGGGGCTTGTGGCTCCAAAGCCACCTTTGTTCAAGCTCCCGGATTCTCTGTAGACCAAGGAAAGCAAGGCCGTCGGGGGAGCACAACCCTTTGTCCTGGAGGCCACAGTCTTGCCTCTTTTACTCTCTAGAAAGACATTCTGAGGAGCAGGACTAAAGTTCCTTTAAATCCCTTTCGTGAGCTGTCCACTCTTCTCTCCTTCCTTTCTTGGTGCTGCTCCGCGATCACCAAGGTGCTCTCTTGTTGCCTTCAAACTCAAACCATTTATGCGTGACGGTGAGTTAATGAACAATCCTGGCTCATCCATAAAATCATACGGGGCGCCAGGAGCTCATCTGATATTCCTGACGTGCTGAAAGGCCAACCTCGAGGTTTCTGAGGGCCCTCGCAAGGAGGTATTTGCCTGGAGATGTGGGGTTAGGGGAGGAGGAACCATGACTCTCGGAGTTCGGGGTCCCAAGGATGCTCTTGGGGTGAAGGCCATGGCTTCTAGCCCAGCTCTCTAGAGTGCTGTGTTCTGGAAGGGGCTGCTTCTAGCCTTTCAGAGGGCAGTCTCCCTGGCCTTAAGTAGTTTTTCAAGCACCAAACAACATTAGCCCTGCAAATGAGGGACGTTTAAACCCAAACCCAATTACAGCCAAGAGTGGCGAGGCGGCCAAGGTGCCGTAAAGAAATGATGCTATTATGTTCAAGGGATGCCATTAAAACTCTGTTTACAAACCAAATGTGCCAGAGAATGGGTCAGGGAAAGAATTATTAGCAACAGAGCCATTTGATCTCTTTTATGATCCAATGAGTCATATTGCTCCATGCTCTAGAAGGTGAATAATGAAAACCTCAAGCCTGTTGATTTATAAACAGGCCCAGAATTCCCTGTTCTTTAACCTCAAATGCCCTCTTAAGTGTGACTTACCCTAAATCACACGTGACATCAGATGCCACCGGGCCTCCCCCCTGCCCCAGTGGTAATTGAAGAGGTGATTGGCGTAGAGGGTGCATAAAATTCCCGCTCACCATGATGGATGGCTGGGGGAAGGGTCAGTGGCCAGGACTTCGAGCTCCGGCTTTGTTTCTACAGGCCCCTTATCTGCGGGGCTTGTGGCTCCAAAGCCACCTTTGTTCAAGCTCCCGGATTCTCTGTAGACCAAGGAAAGCAAGGCCGTCGGGGGAGCACAACCCTTTGTCCTGGAGGCCACAGTCTTGCCTCTTTTTACTCTCTAGAAAGACATTCTGAGGAGCAGGACCAAGCAGGGGTTCCATCTGAACACCTCCCATTGCTGAGCTCCGCCCTGGGGAGCTTCCTTAGAGTCTCTGAGCCTCAGTTTCCACCTCAGTGACACAGCCACGGTTCAAGGGCTTCCTTACTATGTGAAGATGCTCTATACATATCATGAGCCAGCTTGGCCCACATCTCATAATAATCAAACTAACTTAATGCTGACTTAACTCTGTGGCAGGCCCAGCTTTAAGAACTTGACATCTATTCATGCATTTCATCCTCCCAGCATCCCAAAGGTAGTGCTAAGACCAGGACCCTACAGGAGCCCCTGTGACGGGGCGTGAGTCTGAGTGCTTACTTTGGGAGATCTTGGGATGTTGCATAAGGAAATAAGAAAAACTGGAAAGCAAAGAAGCCGGTCAAGCCACAGCCCTTGCTCCATAATATCAGCATCCCTAACAGCGGGCACCTGGGGTGAAAGCTTCCAGAGGGATCTTCAGGAAGACTGCATTGGATACACCCCTAGTGGTCTCAATAGAGTCTTCAAAGTCAGGGTCACTCTTCTGGGGCGTCAAAGTCAGGGACGGCTTCAGCATTCTGCACGCCTTTTGCCTGCCAAGGGGACCCCCCCCACTACGAGATGTCCTGAATTAGAGCTGTGCCCCAGACTTTCAAACCAGAAGCTCAGGCTACAAGGATGGGCAGAAAGTCCACACTGTCACATTTTCTTAAGGTCAGCCTCATGACTGGAGGTGAGGGTGGCCTGTGTGTCCCCCTCTGGGCGGTCTCCAGGAGGCTGACTCACAGCTCTATAGTCCCTTTCAGTCTGGTTCCAGTCTCTAGAGACCCGCGGACTCAGCTCGGTCTTGATTCCCTCTCCCCCTGCCCCCCAGGTCATCTGTCTTCATGCTTTGGGGGCATGTCAGAAATTTGGCACCATTGACTTGGAACTGGCAGGGAACGCTGTAATTACATTTCCTAAAATGGAACCTTTCAGGCCTTTAAGCAGAAACTCTGCCTCGCCCCTTCCATCTCCTTGCCCCGCCCCTTCCGTCTCCTTGCCCCGCCCCTTTGGTTTCATCGCCCCGCCCCTTCCTTTGCCCCTCCCCTTCAAGAGATGATTAACAAAGGCTTAGAAATTTTCACTGGGCTCACAGGCACCCTGGCAGAGAACTGCATTAAGAAACCGCAAATGCTTGTAGACGCCCGGGACATGTTGTGGCTTTCTGGTCCACCTTGCTAGACCATGCCCAGAGCCATTCCCAGAGTAGCTGGTTATTGTACTCACAACTCATCCCATCCCGATTCAGCCTATTACCTCGTGGAGCCAACGGCTGGGCCGTTTTCAGGGAAACCAGCAAAAACGGACTGCCTGGTGGACTTGCAAAACACACAGGTTACCAAACCTCTCCTTTCTTGAAGAAATAATAAATGATAACGACATTAAGACCAACTGGGGCCAGGTGATGACAAGAAGAAAAAAAAAATAATAACAACACCCAGGATCTTCAGGCTCAGGATTAGGAGGTCAGGCCTGGCTTGGGCACACACATCTCCTGGGTGACCCTGGGTACCTATTTCCTGAGTATCCTTGGATATATGCCTTCCTGTCTCTGGGTCTCCTCTGTTTTCTCATTAACAAGATGGAAATATTGGGTGAGAGATCAGCCTCAGGTTCTTTTCCAAAATTTGGGTATTGTATTTGTTTCCTGGGGGTGCCGTGACAGAGAACCACGTACTGGGTGGCTGAAAACAGCTGAAATGCCTTCTCTTCCAATGTGGAGGCTATGGTCTGGAATCGAGGTGTTGGTAGGGCTGTGCTCCCTCCCAAGGCTCCAGGGAGCGATCCTTTCTCTCCTCTTCCAGCTTCCTGTGGTGGCTGGCCGTCCTTGTCACTTCTCGGTTTGCAGTTGCATCTCTCAGTCTCTGCTCTCATCTTCACAGAGCCTGGGTACCTCTCTGGGTACCTCTGTGTTCAGAGCTCCCCCCTCTTAAAGGGACATCCGTAGTGTTGAGTTACAGCCCATCCCACCTGAGTGTGACCTCGTCCTGACCTGATTACACCCGCCAAGGCCCTGTTTCACAGGCTCCAGGGGTTAGGAGTTCATTGTGAATTTTTTGGATGATACAATTCAACTCATAACAGGTATCAGTGAATGCTTTCTTAGTGAATGGACTTTAGGGAAGTTCGCTTTATTTTTTGACTACGTTTCGCAGCATGTGGGATCTTACTTCCCGGACCAGGGATCAAACCCATGCCTCCTGCAGTGGAAGCTCGGAGCCCTAGGCCACTAGGGAAACCCCTAGGGAGATTCCATTTTGAATTTTGAACTAAGAGATGTTCACGGCTTGACCTTAGTAGGAAATAAATTGAGGAAACAAGAGCGAGGACCAGTATTCACGGCAGCCAGGAATGACATTAAGTGGGGATGTGGTGGTGCTGCCTGACGTGTTGTTAAAATATGAGGGAGAACACCCACTGGCCTGAGATGCTTGCCTCTGCATCCCCCAGCCCCCTTGCTGCCACGGGGCAAGGTGATTTGTTCAGAGTTTGTCCATCACTGGAGTCTTCAATTGACTTCGGCAATGCTCCCGAGCAATACGGGGATCTGCTGTGAGGTCAGGATACCCTCAGGGAAAACGTAGGCTGGGTTGCCGAGTCTCACCTTCCCCATGTGCTGGCCGTACCACAGATCATAACCATGAGGGTGGGGCTGTCCGCTTTCTTTGGTTCACGTATTCATTCGCGTGGTGCCTGGTTCAGGGCGTGAGGGGCTGGATCGCGTAATAGATGCTCAATACATATTTGTTGAATGAATATGCAGACTGACCACAGCGATGACGAGAATGAGCTAAAGAAGCCTTAAGAAAGAATCTGTTTGCCACAACATGCTTTCTTGCAGTGCTCAGAGCTTCTTACTTGTGTATTCATGCGTCCCAGAGATGACCCTGTAGAACTTGGGGGTCCTCTTACCTTCTTGCAGCCACAGACCGTGTCCTCATTTTCCAATGGAGCCTAATGACACTAAACAAGGTTGAATCCTTGCTTAAAGGCGCGTAGAAAAGAAGTGGCGGAAACTGAAACCCCTGTTCAGCAGGGCTGCTCTGTTCCCTCTTCCCCGCTCTGAGAGAGTCCTATCATTTGTTCAAGCTCGTCCTGACCTGATTACACCCGCCAAGGCCCTGTTTCACAGGCTCCAGGGGTTAGGAGTTCATTGTGAATTTTTTGGATGATACAATTCAACTCATAACAGGTATCAGTGAATGCTTTCTTAGTGAATGGACTTTAGGGAAGTTCGCTTTATTTTTTGACTACGTTTCGCAGCATGTGGGATCTTACTTCCCGGACCAGGGATCAAACCCATGCCTCCTGCAGTGGAAGCTCGGAGCCCTAGGCCACTAGGGAAACCCCTAGGGAGATTCCATTTTGAATTTTGAACTAAGAGATGTTCACGGCTTGACCTTAGTAGGAAATAAATTGAGGAAACAAGAGCGAGGACCAGTATTCACGGCAGCCAGGAATGACATTAAGTGGGGATGTGGTGGTGCTGCCTGACGTGTTGTTAAAATATGAGGGAGAACACCCACTGGCCTGAGATGCTTGCCTCTGCATCCCCCAGCCCCCTTGCTGCCACGGGGCAAGGTGATTTGTTCAGAGTTTGTCCATCACTGGAGTCTTCAATTGACTTCGGCAATGCTCCCGAGCAATACGGGGATCTGCTGTGAGGTCAGGATACCCTCAGGGAAAACGTAGGCTGGGTTGCCGAGTCTCACCTTCCCCATGTGCTGGCCGTACCACAGATCATAACCATGAGGGTGGGGCTGTCCGCTTTCTTTGGTTCACGTATTCATTCGCGTGGTGCCTGGTTCAGGGCGTGAGGGGCTGGATCGCGTAATAGATGCTCAATACATATTTGTTGAATGAATACGCAGACTGACCACAGCGATGACGAGAATGAGCTAAAGAAGCCTTAAGAAAGAATCTGTTTGCCACAACATGCTTTCTTGCAGTGCTCAGAGCTTCTTACTTGTGTATTCATGCGTCCCAGAGATGACCCTGTAGAACTTGGGGGTCCTCTTACCTTCTTGCAGCCACAGACCGTGTCCTCATTTTCCAATGGAGCCTAATGACACTAAACAAGGTTGAATCCTTGCTTAAAGGCGCGTAGAAAAGAAGTGGCGGAAACTGAAACCCCTGTTCAGCAGGGCTGCTCTGTTCCCTCTTCCCCGCTCTGAGAGAGTCCTATCATTTGTTCAAGCTCCAAGTCTCGTGCATAAGCACAGATTTCTTTATGTGATTGTCTAAGTAATGCCTGGCACCTCCACTAGACTGGGAACTCTGTCTTTTTAAAGTAATTATAAGATTTATTGATTTGGTAGTGTTGAGTCTTAGGTGTGACATGCGGGATCTTTTGTTGTCCTGAGGCGTGTGGGATCTTCGTTTCCCTCCTGGGATCGAACCCATACCCTCTGCAGTGGAAGAGAAACTCTGCGCCACTGGATCACCAGGGCGTCCCTAGGAACTCCCACATCTGTGGGTGCAGAGAGTAGGTGTGCGCCGTTGGCGTCGACCGAGACGGACCCCATGAGCTTGGCCTTCCGGTGTTCAGGCTCCTGAGTTGTCCCTGGATCCCTGGTGACCTATGTATCCAGTGGATGTCGCCAAAATAACCAGGATTTGCAACATAAGACATGCTGCACCTGCCTGCCTCTTCTCTTCTGGTTCCTTCTGGTAGCACTGGCACTCAACAGAATCAGAGACTACCTAGCGGAAGGATCTGAGGCTCTGCACTTTTTTTTGGAGGTTCCGTGCTGTTTACCAGGTCTTGTTCTTAGGTTGTGTGTCTTCACTGGCAACCCCTTCTCTTGAGCTGATGCAGGGAACTTGAACTCCATGGGGGCGTGGAGCTGCCGGGACACAGTGTCCCTCCCCATCCTCAGCGCCCGCCCCGCCTGCTTGGAGAGGGGAGCGCGCATCGCTGCTCATCACGTTTCTTCTGGTCTCTGTTGTCCAGAGCAGGGAGGACTCCTGGAGAACTTGTTCTTTGCCGCTCAGCTGGCCAAGAAACCTCTTCTTGCTCCAGTGTTGGAACTCAGAAATCAGTCCTGGGCCAAACTCTAACCCACGTTCACCGTTCCCCCTGACTTGGGGCCTCGGACGTGTCCCTTAGCCTTCCCAGCCTCGGTTTTCCCATCTGTAAAAAGGGAACCATTACAATTCGGACCTTCCAGGAGCCACTTAAGCCAGACGGTATCTGGTCAACGCTTTTATAAATGCCACGTGGGATCCTCTCGTTACTGTTTTCCACATTCAAAGTACTGAATGATACCTTTTCTTCCTGAAGGATTCAGTTCTCATGGAAAAGATGCTCTCCATGGGAGATGAGTCTGTTTTCCTTCCCACACATACCATGCACACTGCTCCCTTGAACTTCAAAGAGAACCCCCATTCCCCATCTGCCCCCACCAAGAAGCTCAACTTGTTGTAAGTGAGTACAGCAGGAGAAATAAGGCTGCCACAGCCTGGGAGCAGCTGGTTGATATCACACCGGGGCAGCCCAGACTTCAGGACGGGCCTGTTTACTCCTCACAGATAATATCTGGAAGGAACTTTGGGGAACGACGCCCAGGGTCAGTCTTCACCTTTGTAGTTGCCCTTGATAGGGCATCAGAGGCTGAGCTGGATGAGGGTGAGGAGTGAGTGATGTGCTGGCACATCTTCCATCTTGGAAACTTCCTTTCGAGACTCTTAAATCTCTTCATCGAGAGGGGGATTCTCAACTGTCATTTCTCCAGTTAGGAAAGGGTTAAGCAAGTCCGCGTTCATGACGGACCGTTGAAAACTCGAAGATGCTAGAGGCCTTCTCCCTCTTAATTAAATTTGCCAGGCAACCTATAAGACAAGATGGGGTTTTCTCGCTGATTTAGAACGGGAGCAGGATGGTAATTGGATTTCAGGAAATAAGGAGTCCACGGACAGAGATGTTTGGGAAACAACTTGTTTTAAAAAAATGCAGTGGGTTTTCTTAACTGCAGAACTTCCCAGAGTCTATCAGATGTTCATGTGCATGTTGTGAGTCTCCCCTGCCACCACCCCCCAAGATGGATCCAGAGGTTACATTTCTGCAAATTCTTCTGAACCATGGAGTCTTCAATTTATGGAGCGTATTGTGAGACCAGTATTCTGGGGAATGCTTCTGTAAAAGCTATCACATGAAATAAAACAGGCAAAGAACTTAGAACAGGGCGTACAGCACATCGTATGTGTTTGGTAAATAGAAAATATTATTGTTCTTACTATAGAGGGGGTTGAACTTCAGAGTCACCTCCAAGTCTAAAAATCCATAATTCTAGTTATAGTGTTATCACCAAACAAGTGGCCTTGTTGGCTTGGGGAAAAAAAAAGAAAAAGAAGAAATCCAAAAATTGATAAGGCAAGTTGGATAATCCCCGAGGAGAACTCCAAGGGTACTCATTTCAGCATTTGGAGGAAGGGGACCATCTTGGAAAGGTGGCGTATTTGAGGGGAATATAGGTTGGACCCATGTCCTCCTGGCACCTGTATGAGCCACGACGATACGGAAACCACCCCCCTGCTTAGGTCCTGAGCTTCCTAACTGTCAAGCATAAGCAAGAGGTGAAAATACCCCCTTGCCACTTGCAGCGTGGTCCAGAGAGAGCAGCAGTTCTGACAATGCCTGGGGTTATCCTCGTTCTTAGAGAGAGTTCCACCTACTTTCCACTTAAACAGGCTTGGTTTGGAGACTTGGTCAAGTGGCTACTTGCTTGGCCAGCTGTGATGAAACAATTTGGAATTCCAGGTTAAGAGGGCAGTTCCTGATTTAGGGAGAGGCCTGGTCCTGATTCCAACAGGCATCTGTGGTTCTGGCTGTCTATGAAAAAGACCTCATCAACTTGGAAGACGAACCTCCGCGATGCCTTGCACGCGCTCTCTCTCCCTCTCTCCTCTTTTCCACAATAAAACAGCAATGTAATCAGACTCTGGAATGTGCCTTGGCAGAAGGAATAAACTCCGGCAGCTTAGTTTATTAGCTGTTTCCATGGGAGAGAACTCTTGGGGCCAAATTGCTATTTACAAATATTGAAATACTGTGCTGATGCTCAGGAGTGTCACGGCTGTCTGTAGATAAATAGCTTCTCAAAGCGGTTGTGCTTTTTCTCTTTTCCCTTCACCCTCTCCTCCTCGATCCCCTTTATCTCTCCTGCTCTCAGCCGGATCCTCTGGCACGGAGAAGGTCTCCAGAAGAAACTCTTCCCGGACTTTGGAAGTTCAGGACCCGAGGGCGCAGGATTTAGTACTTGGAGGGATGAGACCATCAATGGGGTTTTGAAAGATGAATGTTTCAGTGAGTCAGTCAGTCGAGAACCTTTGTGAGTGGAGGTGAGTGTCCCTTAAGAGGTATTTTCAGCCAAACAGCTCCCCAGAGTAGTCAGAGGAGTGAGTTCAGGGATTACATTAGCATCTTCCTCCTCCAAGTCTGTATTCGCTCCCCACATATGCATCGAATGCCCTGCACGTATAAAGCCGTGTGTTCCGTGCTGGCGTTTCCAGGTTGTATCTGTGAGGGTATGGACCATTTTGGGAAACGTATTTGAGGAATATAGGTTGGACCCATGTCCTCCTGGCACCTGTATGAGCCACGACGATACGGAAACCACCCCCCTGCTTAGGTCCTGAGCTTCCTAACTGTCAAGCATAAGCAAGAGGTGAAAATACCCCCTTGCCACTTGCAGCATGGTCCAGAGAGAGCAGCAGTTCTGACAATGCCTGGGGTTATCCTCGTTCTTAGAGAGAGTTCCACCTACTTTCCACTTAAACAGGCTTGGTTTGGAGACTTGGTCAAGTGGCTACTTGCTTGGCCAGCTGTGATGAAACAATTTGGAATTCCAGGTTAAGAGGGCAGTTCCTGATTTAGGGAGAGGCCTGGTCCTGATTCCAACAGGCATCTGTGGTTCTGGCTGTCTATGAAAAAGACCTCATCAACTTGGAAGACGAACCTCCGCGATGCCTTGCACGCGCTCTCTCTCCCTCTCTCCTCTTTTCCACAATAAAACAGCAATGTAATCAGACTCTGGAATGTGCCTTGGCAGAAGGAATAAACTCCGGCAGCTTAGTTTATTAGCTGTTTCCATGGGAGAGAACTCTTGGGGCCAAATTGCTATTTACAAATATTGAAATACTGTGCTGATGCTCAGGAGTGTCACGGCTGTCTGTAGATAAATAGCTTCTCAAAGCGGTTGTGCTTTTTCTCTTTTCCCTTCACCCTCTCCTCCTCGATCCCCTTTATCTCTCCTGCTCTCAGCCGGATCCTCTGGCACGGAGAAGATCTCCAGAAGAAACTCTTCCCGGACTTTGGAAGTTCAGGACCCGAGGGCGCAGGATTTAGTACTTGGAGGGATGAGACCATCAATGGGGTTTTGAAAGATGAATGTTTCAGTGAGTCAGTCAGTCGAGAACCTTTGTGAGTGGAGGTGAGTGTCCCTTAAGAGGTATTTTCAGCCAAACAGCTCCCCAGAGTAGTCAGAGGAGTGAGTTCAGGGATTACATTAGCATCTTCCTCCTCCAAGTCTGTATTCGCTCCCCACATATGCATCGAATGCCCTGCACGTATAAAGCCGTGTGTTCCGTGCTGGCGTTTCCAGGTTGTATCTGTGAGGGTATGGACTGAACGTAGACATCATTAGAGGTCCTTCAAGCAGAGAGAATTTAATGGAGGGAATTGAGTCCCAAGATGATGGAAGAGTCGAGGAGGCAGACAGGGAAATGAGGCAACTGGGGATGACCAAGGGCAGGAAGGCATTACTCTCCTTAGGGAAAGGCACAGGAAGAGAAGCTTGTGTTGCTGAGAGCCCAGGTATCAGGGCCTCCAGGTAGAGCCGAGGCTGTTTGCATGTGTGTGCTCAGTCGCTCAGTCGCATCCGACTCGTTGTGACCCCATGGAGTGAAGCCCCCCAGGCTCCTCTGTCCATGGGGTTGTCCAGGCAGAAACACTGGAGTGGGTTGCCATCTCCTTCTCCAGGGGATCTTCTTGACTCAGGGATCGAACCAGCATCTCCCGTGTCTCCTGCATTACAGGCAGATTCTTTACCGCTGAGCCCCCAGGGAAGCCCCCCAGGTGGCTTAACTGCTGCCAAGGCAGGATGGAAGAGTGGAGTGAGAAATACCCTGGCTTCTCCCTCCTCCCTCCCTCTAGTCCAACACCCTGCCTCCCATTGACTGAGCCTGCCAGGGAGCCCGAAAGCAAAGCAGCCTGGGAAATGTAGTTCTCTGTGATGTGGAGCTGTGCATGGCGGGCACAGGGGGTAGATGGGAACTGCATAACCCTTGCTGTCTTGGAAAGATGTGGGTGCTGACTTTTGTCTGGCCCACCCCACACCCTCGACACCCATTTTCCAAATCAAAACTGACAGGTAAAAGACTGCAGTCTTCAATTTTTTTTTTTTTTTTTTTTTTTAAATCTCTATATCTGGGAACTTGCCAAGGAGAAAGCAAGTTCACATTTCAGAAGGAAATCCACTTGGTGGATGAGCAAAAACGTGGCTGAAGGAGTCCATAGTGGCATCACCTTAGCTCTTAAGCCCTCAGCTGAACTTAGTGTCCCGGCTTCTTCCAGCCCTGAAAACATCTTCCCCTGTGATAAGAACTGACATTTTTGGGATGCTGGGTATGTCGTGGGGCTAAGTGCTTTCCATGCATCATCTCATTATGCCTTATGTCACTGAACCTCATGCCCATCCCGTGAGGTAGCTACACTTATTACATGCCATTTATAGATTACCAGGCCACAGCTTAGATAGGTAAATCACTTTCCCATCACATGGTATAGAAAATGGGAGGGTTGAATTTGGAGAAAGTCAACCTGACTTCAGAACCCATTTTCTTTTTTTGGGGGCGGGGGCCGGGAGGGCAGGCGGGCCACTTCTATTGGTCTTTCATTTATCTATTTTCATCCATCTTTGTTCTTTGGCCCATGTGGGCCTCCCGTCACAGTGGCCTCTGTTGTCGCCGAGCACTGGCTCTGGGCACATGCACTCCAGAGCTCCGGCTTGATAGTTGGACACATGGGTCCAGCCGCTCCGTGGTACGTGGGATTTTCCCAGGCCAGGGATCGAACCGGCGCCCCTTTGCACTACAAGGTGGTGTCCTTACCCACTGGACCATCAGGGAAGCCCCCATTTTCTTTCTGACTTTTAGTTTATACTGGTATGTAGTTGATGAATGATGTTGTGTTAGTTTCAGGCATATGGCAAAATGATGCAGTCATGCATATCCATCTCCCTGTTCTTTGCGAATCCATATTCCTTTTTAAAACTTTTTCTTTCATATTGAACTATAACCGATTAACAATGTTGTGGTAGTTGCTGGTGAGCAGTGAAGGGACTCGGCCGCACGTAGACATGGATCCATTCTCCCCTAAACTCCCCTTCCAGCCAGGTGGCCATATAACCCTGAGCTGAGCTCCTGGGGCTGTACAGGAGGGCCTCGGTGCTTATCCATTTTCAATACAGTGGTTTGTACGTGTTCACCTGAAACCCCCTCACTCATCCCATGGTCCTCTGTGCTCGGAACCATGAGTCGGAACCCGTATTCCGAGCTGCATCTCAAAACCCCCTCTAACATCTAGTGCATGGTAGGTGCATCCTGGTGGTGTGTGTAGTCATGTGATGGATGACAGGGAGATGCTGCTGGCTTAGGCAGGTAGTTCATCTGACTGAGGAGCCGTTCCAAATGCCTGTGAGCTTAAATGAGGCAGATACTTCTGTTCCATGCAAGAAACTTTGCCGGCTGTTCTGACAACTCTGAACTTTGGACTTTTAAAAAATTTTTTTTGTCCTTAGGTTTCTTATCTTTTCCCCCATCATCCTTAAGGTGCTTCCATTGTTAACACTCTTTCAGGTATTTTAACACCAAGTCTGTAGTCTAACGTGTGGAAATAGGACAGGGAAGGGGAGAAAGAAAAGCCCCTCCTCTTTAAAGGCATGGCTGGGAAATTTCACACATTCTTTCTCCATCTCTATAGTTACGTATTCCCACCTAGCTGCAAGCAAGCTAGGAAAAACCCACCCACAATCCAGTTGTTCTGTCAGTCCAGTAGAAAAGAAAAATGGGTGTTGGAAGACAGCTGTGACTCCTTTCAGATCGCTCTCTTTTTTCTTTAATTTTCTGATTGCAATGCTTTACCATGTTTCACCTCAGCTCACATACCGCTCTTCAATTTGGGCTGATGTCATCTGCCCTGGACACACGAGGCAACCGAGGACCCAAGCGGTGAAATTATTTGCTCCAGGTCACCCACTGTGTCCATTATGTGGGGAATGGGATTTGAATGGGAATTAATTTTATAAGTGGCCATCCACTTATGAATTCTTCTTTATATTATAAATGGCTGTTTTTGCTTCCAGATATAACCTCATTACTGCATTAGAGCTGGGTAATAAATTCTTATGTAATGAAGACCCCATGCCTATAAACACCCTTTTGTTTAGTGCTCATTGCTGTTCAACGATGAGGAATTCTTACTGAGAATCTTACCAAACTCAATTCTTGGACATTTACACAATTCCAGCAAGTCTGAACTAAATACTTCATATGAAACAATAAAAAAAAAATTAGTGTCAGAGCTCAAGTGTCTGGAGGATTTAGTTAAGAATATTTGTTTTTGTGGACAGTAACTTAGTCTAGCTCAAGCCAAGAGGATTAAGCCCAGCATACACCAGATGATATTCTGTGTACTCAAGGGTTAGACACAAAGTTTAGGAGATCACATTAATTGGGAATCATGGTCTGAGCTCATGTTATGCAGAGCTGTGCAGGGAATCTAACATTGTCAGGATATGAAAAATAACCAGTAAGCTCATCATGCGTGCTAAGTCGCTTCAGTCATGTCCGACTCTTTGCAAACCTCGTGGACTGTAACTCTCCAGGCTCCTCTGTCCATGGGATTCTCCAGGCAAGAATATTGGCATGGGTTGCCTTGGCCTCCTCCAGGGGATCTTCCTGACCCAGGGATCAGACCCAAGAAGCTATGTCTCCTGCATTGGCAGGTGGGTCTTTACCCACCTGGGAAGCCTGTAAGCTCATCATGTACACATATTCTCCCTCTCGCTTCACACAAGCCTAATTGTCTACAAGGGCACCCACCTTTTTATTAGGCATCCCCCATAGGTTGCCAGATGCTATAGGTAGCCCACAGAATGATGCAGATACGAGGCAAATGCTTGCAAAGTGGAATTGCAAACCCTGCAAGAGATACAGGGTTTCATAGAGTCGATGAAAATCTTGCCAGAGAGCAGCTCTAATTACAAGCCAGGCATCTGATGGATAAGAATGTGGTCGCTTCAGGCCCACTGACATGACAGGTGCTTCAAACGAGAGTGATTTGTGAATCAAAGGATTAAGAGAGGCCCTTCGAAAAATGGATGGAGCCCTCCAGTATTTCTGGGGAAAAAACATTACCATCTTCACGCTCCTGCTGCAGAAAGTCAAATGGGAAGGGAGTGTGTCATATTACGGTGTCCTATTATCTGTCTGTCTACCTATCTATCTGTACAGATGGCCTTGGAAAACTTGCCAAAACTTGATTCAAGCTTTGCTTGTTCTAAAAGAAAGGTTGAGAATCAAAAATTTTTACCAAACTCAATTCTTGGACATTTACACAATTCCAGCAAGTCTGAACTAAATACTTCATATGAAACAATAAAAAAAAAATTAGTGTCAGAGCTCAAGTGTCTGGAGGATTTAGTTAAGAATATTTGTTTTTGTGGACAGTAACTTAGTCTAGCTCAAGCCAAGAGGATTAAGCCCAGCATACACCAGATGATATTCTGTGTACTCAAGGGTTAGACACAAAGTTTAGGAGATCACATTAATTGGGAATCATGGTCTGAGCTCATGTTATGCAGAGCTGTGCAGGGAATCTAACATTGTCAGGATATGAAAAATAACCAGTAAGCTCATCATGCGTGCTAAGTCGCTTCAGTCATGTCCGACTCTTTGCAAACCTCGTGGACTGTAACTCTCCAGGCTCCTCTGTCCATGGGATTCTCCAGGCAAGAATATTGGCATGGGTTGCCTTGGCCTCCTCCAGGGGATCTTCCTGACCCAGGGATCAGACCCAAGAAGCTATGTCTCCTGCATTGGCAGGTGGGTCTTTACCCACCTGGGAAGCCTGTAAGCTCATCATGTACACATATTCTCCCTCTCGCTTCACACAAGCCTAATTGTCTACAAGGGCACCCACCTTTTTATTAGGCATCCCCCATAGGTTGCCAGATGCTATAGGTAGCCCACAGAATGATGCAGATACGAGGCAAATGCTTGCAAAGTGGAATTGCAAACCCTGCAAGAGATACAGGGTTTCATAGAGTCGATGAAAATCTTGCCAGAGAGCAGCTCTAATTACAAGCCAGGCATCTGATGGATAAGAATGTGGTCGCTTCAGGCCCACTGACATGACAGGTGCTTCAAACGAGAGTGATTTGTGAATCAAAGGATTAAGAGAGGCCCTTCGAAAAATGGATGGAGCCCTCCAGTATTTCTGGGGAAAAAACATTACCATCTTCACGCTCCTGCTGCAGAAAGTCAAATGGGAAGGGAGTGTGTCATATTACGGTGTCCTATTATCTGTCTGTCTACCTATCTATCTGTACAGATGGCCTTGGAAAACTTGCCAAAACTTGATTCAAGCTTTGCTTGTTCTCAGAACGAACGAACACGGTTGACGTTGCAGCTCGACTGATGTTCGAGACAATGAAATAAAACCTGTTTTGATGATTTTCTGTTTGAAGAGTTTGCCACCCCCTAGGGTCCCTTGCCCTTTTTACTAGGTAGTGGAGTTTATTGACCGTTCCTTCTTGCAAGGTGGGCATGGAGATCTTGACCTGCTGTTCGCTGCATAGATTCAGCGTGGCTGGACGAGACACAAGAGTTGTGTGCGACGGGGGCGCACCAGTGCTTGGCAGCATGTCTGGGCACTGGAGCAATACGGGTGTTTCTGATGATGGTCCCCAAACCAATAATAACAAACATTAATTGGGCCTTTATTATGCTCTAGGCAGGATGCCAGATACTTTGCGTGGGTGACGTCATTCCATCTTCAGATAACTCTGTAAGGTAAGGACGGTTTTGTCCCTGTTGAGCCATTGAAGGGATAAGGGTGGAGCAGAATTCCATGGTTTGCCGCGCATGTCCACCATTTAGGCCTCTGGGAGACTGAGGCACCCTCTTTTTAAGTTGTAGCACGAACCCTGAATAGGACGTTGAACGTGTTTTGGAACGTGCAGTGCAGTAGTGTTGACTGAAGGCAGGACGTTGTCCAGAGTGTTAGAACTTGCTTATCTTGGATAACTGAACATTTATGCCCACAGAATGATGCAGATACGAGGCAAATGCTTGCAAAGTGGAATTGCAAACCCTGCAAGAGATACAGGGTTTCATAGAGTCGATGAAAATCTTGCCAGAGAGCAGCTCTAATTACAAGCCAGGCATCTGATGGATAAGAATGTGGTCGCTTCAGGCCCACTGACATGACAGGTGCTTCAAACGAGAGTGATTTGTGAATCAAAGGATTAAGAGAGGCCCTTCGAAAAATGGATGGAGCCCTCCAGTATTTCTGGGGAAAAAACATTACCATCTTCACGCTCCTGCTGCAGAAAGTCAAATGGGAAGGGAGTGTGTCATATTACGGTGTCCTATTATCTGTCTGTCTACCTATCTATCTGTACAGATGGCCTTGGAAAACTTGCCAAAACTTGATTCAAGCTTTGCTTGTTCTCAGAACGAACGAACACGGTTGACGTTGCAGCTCGACTGATGTTCGAGACAATGAAATAAAACCTGTTTTGATGATTTTCTGTTTGAAGAGTTTGCCACCCCCTAGGGTCCCTTGCCCTTTTTACTAGGTAGTGGAGTTTATTGACCGTTCCTTCTTGCAAGGTGGGCATGGAGATCTTGACCTGCTGTTCGCTGCATAGATTCAGCGTGGCTGGACGAGACACAAGAGTTGTGTGTGACGGGGGCGCACCAGTGCTTGGCAGCATGTCTGGGCGCTGGAGCAATACGGGTGTTTCTGATGATGGTCCCCAAACCAATAATAACAAACATTAATTGGGCCTTTATTATGCTCTAGGCAGGATGCCAGATACTTTGCGTGGGTGACGTCATTCCATCTTCAGATAACTCTGTAAGGTAAGGACGGTTTTGTCCCTGTTGAGCCATTGAAGGGATAAGGGTGGAGCAGAATTCCATGGTTTGCCGCGCATGTCCACCATTTAGGCCTCTGGGAGACTGAGGCACCCTCTTTTTAAGTTGTAGCACGAACCCTGAATAGGACGTTGAACGTGTTTTGGAACGTGCAGTGCAGTAGTGTTGACTGAAGGCAGGACGTTGTCCAGAGTGTTAGAACTTGCTTATCTTGGATAACTGAACATTTATGCCCACTAAACACCATGGTGGGGACTGGTTTATCTCACTTCGTATTATGTCCTTCAGGTTCATTCATGTTTTCCCTTATGGCAGGCGTTCCTTTTTTCTTTATTTTCTTTATTGGCGTATAGTTGATTTACAATGTTGCATTAGTTTCAGGGGTACAGCAGAGTTATTGTTATATGTCTTCTACAGAGTTTTGTTGTTTACAGCTATACATAATCTCAAATAGGTCATAGGTGTATCCTTGACCCCTCCCACCTGAGCCCCCACTGTCCCACCCCTCCAAGTTGTTGCGTAGCACCCACATAAGTTCCCTTAGCCTTTATTCATTTTTAAGGCTGAATAATAATATCTCATTGTCCACCTTTATCGCATTTTCTTTATGCTAAATTCCCTTTTGATTCCTACCAGTAGATTGAAAATAGAAAAATAACCGGGAGACACAGTAGCATGAATTCAAGATCCAAATCAAGTAGGGTTCACATCTTAGTTTGCTAGTAACCTTGGGAAAGTGACTTCATATACATCATATATTTACCATTACTTTTATTTGTGTGGAGAACATTTAAGAGCTATACTCTTAGCTACTTTAAGTATTGGGTTGACCAAAAGGCTCCTTTGGGTTTTTGCATAGTGTCTTACAGAAAAACCCAAAGGACCTTTTTGACCAATGCAGTACCTAGTACAGGATGCAGTGTAATCGCCACACTATACATCAGATTACCAGAACTTATTCGTTTTATAGCTAGAAGTTTGTACTCAGAACAAACTTTTAAAGAATAACTGTATTTATTGATTTAAGTATTGATTTATTTCTGGCGGTGCTCAGTCTTTGTTCTGCCCTGGCTTTTCTCTAGTTGCCGAGAGTCCGGGCTGCTCTCTCGTCGCTGTGGGTGGGCTTCTTATTGTGGTGTCTTGTTGCGGGCATGTGGGCTTCTAGGATGCACAGGCGTCCGTGGTCGTGGCATGTGGGCTCTAGAGCACAGGCTCACTAGTTGTGGTGCACACAGACTTAATTGTCCCTAGGCACGTGGAACCTTCCTGAACCAGGGATTTAACCTGTATTCCCTGCGTGGACAGGTATTTTTTTTTTTTCCCAACCACTGAGCCACCAGGAAAGCCCCAGAATAACTTTGATGATTTTCTTCCAGTCTTATAACCAAATCTCACAAGATTTCCCCATCTCTCCCCACCTCTGTGTTTTGTTCACAGTAACTCTATATACGGCACTTTGCAAACTAGAAAGGATTTTACCTTTATTTTCCATGTAAGACCCACAGTGGCTCTGTAATACAGAAATGAATGGTGAACCCCATTCTTAGATATAGAAAGTGAAACTCAGAGAGATGGAGTGAGTGGCTTCAGGTCACACAGCTGGTAAGCCTTCTTCCTCATAGCTGTACTAGTACTCCAGACTCTAAACTTAGGTTCTACCTACCTAGGCTGGTCTCAGCATCTCAGTCATCGTAAGCCTGCTGATGCCTGTCTTACAGCCTCATTGACAGAGGCAGTCACTTATGTGAAAGTGTTAGCTGCTCAGTCGCAATCCAACTATTTGCCATCCCGTGGACTTTACCTCACCAGGCTCCTTTGTCCATGGGATTCTCTGGGCAAGAATACTGCCGTGGGTTGCCATGCCCTCCTCCTGGGGGATCTTCCAGTCCCAGGATTGAACCCGGGCTGTCTGCATTGCAGGCATATTCTTTACCATCTGAGCAGCCAAGTCACTTATTTGTGCGTATTTCCCCATCGGTTGAAACGTGGGACATGTGAATAAAGTGACGGCTACGTTCGGGCGACACGCCACAGGGTCACAGAGAGTCAGCCATCAGGAGTCTACCCTGAGGTCAGCCTGGGTGCAAGGGCCTGTCAGGAGGAGCTCCCGCTGGGAGAACAAACTTTTAAAGAATAACTGTATTTATTGATTTAAGTATTGACTTATTTCTGGCGGTGCTCAGTCTTTGTTCTGCCCTGGCTTTTCTCTAGTTGCCGAGAGTCCGGGCTGCTCTCTCGTCGCTGTGGGTGGGCTTCTTATTGTGATGTCTTGTTGCGGGCATGTGGGCTTCTAGGATGCACAGGCGTCCGTGGTCGTGGCATGTGGGCTCTAGAGCACAGGCTCACTAGTTGTGGTGCACACAGACTTAATTGTCCCTAGGCACGTGGAACCTTCCTGAACCAGGGATTTAACCTGTATTCCCTGCGTGGACAGGTATTTTTTTTTTTCCCAACCACTGAGCCACCAGGAAAGCCCCAGAATAACTTTGATGATTTTCTTCCAGTCTTATAACCAAATCTCACAAGATTTCCCCATCTCTCCCCACCTCTGTGTTTTGTTCACAGTAACTCTATATACGGCACTTTGCAAACTAGAAAGGATTTTACCTTTATTTTCCATGTAAGACCCACAGTGGCTCTGTAATACAGAAATGAATGGTGAACCCCATTCTTAGATATAGAAAGTGAAACTCAGAGAGATGGAGTGAGTGGCTTCAGGTCACACAGCTGGTAAGCCTTCTTCCTCATAGCTGTACTAGTACTCCAGACTCTAAACTTAGGTTCTACCTACCTAGGCTGGTCTCAGCATCTCAGTCATCGTAAGCCTGCTGATGCCTGTCTTACAGCCTCATTGACAGAGGCAGTCACTTATGTGAAAGTGTTAGCTGCTCAGTCGCAATCCAACTATTTGCCATCCCGTGGACTTTACCTCACCAGGCTCCTTTGTCCATGGGATTCTCTGGGCAAGAATACTGCCGTGGGTTGCCATGCCCTCCTCCTGGGGGATCTTCCAGTCCCAGGGATTGAACCCGGGCTGTCTGCATTGCAGGCATATTCTTTACCATCTGAGCAGCCAAGTCACTTATTTGTGCGTATTTCCCCATCGGTTGAAACGTGGGACATGTGAATAAAGTGACGGCTACGTTCGGGCGACACGCCACAGGGTCACAGAGAGTCAGCCATCAGGGAGTCTACCCTGAGGTCAGCCTGCCAGGCTGTCAGGAGGAGCTCGCTGTGTCCCTGCAGACTCAGGGATCGCCCTGTTGATGGTTTCCCTGTGTGTCACCCAGGCTGGGCAAATGCCTCTACCCAGTGGCTTCTGCACCCAGACTTAAGCTTATTTCGAGTAACTACACCTGCTTCTCCAGTAAGGCGCTCCTGCGTCATTGAGTGGACCAGGCAGGAATTAGATCTGGGCCCAGGATCTAAACAGCCTGTCAGTTAGTTCCACTGGCTTCTGGAAGGTCAAGACCAGGGGCAGCAGCTGATACATTCAGAAGGGAGTCCTCAAGGATGGCATGACTCGTCGGTTCTCAGATGCGATTAGCTTTGGGGGTACACTTGGCTATTTTTTTCCCCGTAAACTCTGAGCGCCCTCTTCCCTCTTCTTGGCACCCTGGGCATCTTCTCCAGGAAGCTTTTCCTTCCCCTCCTAACAGTACCCACCCTGTATTGAGCTTGCTTTATTTATCCATCTCTCTGACTGGTGTTTCCTGGACATGAGGACCGTGTCTTGTTTATTTCGGGCTCGCTGGCTTGTCATCCAGTGCTTGGCTGATGGCAGACGCAGAGGGATTGCTAAATGGCTGAGCTGGAAGTCACGGAAAAAAGGGGAAGAATGCCTGCCTCCGCCTGGAGGCTCCGTGTCCTCCCTCGCCTTAGACGGCCTTTTCCTTCTTACTGATGTCAGCGGAGGGTACAACATAGTTTGTTGCAAATAATGCGCTTGGCATTCTGGAATCGAGATCAGATGTGAAAAGTAACCTGAAATGGCCTAGAAACTCTGTTTTAAAAATCTGAGGTATACTCGATTTACAGGGCTGTGTTAGTTTTGGTTGAACAGCAGAGTGATTCAGTTATACATATCTGTTCTTTTTCAGATTCTGTTCTACCATAGGCTATTGTAAGATATTGAATATAATCTGGGCAAGAATACTGCCGTGGGTTGCCATGCCCTCCTCCTGGGGATCTTCCAGTCCCAGGATTGAACCCGGGCTGTCTGCATTGCAGGCATATTCTTTACCATCTGAGCAGCCAAGTCACTTATTTGTGCGTATTTCCCCATCGGTTGAAACGTGGGACATGTGAATAAAGTGACGGCTACGTTCGGGCGACATGCCACAGGGTCACAGAGAGTCAGCCATCAGGGAGTCTACCCTGAGGTCAGCCTGCCAGGCTGTCAGGAGGAGCTCGCTGTGTCCCTGCAGACTCAGGGATCGCCCTGTTGATGGTTTCCCTGTGTGTCACCCAGGCTGGGCAAATGCCTCTACCCAGTGGCTTCTGCACCCAGACTTAAGCTTATTTCGAGTAACTACACCTGCTTCTCCAGTAAGGCGCTCCTGCGTCATTGAGTGGACCAGGCAGGAATTAGATCTGGGCCCAGGATCTAAACAGCCTGTCAGTTAGTTCCACTGGCTTCTGGAAGGTCAAGACCAGGGGCAGCAGCTGATACATTCAGAAGGGAGTCCTCAAGGATGGCATGACTCGTCGGTTCTCAGATGCGATTAGCTTTGGGGGTACACTTGGCTATTTTTTCCCCGTAAACTCTGAGCGCCCTCTTCCCTCTTCTTGGCACCCTGGGCATCTTCTCCAGGAAGCTTTTCCTTCCCCTCCTAACAGTACCCACCCTGTATTGAGCTTGCTTTATTTATCCATCTCTCTGACTGGTGTTTCCTGGACATGAGGACCGTGTCTTGTTTATTTCGGGCTCGCTGGCTTGTCATCCAGTGCTTGGCTGATGGCAGACGCAGAGGGATTGCTAAATGGCTGAGCTGGAAGTCACGGAGAAAAGGGGAAGAATGCCTGCCTCCGCCTGGAGGCTCCGTGTCCTCCCTCGCCTTAGACGGCCTTTTCCTTCTTACTGATGTCAGCGGAGGGTACAACATAGTTTGTTGCAAATAATGCGCTTGGCATTCTGGAATCGAGATCAGATGTGAAAAGTAACCTGAAATGGCCTAGAAACTCTGTTTTAAAAATCTGAGGTATACTCGATTTACAGGGCTGTGTTAGTTTTGGTTGAACAGCAGAGTGATTCAGTTATACATATCTGTTCTTTTTCAGATTCTGTTCTACCATAGGCTATTGTAAGATATTTAATATAATTCCCTGTGCTTTACAGTAGGTCCTTGTTGTTTTTCTGTTTTATATAGAGTAGTGTGTATCTATTAATCCCAACTTCAAAATTTATCTCTCATCTCCACAAATTACTGACCTGTGCCCAAAGCCTTTTTTTCTCTTATTTCTTTTTCCTCCACTCCCTTCCCTCCTTTCTACGCTCTCTCCCTCCCTCTCTGTCTCTCCTTCTTTCTCTAGGACCTCAAATAGTACATTTTATCATATTTTTCTTTTGAAGGGTCCAATGGTATAATGAGCACATAGGAGGTTCTGAGAAGTCCTGTCATAGTAAAACAACTAGAATCATTTTCTTCAACTCAGTATTTTATTAATTATTTTGACCCTGGGACCACATTTTCACATCCCCCTCCACCCTCATTACAAGGTCCCATTAGAAGTGTTGTCTCATGCTCCTCCTTGTTTTATGGTGGAAGGGTATAAGGCACGACAGAGGAGAGGGGATTAGTCTCCTTTGGAGAGCTTTATTCTAATAGTGCCTTGCACTATCACAGTATTTGTAGAAATGTAATTGGAAGTTTATCTCTGGGTTCTTTCATTCAAGGGTTCTCAGGCTTATCCTTTATGATCCGTGACTGTTTTGGGTAGCAAGTGGCAGAAACCCAACTAAAGAAACCCAACTAAAGAAGAGAAAAAAAGGGAACGTTCCTGGCAGTCCAGCAGTTAAGGCTCCACACTTCCACTCAAGGGTGCATGGGTTCAGTTCCTGGTTGAGAAACTGAGATCCCACCTGTGACACGGTGTGCCCCCTCCAAAAAAGAAAAGAAGCAAAATTGATTTGTTGGCTCATCTAACTTCAGTTCAGAGATGGAGCTGGTTTTAGGACTGTCAAGACTCTAAGAGTTGCTCTTTCTTTTTTGTATTGTTTTTCTTTCCATTTTTGGCTCCATTTATCTTTCTATTTATATTGGTCACATTTTCTTCTACAGCAAATGAATATACTTCTTTGGGAGGCGGGGGGTGTCAGAGGCAATTTCAAGCTGTTATTATTCTCAACTTAGTCACTCCAGAGTAAAAAGCTCCTTTTTCTCTAGTATCTTTGGAAGAACTCCAGGTGAGGGGTATGATTGGTTGGTTTGTGTTAGCCCCTCCTCCTTTTTTTACTTTTTAAAGATTTATTTATTTATTTATTTTGGGGGGTGGGGTGGGGAGGGAGGGGGCGGGTGGGCCACTTCTATTGGTCTTTCATTTATCTATTTTCATCCATCTTTGTTCTTTGGCCCGTGTGGGCCTCCCATCACAGTGGCCTCTGTTGTCACAGAGCACTGGTTCTGGGCGCACGCGCTCCAGAGCTCCGGCTCAGTAATTGGACACATCAGTCCAGCCGCTCCACGGCACGTGGAATCTTCCCAGGCCAGGTATCGAACCGGCGCCCCTTGCACTGCAAAGCAGTTTCCTTACCCACTGGACCACCAGGGAAGCCCGCCCCTCCTCCTTTTTATGCCACTCATTCTAGCCATTGAGAGGAGACTCTGCAAGACCCAGTGTGGGTGGCATAGCTAGTGCATAGGAGGCTGGGTAAGTCATGATTTTGTTTTAGCCTGATGAAGCCTCGTTGAATGGGTTTCTCAGATAAGCGTGGAATGTTATTTCTAGAAGACAGCCAGACATAACACGGCAACTCATTCTGCTGGGGTTCTCGGAGTCTATCCACTGGGGGTAGATCTGTTTTTTTTCTTGCCTTTATGGAAATGCTCTTCAGGTTAGCCCAATAGTTTCACTTTGGCGATGTCAGTGTGGGTCTTTCAGCTACTTAGCATTCCCATGGTCCTCTTCTAGGAATAGTGAATGATCTTTTGGGGTGGTTCCTACATGGGAATCTATGTTAATCAGGGTTCTTCGGGATTTGAGGAATCTATGCTCACTCAAGTCCAAGTTAAAAGGATTTTTATTGTAAGTTTATTCTCACTAATAGGGAATAATGATATTATTAGTGCGAGAGTGCATGCCAAGTTGCTTCAGTCGCGTCCGACTTTTTGTGACCCCATGGACTGTAGCCTGCCAGGCTCCTCTGTCCATGGGATTCTCCAGGCAAGAGTACTGGAGTGGGTTGCCACGCCCTCCTCCAGGGGATCTTCCTGACCCAGGGACCGAATCCACATCTCTTATGTCTCCTGCATTGGCAGGCAGTGCTGCCTGGGAAGCCTAATATTATTATTAATAACAGAACCTCCAACCCAAGGAGAAGAGTACTTTGAGAGATTTGGAGTTGAGGGCTGGGAAGTAAAGGCCATCATCTCATTTCTCCTCCTGTGGGTGGGGGGCAAGGGGAATGTGACGCCTCTCATCTCTCCTCCCTTCTGGAGTCTTCTCCATTTTCACTTAAAAAAAACAATTGATTAAATTTGTCTTTTTTCCTATTCTTGCCCAAATTCTTTTTCCATGTAGGTTACTACAGAACATTGAGCAGAGTTCCCTGCGCTCTGCAGGAGGGCCTTGTTGGCTCTCTGTCTTAAAGACACACGGCTGTTTTTAAAATCGATAACCCTGTTCTCCTTCTTGCCCTGGCCTATCACTGCTCAGGGTGGCGGGGCCTATGGGCTCATTACTCCCCGTCATGACCTCTCTATGCCTCGTGGCCCCCGTCAGCTGGCAGGTCGGTTTACTGGTTCTCAATTCTGAGAACAGGACTTAGGGCTGATGCACGTCTTGGTGAGCAGGGCCTTGTCTGACACACGGGTGACCGGCCGGCCTATGGATGGTCTCCCGTAGACCAGGTTTCCTCCTGTGAACCAGCCTGGGGCTGGGAGCACGGGACCTGCAGGCTACTCCCTGGGGGCTATGGACCAGGAGTCTTCTTCGGCCTCTTTCTTACTCCAGACAATTCGAGGGAGACCCCGGGCTGGGGTGAGACACATTGTTAATACAATAAAGAGGCTGTAGCATCTCTAAACATTGTCAGATATCCCCTGGAGAGCACAGTCATCTTCCCCAGCTGAGAACCCGCATCCTTGAGTAAGGGAGTGACAAACTAATGCCGAGGCACTGAGACCATAGACTTCACGGGACCTCTGCATTTCAAAGCCCAGTGCTAAACCATCTTAGCGAGATTTTTCAAAGGAAATGGCCAACAACCAGGTGGTTGTCCCCACAGCGTACACCCAAGAGGCACACACACAGAAGTTACCCACCGAGGGCTGCTACGGGGCAAGCCTTCTTCGCCCCCACTTCTAGCCCAAGTCAGGACTTCTTCCCTGATCTGCTCCCCCTTGCTCTTGACCTGTCCAGGAAGGGGATGGCAGCGTCCCCTCTTTCTCTTGCATTTTTGCTCCCGGAGAAGAGTACTTTGAGAGATCTGGAGTTGAGGGCTGGGAAGTAAAGGCCATCATCTCATTTCTCCTCCTGTGGGTGGGGGGCAAGGGGAATGTGACGCCTCTCATCTCTCCTCCCTTCTGGAGTCTTCTCCATTTTCACTTAAAAAAAACAATTGATTAAATTTGTCTTTTTTCCTATTCTTGCCCAAATTCTTTTTCCATGTAGGTTACTACAGAACATTGAGCAGAGTTCCCTGCGCTCTGCAGGAGGGCCTTGTTGGCTCTCTGTCTTAAAGACACACGGCTGTTTTAAAATCGATAACCCTGTTCTCCTTCTTGCCCTGGCCTATCACTGCTCAGGGTGGCGGGGCCTATGGGCTCATTACTCCCCGTCATGACCTCTCTATGCCTCGTGGCCCCCGTCAGCTGGCAGGTCGGTTTACTGGTTCTCAATTCTGAGAACAGGACTTAGGGCTGATGCACGTCTTGGTGAGCAGGGCCTTGTCTGACACACGGGTGACCGGCCGGCCTATGGATGGTCTCCGTAGACCAGGTTTCCTCCTGTGAACCAGCCTGGGGCTGGGAGCACGGGACCTGCAGGCTACTCCCTGGGGGCTATGGACCAGGAGTCTTCTTCGGCCTCTTTCTTACTCCAGACAATTCGAGGGAGACCCCGGGCTGGGGTGAGACACATTGTTAATACAATAAAGAGGCTGTAGCATCTCTAAACATTGTCAGATATCCCCTGGAGAGCACAGTCATCTTCCCCAGCTGAGAACCCGCATCCTTGAGTAAGGGAGTGACAAACTAATGCCGAGGCACTGAGACCATAGACTTCACGGGACCTCTGCATTTCAAAGCCCAGTGCTAAACCATCTTAGCGAGATTTTTCAAAGGAAATGGCCAACAACCAGGTGGTTGTCCCCACAGCGTACACCCAAGAGGCACACACACAGAAGTTACCCACCGAGGGCTGCTACGGGGCAAGCCTTCTTCGCCCCCACTTCTAGCCCAAGTCAGGACTTCTTCCCTGATCTGCTCCCCCTCGCTCTTGACCTGTCCAGGAAGGGGATGGCAGCGTCCCTGGTCCCCTCATTTGTCATCTTAGTCATTTTGTTTTTCCCTCCACAGGCTCCCCTGTCCCTATCTAATCAGGGGGCTGCTTCCTGTGTTTGTTCACTGCCATTCATCCTGCAGGAGCGATTTTTATCATCAAACAATATGAAAATAGAATGCTAGGAATTGGCACCCCTCTCCTGTTGGAAGGCCAAGGGGCTGGCCAGTTGGCTTGGGCAGAAGATATGGAAACAGCAGGAGACCCAGGCCTGTATTGTGTGCAGGACAAATACCAAAGCCTGCCTTGAGTTCCCTTCACATGAATGTCCCTCAAAAAAGAAAAAGAATGATGCAATTTGTTTAAACCTGAAGACAAGTATTTACAAGCACTTCATGGTCCTTCTTCCTGGGAAGCAGAGGGTAGTTTTCATAGTTTGATGAATGGGTTCCTTCTGCCCTCCGGAATGTGTGCAGAGGTGGGCATTGCCATTCAAGGGTGGTTCTTGGCTTCCTCCCTGGTCAGTGTCTGCAGCCCGGAAGGAGCCATGGTTCTCAGAGCTGCAGGAGAATGGCAGGGTGTGGGTGAGATATCAGGGAGAGCAGGAAACCTCAATGACGTGAAGTCCTCAAAAAGCAGTTTTTCTGTGGGTCTGTCTGTCTTGCCGTGGCATGAACTTAACTGTCTCATGATCTGCCTGGTAGAGGAAGCAGTGAAGTGCTGGGCTCGGGCTCACATGTCAGGTACGTATGGGTGCCTTGCATCAGTTGCCGTGACTGTTTAGTTGCTAAGTCGTATCTGACTCTTTTTGACTCCATGGGCTGTAGCCCACCAGGCTCCTCTATCCGTGGGATTTCCCAGGCAAGAATACTGGAGTGGGTTGCCATTTCCTTCTCCAGGGGATCTTCCCAACCCAGGGATTGGAGTTGAACCTCCTGTTTGGCAGGTGGATTCTTTACCACTGAGTCACCTAGGAAGCATGCCTGGCATTGGTAGGGCTGCTTCAAGGGAAGAGCAAGGATCAGATCAAGAAGGAGAAAGCAAGGTCACTATGTTCCTTTAAAAAAGGTCACCAGTTCCTTAAAAAAAAATCAGTCAGATTTCCATTTCTTTTACACATTCATTGATAAATTCTGCTTCTCCTCTTTTTTCTCTTTTAAAAAAAAATGACCCAGAGTTCAACACCCGAATGATCCCATTAATTACACATCATTACGAATCTGACCTGTGACTTTAACTATGTGGCTTGCATGCCTTTCTTCCCCCTCCTAGACCCACGGCAGACATTGCGAATCAATCATGACGTTCTTCCTCCCATTTGTTGCTGTGGCTTTAGAATCGTTCCTCCAACAGCATTCCACAGTCAGACGCATCTCCTCCCTGGCCCTCCTGGAAGATCTCATTCCTTCAGAAACTGTGGTCAGTGAAACAGGCAGCTGACCAATTAAATGGATTCACTCCAAGGTGCCAACCATTCTTAACCTTTTCCTTTCTGGTGGCCCGCTTGGTACAGAATCCACCGGCACTGCAGGAAACTGGGTTCAATTCCCGGGTCAAGAGGATGCCTTAGAGAGGGAATGGCAGCCCACTCCAGTATTCTTGCCCGGAGAATCCCACGGACAGAGGACAGAGGAGCCTGGTGGGCGACCGTCCCTGGGGCCACAAGCATTGGGCGTGACTTAGGGAGTAAACCACCAGCGTCATCGGATGAAACACAGGAGACTCAGTGAAAGTGGAATTTCAGATAAATCACTGAGAGTTTTTCGTATAAGTATACCCGCACGTATTGCATGGGACATCCTTATACTCAAAGAAAATATACTCCTTGTTCTTCTGAAATTCAAATTTTACTGAGAGCTCTATAGTTGTATTTTGTGAAATCTGGGCCTCGTACCTGACACCCACTTTTAGAAAGGGTCAGGAGGCTCTCACGTCTATAAATCCGCCAGGTTGTCAGTTCAGGCCTGAACCAAGAAGAGACTTTTACTCGGGAGGGGAACGACTTTGCCAGCAGCTATGGCAGGAGATGAGAGCCTTTCTTTGTCTTGAAATTACACCCCATCTTCCTACTCAGCCTATAAAACAAGCACTGGGTACTGAGACACAGTGGGCTTACAAAGCCCCGTAGCTTTTGCGCAGTGAGACCCTCCGGCATCGCCTTAGGGTTGGGAACTGGTAAGACAACCTGCCTGTAGCCCACCAAGTCCCCCGGCGCCAGCTGTGTCTTTGAGGAGGTGGCGCCTTTGCTCGGGGACACAGTGGGAATGACGGGGAGGGGACGCAGAGGCAGAGTCGCAAAGGGATCTGATGTCTGCATTCAATGTGAGATGCTGAAAGCCTGGATTAAAACACTCCGCCGTGGCTGCGTGGCTGTGCCCACAGTGCTTACTCTGTTGGAGCTGGTCTTCCTCTTCAACTGTGCCTGTCCCGGCATGGCCTTCCCACTCGTTTCCAGCAGGCAGGTATTCCGATGGATGTCCCCACGCCCTTCACGGGGTGACCCATTTTACGGACCACCCCTGATGTTAAAGGGGGCCAAGGTGGCAGATGGGTCCGGAGCGTTGAGAACAGGTTCTCCGCCACGCCCGAAGTTCCCTGACGTTCCTGCCCCTTCGAGTCACAGCGTGTAGAGGGTTTTATCCGTCCTGATGTCCTGGCTCACACCGATCAGATCAGAATGTCTGGGGATGGGGGCTGGCTGTTGCTGGAAGATCTCTGGGTGATTCTGTTGGGCAGCCACATTTGCGAACCACTGGTCCACGCTCAGTGTGTTTCTTCCATCCCAGCAAACACATCCTCCACTGTGATGGGCCAGGACGGGTGGTGGTGAGGGGCTATGGAAAGTCGCCCTTCCTTGTCTGTCCAGGGGGAAGAAGTGGGAGGAGGGCGGAGGTCCCCTCAGGATAGAGTGGCATTGTGTTGTATCAGTTTCTGGCTTTCTAGCGTGGCTGGGCTGGCAGAACAAAGAAGGCTTCATGTAGGACAAAAGCCCACTGTTCCACCTAATGAGGAACAGTTGAGAGGTCTGGTGACAGCGGCCCATCAGCGAGGGACAGCGGACGGCAGAAGAGAGGGCTGTCGGGCCGCCTAATGAAGACCAGTTGAGAGGTGCCGGCCAGACACCAGACTCGGCTTTCTTTGTGAAGCCCCAACACTCACTGCCCCCGCCCCCGCCACTCCTGTCTCAAGAGGCTTGGCCCTGCTTCCAGAGAGAAAGAGGGAGAACCACGCTTAGATTCATCTGTCACAGTGACGGGTCCTGACCTCATGACCTCTTGAGCCGTGCCCTCCGGCCCCTGGATTTGACCTTTCCACAGAGCCCCCAGTCCTCGGCCAGAAGGTCCCTATTGACTACCTGCTAGTGGCCACCTGCTGAAGCAGCCCTGAGAAATGAAAGCCAGTAAATGGTTCACCGGGGACCCTCTGAGGCTCTGTTGGATGGAGGGCTGTGTCCGGGGCCCCGGAACCAATCTCTCTAATTGTGTTGCAAGATACCTTTCCACTCTCTTTGAGGACCTGGAGCCGCATTGAACTTGGGGGCTTGCAAGAACAGTGTGGTGGGACTGAGAGAGAGGCAGAATTACTGGGAAGCTCTTGGAAGCCCTCGAGCTTGCCTGAGGGCCTGGGTCGGAAGAGCGGGGTGGGTGCAGGCAGATGAGCTGGAAGGATGGTCCTCTCTCTCGGGGAGCTGGTGTCTAACTCAGCTGCTCTGGGGTCGTTCATGGGACCAGTGTCCATAAACTCCACAAACAGGCCTGTGTGGATCCAGACTCTTGAGTCCCTCCCTGGATCATGGTAGAGGTTCTCCCACATGTCACCGCCAATTTTTGCGTGTGGGTTAAGGTGATCAGACATGGGCAGTTTCATGTAAGTTAAGCTGATGAGGGAATCTGGATAAATTAGATCTTTTCTTAAAAAAAAAAATTGTGATGATATAGCAGTTGCCTCTTACCTCCTCACTTAGAGGCTTAAAAGGGCAAACATTTCTCGTTAGATTCTGTCCGTCAGGATGTGGGGCTGCTGGTCCCGGTGGGTCTGGCTCAGGGTCTCTCTCGAGGGTGTGGTCGGGATGTCGGCTGGGGCTGCACTTTCGTCTGAAGGCTCGACACGGGTCGGGGGATCCACTCCCAGGGCGGCTCCCGTGTGTGGCCCTTGGCAGCAGGCCTCTGCTTTCTGGCCACAGGGGACCTCGCCGCAGGGCCGCTTGAGGGTCTTCAGAACATGGTGGCTATCTTCCTTCCCACATGCATGACCCAAGAGAGGGTGAGGAGGAAGCGGTCTTGCTCTGTCTCGTCTTGGAAGTCACACACGGTGCTTCTGCAGTGTCCTATTGATGCGGAAAGCCAGCCCTGCTCGACAGAAGAAGGGAGCATGCAAAGAGGTGAAAATGGCAAAAACCGAGAGTCTTGGGGGCCCATCTTGGAGGTTGGCTACCGCAGAGGGACCTCGTTGCCTGCCTTCCTCAGCAATGGAATGATTTACTACTCCTGGGTCCCTCCTCTCCACGCCTTCTGATGGACCTTCACGTTATTTGAAGGCTTCAGCTCTCTGTCAGCTCTCTTCCATCCTCCATGGTGCTCAACGGGAGTCTGGTTAGCCAGGAGCTTTAAAACCTTGTAGCTGCAGAAGAAGCAGGAAGAGACAGTGTCGGCAAGCACGGACCTCCTTGTCTGTTCAGCTGCCAGGACTCTGGTGCCGCCATCCTCTTCGAAGAGAGTTTCAAGTCTGCCGGAGAGGAGCATCAGTGTGGCATTTATATTGTATGATTCATTTATCGGATATAGTTAAACCTCCCCCGAGCTCTAGCTTATACGTTTTCCCACCAGCAAGCACAGAACAAGGTAGTGAACGATGCTGTAATTTATTGGGTATTTGCTGTGCGTTGGATCCTTAACTGAGGATGTCGTCTGCCTCATCTCAGTTAATTCTCATCATGACTCTGGACTGTAGGCACGACTGTTATCTTAGTTTATAGAAAACGAGATTCAGAAAAGTTGAAGCTTGTCCACTGTCACATGGCTGTTGAGAGGTCGGATTCAAATGCCCACGCGTGACTCTAGAGCCCGAGCTGAGAGGGAAGTAGTTTGAGTGCAGCGGAGGGAGGTTGGACGGGATGACCCGTCCCTTCCCTCCTGTGACGCAGTGCCTCCAGATGTCGGTTCCTGCTGTGTCCTGGCGGGTGGGCTTCTCTGCAAGCTGAGTTTCGCCTGCAGAAAGTTTACCAGGGAGGATGCCTTGGGGCTGAGAATTGTCAAGGGCGGGGAGGAAGCTAGGAGTAGGTAGAGGAAGAAGCGGAGCTTCAGTGAGCACCCAGGAAGGGCCTCCGTCAGCCTCACGGAGCAGCTGGAGCTCGGGGGACCTTCACAGATGTCCTCAGTTGGCGTGAGGAGTCTGGTCTCCGACACCCTGATCTTGATCAGTTACTGAGTGTGGACTCTAGACCCTCTTCCACCTTGGAACTATCCAGAGAGGGCTGATGCCAGAGGACCGGTTTCCAGCAGGCAGTGGCAACCGTTAGTCCTTCATCGAGGAAAGGGGATCTAAGAGGCACAGCACAGTGTTTGGTGTCAGTTCCTATTGTAATTGAGAAAGGCCACGTTTACAAGCCTGGATTCAGAGCTGCATATACGGGAGCATGTGGATACCTACCTACCCTCATCATGGGCAGTTCTCATCGGCGTGCTCAGAAGAAGGGAGAAAATACATTTTGGAGCCACACGGGAATTGCTGTCCTTTGAGCTGCCCTTTTATCTGTGTTAAATCCGTCCACTTCTGCCCTCAGCAGAGATATACCCTGTCACCGAGAAGAGTATCTCCACACAGGGCAGCCAAAATACAGACGCACGTGCCTACCTGCAGACACAGCTTGTTAACACGTGGACATGGACAAGTTCATACAGCCTCCACACATGTAGGCAGGTATTCACAGCATGTACATGCCCACTCAAACAGAGTACACAGCTGTGCACACCTAACAAACGTGCGGATGGTGGGGTCGGTCTAGAGTCTGTGAGAAAATCCCTTAAAGATGAGATGATCTTTTTATAAGAATTGGAATATAGTGGATTTACAGTGTTGTATCCGTTTTAGGTGTATAACAGAGGGGTTAAGGTATTGCTGCTGCTACTTAGTCGCTTCAGTCGTGTCCAACTCATTGTGAGCCCGTGGACTGTAGCCGACCAGGCTCTCCTGTCCATGGGAATCTGCAGACAAGAAGACTGGAGTGGGTCGCTGTGCCCGCCTCCAGGGATCTTCCCAACCCAGGGATCGAACCGTTCCTGCTGTGTCCTGGCGGGTGGGCTTCTCTGCAAGCTGAGTTTCGCCTGCAGAAAGTTTACCAGGGAGGATGCCTTGGGGCTGAGAATTGTCAAGGGCGGGGAGGAAGCTAGGAGTAGGTAGAGGAAGAAGCGGAGCTTCAGTGAGCACCCAGGAAGGGCCTCTGTCAGCCTCACGGAGCAGCTGGAGCTCGGGGGACCTTCACAGATGTCCTCAGTTGGCGTGAGGAGTCTGGTCTCCGACACCCTGATCTTGATCAGTTACTGAGTGTGGACTCTAGACCCTCTTCCACCTTGGAACTATCCAGAGAGGGCTGATGCCAGAGGACCAGTTTCCAGCAGGCAGTGGCAACCGTTAGTCCTTCATCGAGGAAAGGGGATCTAAGAGGCACAGCACAGTGTTTGGTGTCAGTTCCTATTGTAATTGAGAAAGGCCACGTTTACAAGCCTGGATTCAGAGCTGCATATACGGGAGCATGTGGATACCTACCTACCCTCATCATGGGCAGTTCTCATCGGCGTGCTCAGAAGAAGGGAGAAAATACATTTTGGAGCCACACGGAATTGCTGTCCTTTGAGCTGCCCTTTTATCTGTGTTAAATCCGTCCACTTCTGCCCTCAGCAGAGATATACCCTGTCACCGAGAAGAGTATCTCCACACAGGGCAGCCAAAATACAGACGCACGTGCCTACCTGCAGACACAGCTTGTTAACACGTGGACATGGACAAGTTCATACAGCCTCCACACATGTAGGCAGGTATTCACAGCATGTACATGCCCACTCAAACAGAGTACACAGCTGTGCACACCTAACAAACGTGCGGATGGTGGGGTCGGTCTAGAGTCTGTGAGAAAAATCCCTTAAAGATGAGATGATCTTTTTATAAGAATTGGAATATAGTGGATTTACAGTGTTGTATCCGTTTTAGGTGTATAACAGAGGGGTTAAGGTATTGCTGCTGCTACTTAGTCGCTTCAGTCGTGTCCAACTCATTGTGAGCCCGTGGACTGTAGCCGACCAGGCTCTCCTGTCCATGGGAATCTGCAGACAAGAAGACTGGAGTGGGTCGCTGTGCCTGCCTCCAGGGGATCTTCCCAACCCAGGGATCGAACCTGTGTCTCCTGCATTGGCAGTCAGGCTCTTTACCATTGAGCCGCCAGGGAAGCCCAATTCCATTATGCACGTGTATAGTTGTACGTGTGTGTGTGTGTGTGTGTAAACATATATCTATATATTTTTTCAGATTCTTTTCCCTTATAGGTTATTGCAAAATGTTGAGTGTAGTTCCCTGTGCTATATAGTGGATGATCTGTTTTACATATAGTAGTGTGTATACGTCAATCCCAAACGCTTATCCAACATTATCTTTGAAAAAATCTAGTAAAGTAGGACATTTTGAGAGGCACATGGAACACCAGACCAGTGCTGGGGAGAACAGAAGCACGTTGTACGTCGGAAGCGCTCCCTGGAGCAGACGATATTCGCGGAGAAAGAGGGCTGCGGGGCTGAGCTCGTGTTACTCACTTCACTCCTCTGTGGCTGTTTCTTCCTGCCTCTCTCCCGTCCCTCGTCTTCCTCATCCTCTCTCTCAGTAGTTGAATTAGTGTCAGATGCGGATGAGGTGGTTAAGGAGCCTGTCTGAATGAGTGGACGGGAACTTGCGCAGGCTCGGAGCGCGAGCGGAGGAGAGGCGAGCGGCGTGCTGCAGTCCGTGGGGCTGCAGAGTCACTCGCCACTGAGCGACTGAACGACAGCCAAAGAGACGCGGATGTTTCTGTCTGACATCATGTTGCCCTCCCCTGCCCCCACACACTCCAGCGATGGAAGAGAATTCCGGTACTGATGGAAAGTCTAGATGTCCTGCCTTTCCGAGCCCAAGCCAGCACATCCGTGGAGAAGTACCCACAGGCATCGCCCAAAGGTGGTGGGCCCATCGCTGTCCTCAGCGCCTCCGTATCAGGGCACTGTGTCTGTAAGCCTCACTGTCAGTAAGAGGGCGGCATGGAAGGAGATGACCGGGCAGGTCTGGCAAAGGCTTCTGGAATGACTGCTTGTCTGTCTCTCCTCCCACTTTGTACGGCCGGAGGGGCCCTATCAGACCCCGTAAGGCTGCCTTTCACCACCACCCATAGTCGGATCAGAGCTTTCCTTTCTTTTTCCGTTCTTCTCCATAAGCTAGTAACTCCTTCTTTCCCCTTCCCACTGCCCTGAACCCTCCCTCTCTCTCTGCCTGTTCACCTTTCACTGTTTGGAACAGACCATCCCTGTCCCCGCCTCTCCGCGATCGCCCCTCTGCTCTCTCTGGAAGATCCATCCTGACGGTGGGCTGCCCGCCTGTGCCTTCACCCTTCATTTCTCTTCCAGGATTTCCTTCTGTCCCCAAGTCCCGTCCCAGCATCCCCCGTCTGCATTCCCGCAGCCCATAACTCTCAGGCCAGGGGATTAACAGAGTGATTTATCTGCAGAATTCCTTGAATGAGGGATGAGGAGGCAGGAAAGCCCAGAGAGACCTTTGTCCCTGAATATTGAGTGGTGATTCTGTGCATTTAGCAAATGATACCAATGATAAAATAAGCTCTGGGGTCTGGAGCAGAGGGGGAAGGGACTGGACCGTTTGAGTCCAGTTAAAGGATGTAGTCATTCTGAAAAGCTCCAAGATTTCCTCTCCATCTTCTGCGCATCCCATATGTATAGCCTGGTCTGTTTTTCTTTTCAATTTTAATGCTCAGATGTACCACATACTCTCCCACCTCATCCACTTTCCTTCAAGACCCTCTCACTCCTATGGCAACACCTTGGTGTTTCCATTAGTAACCACTTGACCAGACTTAGAAACAGCTGTGGACAAAAGACCAAAGAAACTGTCTTTCTATATCATGTATCGAGGAAGGGGTCAGGCAAAAAAAAAAAAAAAAAAAAAAGGAAAGAAAGAAAGAAAGAAGGGATAGAAACAGAATGTATGACTGGGACTTCTTTGGTGGTCCAGTGGTTAAGAATCTACCTTCCAGTGCAGGGGACGTGAGTTCGATCCCTGGTCAGGGAACTAAGATCCCACATGCCACGGGACAACTAAGCCTGTGAGTTACAACCAAGATTCAGCTCAGAATACAATAAATAAATAAATAAAATAGTTTTAAAAAGTGTGATCAAAGTCTCTCTCCAACCCCACTTTGGCCATGGTATCAAGTTACCATTTGTGACGAATATCCCTAAAGATTTCCATAAAGATGACTCCATTCACTGCCTGCCGTCCCTTCTGTCATAGGTGCCTTTTCTACTACTTGGGAAGTGCGGATGCAAAACACCCCCCCTCTCCTGGTTGGTTAGGATCCCATGCCATCTGTAAGCCAACCAGCCTAGACCAAAGGCATCGTCTGCTGATGTAACATACAGAAGGAGATCAAGAAATATTTGCTTTTTATTTCTCTGTAGTCCTTCTCTTAATAATGGCATTTCAAGGGCTTCAGAGCATCAGGGAGGTGGGAGGTGGCAGTGTCCCTTGGACGGATGAAAATGCATAGGGAATGCCTGGAGGGAGACCGTGGCAGTGGAAACGTGAGGTCCCTGTATGAACGAACCTGTGCGGAAGCTAGAGAGATGTGCAGATGAACCTATCTGCAGGACAGAACAGAGACAAAGATGTGGAGGCCTGTGGATGAGGGGGGGAGGAAAGAGGGTGGGAGGAACGGGGAGACTGGGACTGACGTCGATGCACTACCCTGTGTAAAGCAGAGAGCTCGTGGGAACCCGCTGTGGAGCTCAGTGAGCTCAGCTCGGGGTGGGATGGGGGTGTTGGGAAGGAGGCTCAAGAGGGAGGGATCTATGTATACACAGAGCTGATTCACTTCACTGGGCAGTAGAAACTCAGACATTTGTTCTTTGGCAATAACGCCTTACAACAAATTGTAAGGCAACAATACCCCATGGAAAAAAAAAATAACAAGGGCTTCCGGGTGGCCCAGTGGGTAAAGAGTCCGCCTTGCAGTGCAAGGGGCAGCAGTTCGATCCCTGGCCTGGGAAGATCCCACGTGCCACGGAGCGGCTGGACCCATGTGTCCAATGAGGAGCCAGCGCTCTAGAGCACATGCGCCCAGAGCTGGTGCTCTGCGATGAGAGAGGCCACGGCAATGGGAGGCCCTCACAGGCCAGAGAGTAAAGATGGATGAAAAGTAAATAATAATAAAAAACTGTAAAAGAGGCCAAAAATCAAAAAAAATAACAAATGCACATTTTTGGCCTCTTACCTTGTGACAAAGGTATCAGAGTAGAGTTAGGTGTTAGCAGTGGAGGAAACTGGTGAGGGATGTAGAGAATGGCCTGTATTATCTTTTAAACTTTTCTGTCAATCTAAAATGACTCTAAAACATAAGCTATAAAAGAACTTGCATGCATTGGTATCAGAAAAAAAAAAAAAAGATGCCCACTAGAGACCCTGTAAGCAAAGGTGAAGTGACTTTCCTGAGAGGAGGGCTGAGGTCCTGACTGAACAGCCTGTGAGAACTGGGCTTCTGTGTTCCTGCTGTTGATCTGCTCAGAGGCTGCGGAGCTGGGGGAGAGGAGATAACGGAAGAGCACAAACAGACGTGAGAGGAGAGAAATGAGTAAGGTAGTGATGGAAACACCCTCCCCCTCCCCCAGGGACCTTCGCTTCCTTTCAGCTGTTGGCTGAGAAAAAGACTTGCGGGTGACAGTCTCTATTGAAGCTCAGAATTCACCCAGGAGTCCCTGCCCCAGATTTTCGAATCCCCCATGGCTTACCCCTCTCCACTTAAAGCACTCCCTCAATGCCCTTTATTGCCTCTGTTTCTAAAGGGTGTCGACCGTCATTGGAGATCAATACACATTAGCCCATCTGTTTTCACTTTGAGGTGCTACATTCAGCATATGTCTCGCCGTTCTTCTGATTGATTACTCTAGCGCCGCCATGTTGCTTTGGAACTGGAGTTCATTCTCTGGCCTTACCTACAGTCATAATTTCCTTTGTAACCAACTGAGTTTTTCCTAACGTCTCTCGTGGAACATGGCTTCTCTTCGGGGCTGGCCACACCAGAGAAGAAGGTAGCGTGCTTCAGTCTTGAAGGCTCAAGCCAGGATGATGTTCTCGGGTAACCGGGACTTGGTTCCTCCTCTTGGGTGCCGCTCTCATCCCAAAGTCCAGCCCAGTGCCCATCCATGTATTTACACAAGAATCTGCCGAGCTGTTTTACTTTCTCAAGCCATATACGGAGGCAACTAGTTGCATTTGAGAAATGAACTTACATTTAGTGAGATCAGGAGGAGACTAATTCAGATGGATGAAAAGTAAATAATAATAAAAAACTGTAAAAGAGGCCAAAAATCAAAAAAAATAACAAATGCACATTTTTGGCCTCTTACCTTGTGACAAAGGTATCAGAGTAGAGTTAGGTGTTAGCAGTGGAGGAAACTGGTGAGGGATGTAGAGAATGGCCTGTATTATCTTTTAAACTTTTCTGTCAATCTAAAATGACTCTAAAACATAAGCTATAAAAGAACTTGCATGCATTGGTATCAGAAAAAAAAAAAAAAGATGCCCACTAGAGACCCTGTAAGCAAAGGTGAAGTGACTTTCCTGAGAGGAGGGCTGAGGTCCTGACTGAACAGCCTGTGAGAACTGGGCTTCTGTGTTCCTGCTGTTGATCTGCTCAGAGGCTGCGGAGCTGGGGGAGAGGAGATAACGGAAGAGCACAAACAGACGTGAGAGGAGAGAAATGAGTAAGGTAGTGATGGAAACACCCTCCCCCTCCCCAGGGACCTTCGCTTCCTTTCAGCTTTTGGCTGAGAAAAAGACTTGCGGGTGACAGTCTCTATTGAAGCTCAGAATTCACCCAGGAGTCCCTGCCCCAGATTTTCGACTCCCCCATGGCTTACCCCTCTCCACTTAAAGCACTCCCTCAATGCCCTTTATTGCCTCTGTTTCTAAAGGGTGTCGACCGTCATTGGAGATCAATACACATTAGCCCATCTGTTTTCACTTTGAGGTGCTACATTCAGCATATGTCTCGCCGTTCTTCTGATTGATTACTCTAGCGCCGCCATGTTGCTTTGGAACTGGAGTTCATTCTCTGGCCTTACCTACAGTCATAATTTCCTTTGTAACCAACTGAGTTTTTCCTAACGTCTCTCGTGGAACATGGCTTCTCTTCGGGGCTGGCCACACCAGAGAAGAAGGTAGCGTGCTTCAGTCTTGAAGGCTCAAGCCAGGATGATGTTCTCGGGTAACCGGGACTTGGTTCCTCCTCTTGGGTGCCGCTCTCATCCCAAAGTCCAGCCCAGTGCCCATCCATGTATTTACACAAGAATCTGCCGAGCTGTTTTACTTTCTCAAGCCATATACGGAGGCAACTAGTTGCATTTGAGAAATGAACTTACATTTAATGAGATCAGGAGGAGACTAATTCAAATGTGCCCCCCACACCCCCCACCCTGGGCCAGTGCCTTGTTTTGTTGTTGTTGTTGTTTTGCCACACAGCATACAGGATTTTTCTTCCCTGACCAGGGATTGACCAGGCCCAAAGCATTGGAAGCACAGAGTCTGAAGCCACTGGACTGCTAGGGAAGTAACCCCCCTCCTCACACCCTGACCATTGTTAGCTGTTGATAAGCAAGCTCTGGAAGGCACCAACAACTGTGTTGTGATAGATTATATTTTGCATAGAAAATATACTGGCATTTTGTAATAGGGACTCTCTCTTAGTGCTCCAGCCATTGATTCTTCCCATCCGAGGTGAGGTCAGATGACTGGGAACTGGAATCTTTCCATGGTTGAGGTCGTGAATGCAAAATTACAAGTTATGGAAGGCTGACCAAAGCCACATCACGAAACCCCTCATTACCAGTGTCCACTGAGAGGCATTTTAGCACAGATAATACAAAAATGAATGCCCAAGGTGTCATTTATCTTTGGTTTTGGATTATGTGCTGTGACGGTTTCTTTTTGCATCTATTTTTCCATATTTAGTATTGTTATGATTATCATTATTAATTTTACATAAAACCATAATACTGCAGAATTACAGAGCTGGAAAGAATTTGGGGATTTGATGGTTTCAGGATTTTCAGACTGTGTTTAGTGAAGGTCCAGAGTTCTGGAGAGGAGCCCTGGGAAGTAAAGGGAGAAAAAAACCAGGGTGTAGGTCTTCCATTGTATAGATCACAAAACTGAGTCCCAGCGAAAAGGTGGGAACTTTCTAGCTGACTGGTCCTGGAGTTGCCCAGACCTATCATCTTCTCTCACTGCAAGGAGAGACAATCTTCTTTTATTCATCTTTTAGATTTGGCTTATTGAAATAATTTTCACCAAGTTGTTCTAGTCAGTTAGGAAGCACACTTTTTTTTTTTTTTTTTTAAATAGCTCTTTTAAGCATTATTTTGTTTCATTTAAAAATTTTTCTTGGCCACACTCTGCAACATATAGGATCTTAGTTCCCTGACCAGGGATCAAACCTGTGCCCCCTGCATGGGAAGCATGGCGTCTTAACCACTGGACCACCAGGGAAGTTTAGGAAAAAAATAGGCTTAAAGAAGGAGCAGAGGAAAAAAGAACACTAATATGTATTTGCTTCCTTACATCAGACCCTTTACATTATTTCACTGAATCTTTGAAACAGTCCAGTGATGTTGGGGTTATCACTTTCATGTTACAGACAGCAGAAGGGGGGTTTCGAGAAATGACAAAGTCTCTCGCCTAATGTAGAACAATCAGAAAGGGTCAGAGAGAGAATACCACGCTCCCTGTGCCAACCCAAGAGGTCGGTGTTCCCAGGAGGGAACATGAAGGAAAATAACAGCTGAAAGCCGCGGCTCAATCTGATCTGGTAAAGATGGCGGCACCTGAAAGCCCGGGATGGATGTGCAGGGTGTGGCTCCATGAGCTTCTTGGTAAAGGAAATATGCTGGCTGTCCAAGGTGGTTTCCTTTGCTTTCCTTTTTTTTTTTTTTCCCTTTTGATGTGGACCATTTTCAAAGTCTTTGCTGAATTTGTGACACTACTGCTTCTGTTTCATGATTTGGTGTTTTGGCAACGAGGCCCGCAGGACCATAACTCCCCAGCCAGGGATTGCACCGGCACCCCTTGCATTGGAAGGGGCAAGTCTTAACCCTTGGGCTAGCAGAGAAGTCACTTCCTTGTCTTCCATACAGACCAGCAAAGTGCCCAGCAGAGATAAAAGTCACTATGTACGAACCCTAAATTTACCCAGCTAAGGAACCTCCCAAGACCAATGATTTCCTATCTCCCAGTTTGTCTGGGAATGTTTTTCTTGGACAATCACCCCAGTTTTTTTTCACTTTTTTTCTTTTTCACAAGGGCCTGTCGCCCTTGGCACACTTCCCTGCCACCCAGCGAAGACAGTAGAAGCCATAGAAGATTTTCCCCTGAAGCCAATTCCTTGGGTGCTAAAGTTGCATTGTTTTAAAAAGGAGGACTGTGGCTTAGACACAGGAGAATGACTGGGACGCTGTTCTTTGCTCCTTGTTGGGGAGGCGCCTGAGGAGTGGTGTCACCTGTCACTGGGAGACAAAGAAAGTCACGTTTGTCGCCCTGAATGGCGGCTCTGTAAGAGCCGCTGACCTTGTTTGTTCAGGTCCTGCCTCTCGTCTGGCGGGTGGCAGACTTGTTTAAAGGCTCTTTTCCAGATTCCTTTGTGAATGCCTGCCTCTGAGATTTGGGGATATAAGAGACCTGTTTTTGTAGCTTCCGTGATTTCTTCTTTTTGCCTGGTGCTCCTGAGAAAATGGACTTCCCACAGTCAAGTGATTTCTGACTGCCCAGCAGCTTTTATAGAAAGGGGTGGCAGAATGAATGAGGACATGTCTTTTCTCTCTTCATTTGGACCAGCAATTTGGGGCTGAGGAATCCATGACCAGCTTTTTGATTTATTTGCCTACCTCTGTGAACCCTCAGGTAAATGAAAATGTTTTATGTAGACCAAGTAAACAACTTTAATGATGAAGACTATGATAAAAGTTTTTTTTTTTTTTTTTTTATTAAAACACACTAATGCTTAACAAAAGACCAGTATTAGCATTGTAGAGAAGAACATTCTAGAATCCTCCTTGGTGAGGCCCTCCACTTCATGTGTCATCCTCGCAAGTATTTGGTCTTGTATATTGCAAATATTTATTGATGGCATGAGTTGCCTGCTTAGTCACTGAGTCATCCCACGTCTTTTGCCTTGGCAGTGGGTTCGTTACTTCTGAGCCACCTGGAAAGCTCCATTTTTTGATTACCTACTGTATATTGGGCAGTATGATTGAAGTACAAGAGCAAACCAGACAGATGTTGTTTCTCAAGGAGTTGACAAGCCGTTAGAAAAGACAAAGAGACACCCACAGAGCATTTAATAAATAGAGTCCAATGAAGAAGTGTGTATTGGGCTTCCCTGGTGGTCCAGTGGGTAAGGACACCACCTTGCAGTGCAAGGGGCGCCGGTTCGAGCCCTGGCCTGGGAAGATCCCACGTGCCGCGGAGCGGCTGGACCGATGTGTCCAAGTACCGAGCTGGAGCTCTGGAGCGCATGCGCCTAGAGCCGGTGCTCTGCAACAACAGAGGCCACCGCGATGGGAGGCCCACACAGGCCAAAGAACAAAGATGGATGAAAATGAATAAATGAAAGACCAATAGAAGTGGCTCGCCCACCCCCTTCCCTCCCCAACCCGCCCCCCACCAAAAGGGAAAAAAAAAAAAGTGTGTTTTGTCGAAAGGGAGCTGATTATACGAAGGAGTCTTAACTTTGCGGATCAGAGAAAATGCTCCGTATGTGAAGTAACTCTGAAGTCTTGGGCGCCATGGCCTGTGTCTCCAGTCTGCTAGACACAAGCTTAAACTGGTGTCATCTGAAAGCTTAAGTCTCTAGCCCAGAAGATTCCATGACCCTAATAGGAGTGAGAAACCCCGTTAGCTCTGGCTCATCCATCATCTCTTGACCCTCAGAAGGGGTGTCGAATCTTTGATAACAATGCTTCTTTGAAGTGTGCTTTCCATCCTAACATGGTTGTTGAGTCTAGATCTATCCTATTTTATCCGTGAGTATTCAGCGATGGAGGCATGTGTCCTCTTTTTCTCTCTGTATCTCAGATCTTCATTACAAAATGATAGCTATTATGAGCCTGTTTTGCTCCTCTGCTCTGTAGGGTTTAGAAACGATCAGAAGCAAGTCAGTCTTCTTACCTTTCTAGAGACATACGAGGAGAAAGGATGGAGATGGTTATCATCCCTGTTATCAAAAAGGGAAAGCAAAAAGCCTACTTTTAGCTCCTCATTTTCTAAAACATTTAAGAGGTCAAATACCCATAAGTAGGATTTTTGTAAACCAAGAATTAGTTGATTAGGAGAAAGTGTGTCTCATGTATTCTATGAGCAAACATTTGTATCAAACATCCATAGGCTTTTGGGAAAGGTGTCTTTTCTTTATATACCTTAATTCTGTAATTTGTGAAACCAGGAGCTGAACTAGATCATCTCAGAGTTCATTTTCACTCCTCAGACTTCCAGTGGATGTCTTAAACCTTAAAGCATCGTATGATATTCAGATAAGATCTAGCCCATGTACTGTGCTCAGTCGCTAAGTTGTCTCCGACTCTTGGGGACCCACAGAGCCTGCCAGGCTCCCCTGTCTGTAGGATGCTCCAGGCAAGCATACCCGTCCTCCTCTAGGGGATCTTCCTGACCCAGGGATCAAACCCACATCTCCTGCACTGGCAGGCGGGGTCTTTACCGTCTCAGCCACCAGGAGAGCCCTCTGTGCTCGCTCAGCACCTGTCGTGTCCCTCTTTCCTACCAGACTGCAAGACCTGGGCAGACAGAGCCTGGGTGTTCCCCCCTGTGGGACCCCCAGCGTGCAGCACCCGGCCCAGTTTGGGAAAAGACCAGACTCTCCACACGCCTTTGCTGGCCGAGGGTAAAGGGTGCAGTTGAGGAGCAGTTCCGGGCACCCTAGGGAGAGTCTGGGGAAGCGAGGACAAGATAGGGGCCACAGATTGGTCAGATGAAGGGCTTGCTAAGTTCTGACATCTCTCCAGTGGGCCCTCCCAGCGCTATCAGATACTGGAGGGCCTGAGTGAGCCCTGCCACGGCCAGCAGAGCAGGTCCCCGGCCCACCGCGAGGAGGCCAGCTTCCTCCCGCCCTCCTTGTCCGCAGCCTTCCCCTCACTTTCCATTCTGGGGCTCTGTCTGCTATTGGATGCAGGAGGGGAGCGTCTGAACCTTCGATGGAGACAGCAAGGGGGCGTGACGTTTCGCTCTGGCCCCGACCCCGAGCGTCCCTGCTGTTGGCAGGCGATCAAAGCCTCCGTTCCCGTTTTAACCTTCGTCAGGCCCCACCTCACCCTGAGCATGTGTTCCCGACATCTCATTGTGTGCCAGGGGGATAAACAAACCCACCCCCTGAGTCCAGGGGAGGAGGCCTTCGGGGAGCGCTGAACCCGGCTGAGGCAGATAAGTGACTTTCCCACCCGCGGCCCCCCTTGAGTGCTGTGGTTTTTCCCCGAGCTTACATGACACCACGGTAAAGGAGATGGATGGCTTTATTTTTGTGCAGAACAAATCTACAGATGGTGACCCCCCGACCAAAGAAGGAAAAAAAAAAGCTAGCGTGCAGAGGCGGGAGGAGGGTCAGAGAAGTCTATCCTAGACCCCCGCCTCGCCCCCCTTTTTAGGCCGCAACGAGTAAGAAGCTTGATTTTCTAGCCCATGTACTGTGCTCAGTCGCTAAGTTGTCTCCGACTCTTGGGGACCCACAGAGCCTGCCAGGCTCCCTGTCTGTAGGATGCTCCAGGCAAGCATACCCGTCCTCCTCTAGGGGATCTTCCTGACCCAGGGATCAAACCCACATCTCCTGCACTGGCAGGCGGGGTCTTTACCGTCTCAGCCACCAGGAGAGCCCTCTGTGCTCGCTCAGCACCTGTCGTGTCCCTCTTTCCTACCAGACTGCAAGACCTGGGCAGACAGAGCCTGGGTGTTCCCCCCTGTGGGACCCCCAGCGTGCAGCACCCGGCCCAGTTTGGGAAAAGACCAGACTCTCCACACGCCTTTGCTGGCCGAGGGTAAAGGGTGCAGTTGAGGAGCAGTTCCGGGCACCCTAGGGAGAGTCTGGGGAAGCGAGGACAAGATAGGGGCCACAGATTGGTCAGATGAAGGGCTTGCTAAGTTCTGACATCTCTCCAGTGGGCCCTCCCAGCGCTATCAGATACTGGAGGGCCTGAGTGAGCCCTGCCACGGCCAGCAGAGCAGGTCCCCGGCCCACCGCGAGGAGGCCAGCTTCCTCCCGCCCTCCTTGTCCGCAGCCTTCCCCTCACTTTCCATTCTGGGGCTCTGTCTGCTATTGGATGCAGGAGGGGAGCGTCTGAACCTTCGATGGAGACAGCAAGGGAGCGTGACGTTTCGCTCTGGCCCCGACCCCGAGCGTCCCTGCTGTTGGCAGGCGATCAAAGCCTCCGTTCCCGTTTTAACCTTCGTCAGGCCCCACCTCACCCTGAGCATGTGTTCCCGACATCTCATTGTGTGCCAGGGGGATAAACAAACCCACCCCCTGAGTCCAGGGGAGGAGGCCTTCGGGGAGCGCTGAACCCGGCTGAGGCAGATAAGTGACTTTCCCACCCGCGGCCCCCCTTGAGTGCTGTGGTTTTTTTCCCCCGAGCTTACATGACACCACGGTAAAGGAGATGGATGGCTTTATTTTTGTGCAGAACAAATCTACAGATGGTGACCCCCCGACCAAAGAAGGAAAAAAAAAAAAAAGAAAGCTAGCGTGCAGAGGCGGGAGGAGGGTCAGAGAAGTCTATCCTAGACTCTCCTCTGTCGCCTCGTCTCCACTCTCCTCTTTGGAGTCCGCATCGGAGATGATCAGGGGAGGGTGGCAAGAGATCATTTGATTTTCAAACGAACCCAGATGCAAAGGAATGTATGCTTTTAGAATTTTCAAGCGATTAAGAATAGAGAGCAGGGAGAAGGGGGCTTTCCGGGTGGCTCAGTGGGATCCGCCCCCAGTTCAGGAGCCGTAAGAGACTGGGATTCCATCCCTGAGTCGGGAAGATCCCCTGGAGAAGGGTTTGGCCACCTACGCCGGTATTCTTGCCTGGAAAATCCCATGGGCCGAGGAGCCTGGCGGCCTACTGTCCATGGGGTCGCGAAGAGTTAGACACGACTGAAATGAGTGAGCACGCACGCATGTGAGTGTTAGGAAAAAAGATGGTATGTGGTACAGAGGAGAAACTCAAAGTATTTGTGGAAGGAAGGACAACAGAAGCCCCTTTTCTCCATCACTCCTCATAGTTCAGTGAGCATCCATCTATCTATTTATATGTATTTAAGCTACATATGTGAACCAAATCATTCGGTATTCACAGTAATATATTTATACCTCATATACACACACAGTGATATATATAATAAATACTATGCTACTATGAACATACATAATATAGTCACAGTATGCATCCACCAGCGCATGTGCATACCTGTACTTGGGCTTCCCAGGTGGCTCGGTGGTGAAGAATCTGTCTGCAGTGCAGGAGATGCATGTTCAATGCCTGGGTCAGGAAGATCCCCTGGAGGAGGGCATGGCCCCCCGCCCAGGATTCTTGCCTGGAGAATCCCATGGACAGAGGAGCCTGGCGGGCTCCAGTCCAGGCGGTCGCAAGAGAGTCAGATACAACTGAGCACCTACACAGCAAACTATCCAGTCTCTACTCGGCTGTATCGACTCTGTTATAAAAAGCAGAGTTCACTCGACACGTGCAAACAGGAGCACGTTCCTCATCCTGTTTCACAGTCTGCTTTTTTCCATGCCCTGGACGTCTTTCCAGGTGGATGGATTTAGAACAAGTTCTTCGCATCTCACAGCTGCCAGGTAGCCATTTGTGTAGCTCTGTGACCACTCACTTAACCAGTTCAAGAGAGCTGGTTCGACCTCCCCACCTTCGAGCAAGCCTGTACTTTGTCTTGACTCTCCTGACCTTCCCTCTCTGCTGTCTTTACCCAGCTGAGGTCTTAGATGCCCGCGTCCTTGATGGCGGCCTTGTCAGCACTGAAATGTTGGATGCACATGGAAGATATCCATTTGGATTTCTCCATATGCTTTAGCTTGGGCAGAAACAGCCCCTTTTCCTTTGACTTTGCCCCCTTATGTGTTTCCACATTTGTTTCTTAATTGTGGCAATTATTATATCAGACTTTCAAGGAATGGGATCTGGAGATGTATGGTTTCTTTTTTTTTTCTTCTTTTTTAAGGTTTTTTTTTTTTGATGTGGACCACTTTTAAAGTCTTTATTGAATTTGTCACAATATTGCTTTTGTTTTACGTTTCGGTGTTTTGACTGTGCGGCATGTGGGATCGTGGCTCCCTGAGCAGGTATGGAACTCCCACCCCTGCACTTGAAGGTGATGTCTTAACCACTGGCCGCCAGGGAAGCCCCTGTCGTTTGTAAAAGGCTCTTTGTGTTTTCTGATGGACTCCCAGAACCAAGTGCAATGGAAAGGCATGGAAAGAAATGACCTCTGATGTCCAAAGGGACCAAGCTCTCATTCTATCCTTGACTTTAGAAAAGTGACTTTTTAACTTGCAGCAAAACAGTTTCCTTGTCTGTAAAAGTGGGAAAACTGTAACCGAAGTGACCTTCCAGGATTATTAGGAAGATTAAAGTGTGTGGCACACCATAGTTGGTTAACAATGTCAGCTTCTTCTATTTTCTGAGAGGTGTTGGAAGCAGGAGATGGCCCATTTCTGGGTTTGAATCTGAGCTCTGCCTCTTTTCAGACAAGTGGATAATTAGCCCCGTGAGTTTCTGTTTTCTCATCTGTAAATTGGGGCTCAGTCTTCAGAAGCCATTGTTGGGTATATGGAGGACTTCCCTGATAGTTTGGTGGTTTAGACTCCAGGCTTCCAATCTGGGGGGCTCCAGTAAGATCCCTGATTGGGGAGCTTAGATCCCTTATACCCTGCATGCATGCATGCATGCATGCTAAGTCACTTCAGTTGTGTGCAACTGTATGATCCTAAGGATTGCAGTCCCCACACACCCCATGGTGCAGCACAAAGGATTAGAATATATTGTACAACATGGGGAATATAGCCCATATTTGATAAAACTGTAAATGGAGTATAACCTTTAAAAATTGTGAATCACTATTTTGTACACCTGTAACTTACATAATATCGTACAGCAACTAAACTCCAGTAAAAAAAGATATCACAAAGCTCACAAGTGATGTGTCTAAAGACCTAGTGGAGATGCTCACATGGTGGCTGTCCTTAGAGCTTCCTTGATTCTAATTCTTCTGTTTCGACCCTAGGAAAGGGTGGAAATGTCTACTATTTTCACACCCATGACCATGTTTTCAGGACTTTCTTGCCTGAAGAAAATTCATATGTATATGTAGAAAATACAGAGACAAAAGTCAGAAGCTTCATTCTAATCCTGCCTTTCCTGTTTACTGCTCTCTCATATGACCTTGAACGAGACACTCTGCCTCTCTTCTTGTTTCTCAGCTGTGCCCTTATTTGTAATTACAAACAATACTGTGTTTCCCCGATCATTAGTAGTTGAGGAACCATCTTCACAGTCATTATTTGAGGTCAGCTTCCCAGCCAGTGGGTTGAAGTTCATAAACACACGTTTAACACATCAACATTCTATCAAATTCAGAGCCCCTTTACAAAATAAAAATCTTTTTTCTTTTTTAGGAAGTGATTTTGGGCACAAGGGTGGGAATGGGTGTTGAGATTTCCTGGGCTACTCAGGGTATTTGCTGCTTCATCCATTCAACACACCTTGTGTATATTTGTAATGTGCTTGTTCCTGTACTGTGATTTGAGGATAAGGCCAAACCTCTTCTGGGTTTGAATCTGAGCTCTGCCTCTTTTCAGACAAGTGGATAATTAGCCCCGTGAGTTTCTGTTTTCTCATCTGTAAATTGGGGCTCAAATAGTCTTCAGAAGCCATTGTTGGGTATATGGAGGACTTCCCTGATAGTTTGGTGGTTTAGACTCCAGGCTTCCAATCTGGGGGGCTCCAGTAAGATCCCTGATTGGGGAGCTTAGATCCCTTATACCCTGCATGCATGCATGCATGCATGCTAAGTCACTTCAGTTGTGTGCAACTGTATGATCCTAAGGATTGCAGTCCCCACACACCCCATGGTGCAGCACAAAGGATTAGAATATATTGTACAACATGGGGAATATAGCCCATATTTGATAAAACTGTAAATGGAGTATAACCTTTAAAAATTGTGAATCACTATTTTGTACACCTGTAACTTACATAATATCGTACAGCAACTAAACTCCAGTAAAAAATGATATCACAAAGCTCACAAGTGATGTGTCTAAAGACCTAGTGGAGATGCTCACATGGTGGCTGTCCTTAGAGCTTCCTTGATTCTAATTCTTCTGTTTCGACCCTAGGAAAGGGTGGAAATGTCTACTATTTTCACACCCATGACCATGTTTTCAGGACTTTCTTGCCTGAAGAAAATTCATATGTATATGTAGAAAATACAGAGACAAAAGTCAGAAGCTTCATTCTAATCCTGCCTTTCCTGTTTACTGCTCTCTCATATGACCTTGAACGAGACACTCTGCCTCTCTTCTTGTTTCTCAGCTGTGCCCTTATTTGTAATTACAAACAATACTGTGTTTCCCCGATCATTAGTAGTTGAGGAACCATCTTCACAGTCATTATTTGAGGTCAGCTTCCCAGCCAGTGGGTTGAAGTTCATAAACACACGTTTAACACATCAACATTCTATCAAATTCAGAGCCCCTTTACAAAATAAAAATCTTTTTTCTTTTTTAGGAAGTGATTTTGGGCACAAGGGTGGGAATGGGTGTTGAGATTTCCTGGGCTACTCAGGGTATTTGCTGCTTCATCCATTCAACACACCTTGTGTATATTTGTAATGTGCTTGTTCCTGTACTGTGATTTGAGGATAAGACAGACATTAACACTACTTTTGAGAGATCCTCTGTTGAATGGGAAAGATGGACATGGAAGCATTTAATACACTGCTGTGGAAGCAAGTCATCTAATGAAGGTGTGGGAGAGGGAAGGGGGGGAGGGAATACTTAACCCCGTTTGTGAGGCTGGACTGAGGGATGGTGTTGAGAAGAGATTTTAAGACAATGATACCGTTGGATTCCCTATCAATGACGTGACTTCGCTAGATCAAGATGGAGTTGATGGGCATGACAGGGTCAGGAAGAGAGCTCTTGGCAGGTGGTATCACATGTTTAAAGTCATCAACTTTATGACTTTATGGCTTCTTCAAGGAAGACGCCTAACGGGGCCCTTTGTGACATCTTCAAGGTACTCCAAGACATCTATGAAACAACATATGGGACCAGGAGAGGAAGTCAGAGCAAGTCAGTGAGGACAGAGCTTGGAGAACCCCGTCCTCCCTGAGAAGGGACCTGCCTCTCTGAGGGCAGTGATGGGCTTTACATGGGGCTGGGAGCGGGGACGCAGTGAGCCCAGGTGTTTCTTGATGACTAGATTTGATCGGGCCCTCTTTTGAGTTCTCCGGAAGGCAGAGGCTGAGACAGGGATTCAGGTGGAAGTGGTTTCTTTAGGAGTGAACCCAGGAAGCATGGGGAGCGGGTGGGGAACTGAATCAGGGGAAGGGAGGAAGCCAATGAAAGGTGGTCCACTGCGCGAGTGAAGTTCTGTGCCCCTGAGCTTCGGAGAGACGTCGTGGCATCTCAGACTTTCTCCCGCTGGCTGAGGAGACTGTCTGCCCATCTGCCTCTCCCATCCCTGGGAGAGTGGAGCTCCTGGGGCATCCGATCCCTGGCCTTCCTGCGTGCCCCTCCTGAGCTGAGCACACTCTGAGCCTGAGAGCGCCCTTGGAAAGAGTGGTAAGGTGGGTCAGGGAGGAAGCTTGTTACAAAGACTGTTGGTGAAGCTTCAGTTCGCTTTTTTTTCAACAGAGTAATCAGTCAAAGAAGTTTCTTTATAATTTTTATGGAGAGCACCATTAAAAAAAGTTGAAATATAATTGATTAACCATGTTGTGTTAGTTTAGAGTGTAATGCAGAGTGACTCTGTCACGCATGTGTGTGTTTGCTGTGCTGAGTTGCTCAGTTGTGTCTGACTCTTTGAGACCCCTGGATGGCAGCCCACCAGGCGCCTCATTCCATAGGATTATCCAGGCAAGACTACCGGAGTGGGTTGCCATTTCCTCCTCCAGGCTGTCTTCCCAACCCAGGGATGGAACCCAGGTTTCCTGCATCGCAGCCAGATTCTTTACTGTCTGAGTCACCAGGGTGTGTGTGTGTGTGTGTGTGTATTCTTTTCCAGATTTTTCCCCTTATAGATGATTATAAGATACTGAGTATAGTTCCATGTGCTATACAGTGGGTCCTGTTGGTTATCTATTTTAGTTTTAGTAATGTGTATCTGTTAATCCCAAACTCCTAATTTATTTCTCCCTTCCTTTGCCCTTTGGTAACGATATGTTGGTCTGCTATGCCTGTGAGTATCTTTTGGTGAAGTCAGAAGGGACCTGCCTCTCTGAGGGCAGTGATGGGCTTTACATGGGGCTGGGAGCGGGGACGCAGTGAGCCCAGGTGTTTCTTGATGACTAGATTTGATCGGGCCCTCTTTTGAGTTCTCCGGAAGGCAGAGGCTGAGACAGGGATTCAGGTGGAAGTGGTTTCTTTAGGAGTGAACCCAGGAAGCATGGGGAGCGGGTGGGGAACTGAATCAGGGGAAGGGAGGAAGCCAATGAAAGGTGGTCCACTGCGCGAGTGAAGTTCTGTGCCCCTGAGCTTCGGAGAGACGTCGTGGCATCTCAGACTTTCTCCCGCTGGCTGAGGAGACTGTCTGCCCATCTGCCTCTCCCATCCCTGGGAGAGTGGAGCTCCTGGGGCATCCGATCCCTGGCCTTCCTGCGTGCCCCTCCTGAGCTGAGCACACTCTGAGCCTGAGAGCGCCCTTGGAAAGAGTGGTAAGGTGGGTCAGGGAGGAAGCTTGTTACAAAGACTGTTGGTGAAGCTTCAGTTCGCTTTTTTTTCAACAGAGTAATCAGTCAAAGAAGTTTCTTTATAATTTTTATGGAGAGCACCATTAAAAAAAGTTGAAATATAATTGATTAACCATGTTGTGTTAGTTTAGAGTGTAATGCAGAGTGACTCTGTCACGCATGTGTGTGTTTGCTGTGCTGAGTTGCTCAGTTGTGTCTGACTCTTTGAGACCCCTGGATGGCAGCCCACCAGGCGCCTCATTCCATAGGATTATCCAGGCAAGACTACCGGAGTGGGTTGCCATTTCCTCCTCCAGGCTGTCTTCCCAACCCAGGGATGGAACCCAGGTTTCCTGCATCGCAGCCAGATTCTTTACTGTCTGAGTCACCAGGGTGTGTGTGTGTGTGTGTGTGTATTCTTTTCCAGATTTTTCCCCTTATAGATGATTATAAGATACTGAGTATAGTTCCATGTGCTATACAGTGGGTCCTGTTGGTTATCTATTTTAGTTTTAGTAATGTGTATCTGTTAATCCCAAACTCCTAATTTATTTCTCCCTTCCTTTGCCCTTTGGTAACGATATGTTGGTCTGCTATGCCTGTGAGTATCTTTTGGTGAAGTCAATAAGGTCGTTTGTATCTGTATTTTAGATTCTACATATCTGCGACATCACACGATGTTTGTCCTCTCCGTCTGACTTAGCTCACTTAGTATGGCCATCTTACATCACTTAGTATGTGTCCACCTGCGTTGCTGCATATGGCATTCTTTCCCTCTTTTCTATGGCTGAGTAGTATTTCATTGTATATACATGCTGCATCTTCTTTATCCATTCACTGGTTGATGACATTTAGGTTGATGCCTTGGCTATTGTAAATAGGGCTACAGTGAACATTGGGGTGCATGTATCTTTTTGAATTATAGTTTTCTCTGGATATATGCCCAGGAGTGGGATCATTGAACCATATGGTAACTATTTTTAGTTTTTTAAAGGAATCTCTGTGAAGAGGAAGATAAATCTTGGTGATATCATTTGAGTATTAGGATCTGGTCATGCCTGAAGACAGACGAGACTTTTTAAACTTTTGGCCTCTTTTATTGGTTTTTATTTATTTTCGTCCATCTTTACTCTTTGGCCTGTGTGGGCCTCCCATGGCCGTGGCCTCTCTTGTTGCAAAGCACTGATTCTGGGCACATGTGCTCCAGAGAGCTGGCTTATAATTGGACACACTGGTCCAGCCACTCTGTGGCACGTGGGATCTTCCCAGGTCAGGGATTGAACCAGTGCCCTTTGTACTGCAAGGTGGACTCTTTACCCACTGGACCATCAGGGAAGCCCTAGACTTTTTAATTATGTGAATCAGTGTGCTATTTTTATTTCCTTCAGCCCATTTGAGTTGAATTTTTCTCCCTGGCAAGCATAAAAGCCCCAATTAGGGGCTTCCCTGGTGGTCCAGTGGGTGAGGACACTGCCTTGCAGTGCAAGGGGCGCTGGTTTGATCCCTGGCCTAGGAAGATCCCACGTGCCACGGAGCGGCTGGACTGATGTGTCCAACTGCCGAGCCAGTGCTCTGGAGCGCATGCGCCCAGAGCCGGTGCTCTGCGACAACAGAGGCCACTGCGATGGGAAGCCCACACAGGCAAAAAGAACAAAAGATAGAAATAAATGAAAGACCAATAGAAGTGGCCAAACCCCGCCCCCTCCAAAACACAACCCAATTAAAGTATCAGTAACGTACTTGGGGCATAGCAGAAGCTTTGTTTCTGAGAGATAGGCATCTGAGATACTGGCATCTTGAGCTATTCAAATAATAATAACTACATCTTTAGCAACAGTTTATTGAGTGCTTCCATAGAGCACGTCACTAACAACATCCCGAGCCACTATTACCAATCCCACTTTATAGATACAGAATGGAGGCTCAGAGAGGTTAAGCAACTTGCGTAAAGCCACACAGCTGGTGAGCACCTAGCAACCACCCTCAGGTCTTTTGTCTCCTTACTCTGCCTACTCCATGTCAACTTTCCACGGCTCCTGCCCAAGGAGTTGCAAGTCCCCTACTGAATAGACTGAGATAGGAGCTGAACTTTGCTCAACATTCACTGAGCATCTGTAATATCACTTCATTACCAAAGTGTTAGCCGAGGTCAGCAAGCACACAAGAGAAAGGTGTGCTCTCGCTCTGAGCCTGAGCTCCATCTTTTATTGGTTTTTATTTATTTTCGTCCATCTTTACTCTTTGGCCTGTGTGGGCCTCCCATGGCCGTGGCCTCTCTTGTTGCAAAGCACTGATTCTGGGCACATGTGCTCCAGAGAGCTGGCTTATAATTGGACACACTGGTCCAGCCACTCTGTGGCACGTGGGATCTTCCCAGGTCAGGGATTGAACCAGTGCCCTTTGTACTGCAAGGTGGACTCTTTACCCACTGGACCATCAGGGAAGCCCTAGACTTTTTAATTATGTGAATCAGTGTGCTATTTTTATTTCCTTCAGCCCATTTGAGTTGAATTTTTCTCCCTGGCAAGCATAAAAGCCCCAATTAGGGGCTTCCCTGGTGGTCCAGTGGGTGAGGACACTGCCTTGCAGTGCAAGGGGCGCTGGTTTGATCCCTGGCCTAGGAAGATCCCACGTGCCACGGAGCGGCTGGACTGATGTGTCCAACTGCCGAGCCAGTGCTCTGGAGCGCATGCGCCCAGAGCCGGTGCTCTGCGACAACAGAGGCCACTGCGATGGGAAGCCCACACAGGCAAAAAGAACAAAAGATAGAAATAAATGAAAGACCAATAGAAGTGGCCAAACCCCGCCCCCTCCAAAACACAACCCAATTAAAGTATCAGTAACGTACTTGGGGCATAGCAGAAGCTTTGTTTCTGAGAGATAGGCATCTGAGATACTGGCATCTTGAGCTATTCAAATAATAATAACTACATCTTTAGCAACAGTTTATTGAGTGCTTCCATAGAGCACGTCACTAACAACATCCCGAGCCACTATTACCAATCCCACTTTATAGATACAGAATGGAGGCTCAGAGAGGTTAAGCAACTTGCGTAAAGCCACACAGCTGGTGAGCACCTAGCAACCACTCTCAGGTCTTTTGTCTCCTTACTCTGCCTACTCCATGTCAACTTTCCACGGCTCCTGCCCAAGGAGTTGCAAGTCCCCTACTGAATAGACTGAGATAGGAGCTGAACTTTGCTCAACATTCACTGAGCATCTGTAATATCACTTCATTACCAAAGTGTTAGCCGAGGTCAGCAAGCACACAAGAGAAAGGTTGTGCTCTCGCTCTGAGCCTTGAGCTCTTCCTTCCTCCCAGCCAGTTTGCTCGCTTGCCAGCGTGGCTGGGAAAATGACCTGTCACCAGATCCTCCGTTCATCTCTGGGTTTCTGTATACAATCTTATTTCCTGCCCTGATTGGAGCCTCCATTAAGAGACTGTAACAGAGCCTGCCCTATAAAGTGGGTACACATACACGCTGTCTCCGGAGCCCCAGCATCTGGACTATCAGGTGTCCTTATCCAAATATCTCCTAGAGCTTGGAAACATTAATCCTATTTGCGCCTAAATCCTGCGTCACCTCATGAGAAAAGCAGAGAAGGAGCCCTGTCTCGTGGCTTTTGGAGATGAAGGATTTTGATAGCGCTGAGTGGTGCCCAGCCATCGAAGGCCTAACAGCCATGTAACTAGGCTGCTGCACCAATAGATACATGACCAGGGCGTGTCCTCAGTCTCTCGCTGAAATCAGAGATTTTAAAACCATTTCGGGATTCAAAAGAAAAAAGACAAAAATTCCCAGTCCATCCACTGTTAGTGGTCTGCTTCATCGTTTTAAGGTTTCTTAGCATAGGGAACTCTGCTCACTACTCCGTAATAACCCAGATAGGAAAAGAATGTGAAAAAGAATAGATAACATGTGTGGATACAACTGAAACACTGTGCTATACACCGGAAATTAACACTGCGTTGCTAATCAACATGCTATAATAGAAAATAAAAATTACAAAATGAACAGGGCTTCCTGGGTAGTTCAGTGGTAAAGAGTTCACCTGCCAATGCAAGAGACAGGTTCGATCCCTGATCTGGGAAGATCCCACATGCTGTGGAGCAACTAAGCCCGTGAGCCACAACTATGGAACCTGTGCTCTAGAGCCTCAGAGCCACAACTACTGAGCTCATGTGCCACAACTACTGAAGCCCGTGTGCCCTAGAGCCTGAGTTCCACAACAAGAGATGTCACCGCACCAAGAAGCCTGCTCACCTCAACGAGAGAGTAGCCCCCACTCCCTGCAACTGGAGAAGATCCTGTGGCATCTGTGATAGCCCAGAACAGCCAAAAAGAAATAAATACAATCTAAAAAAAAAACTAGCAAAAAACCCAAACCAAAGAAAGCCCACCCTTCCTCTGTTCCTCAGTTTGGTTTTAGCTGTTTAACTCTGCTTGAGCAAGGAGGCAGGCGGAGTGTGCAAAGAGGGTACCTCTGGAAGAATGGGGACGTGGCGGTGAACTGAGGCTCTGCTGGCCTCTTGCAGGAGGCTGAAGGGTCTTCTGTGACTGAGAGATTGAATGAAGGGGCTGTTTGTTCTAAAGACAAAGGGAGCCAGAGGAAAAAAACACAGAGGAGGGTTTAGAGGAATTCAGAAGCCTGAGTTAAAGTCTCATCTATGGCCCTGGTTGACCTTGAGCAGGTTCTTCTCTTTCTCTGAGCCTCAGTTTCCCCTCTGCTGTAACGAAACAGGACTAGTGGCTCCAAGACCATCCTGGAACCTCCATGTTAGAATCACCAGGGGGCAGAGATGCTGAGAAGCAGATTCCCGGGCACCAGCCTGACGGAGTCGCTGGCCCAAGTGCTGGAACCTGTGTTTTTAGCAGCCTTCCTCAGGTGATTCTGCAGTGAGAGGTCCACACGTGCCAAAGAATTAAAAAAAAAAAAAGATGAAAGTAAATATAAATAAAAGAGGCATGATGGGGAAAAGGAAAAAGAATTCACCTGCTAATGCTGGCACATGAGTTCAGTCCCTGATGGGGGAAGATTCCACAGGCCCTGGGGCAACTCAGCCCATGCACTGCAGCGACCGGGCCGCACTCCAGAGCTGGGGCTCCACAGCTGGAGGGTAGCCCCCACACCCCGCAACTCAGGAAAAGCCCGCTTGCAGCAGTGGGGATCAAGCACAGCCAAAGATACATTCACCAACAGAAGAATGAAAGGAGAAACCCCGTGTCCAGGCTAGCTACACAAAGGCACTAGACGTTAGTACGTGCTGAGCCCCGACTCTAGGCTACACACTTTGCACGGATCACTCCTTTCAGACTCCCTGTCCTAGCAGGTGGGTGCTATCCTTAACATCCTTCGATTACATTTGAGGGGATCGGGGCTCAGTCGTTTCCTTCCAATTCTGGAGCTAAGCAGTGCGCCAGCTGTAATGACAAGCCCAGGTCGTCTCATTCTTGATGCGGAGCGTCTCGTGACCACATCCTCCCGTCCCTCCTGCTGCCTTCACCAGCTGTGATTTCTTCAACATCTTCTCGGGTGGCTCCGACGGAAAGCATTGGCCTGCAGGGCAGGAGCCTCGGGTTTGATCCCTGGGCCAGGAAGATCCTCTGGAGAAGGAAACGGCACCCCACTCCAGGATCTTTGTCTGGAGAATCCCAGGGTCAAGACAAGCCTGGCGGGCCACGGTCTGTGGGGTTGTGAAGGGTTGAGCACGACTGAGCGACTAACACTTTCACACGTGCCTGAAATCCTGCGAATCTTTATGCTTATTGACTCTTTATGAAAACGTTCGTTGATAATTGTTTTTTTCTCCCTCATGTTGAGGATTAGGAAATTGAGACTGAAAGTACTTTTCTATAGTGAACCCAGAATTGCACGGTAGCTGGCCTTAAATAGGCACACTTGATGGAGAAAGTCCCCTCATAACGTACACTTCTAGGGGGATATATGTGTGTGTGACTATGTCTGTAGCCCAATTAGAAAAGAACCCTTTGTGTTTAAAGGGATGGACCGTGCATTGTCCAGAAAAGTTGAGACGGTGCAAACTCCAGACTGTAATTGCCCTTCTGTAAGAAGCGTTGTCCAAATAAAATAAACGGAACTTGTAATGGCTCATTGTGTCCCTGATGGGGGAAGATTCCACAGGCCCTGGGGCAACTCAGCCCATGCACTGCAGCGACCGGGCCGCACTCCAGAGCTGGGGCTCCACAGCTGGAGGGTAGCCCCCACACCCCGCAACTCAGGAAAAGCCCGCTTGCAGCAGTGGGGATCAAGCACAGCCAAAGATACATTCACCAACAGAAGAATGAAAGGAGAAACCCCGTGTCCAGGCTAGCTACACAAAGGCACTAGACGTTAGTACGTGCTGAGCCCCGACTCTAGGCTACACACTTTGCACGGATCACTCCTTTCAGACTCCCTGTCCTAGCAGGTGGGTGCTATCCTTAACATCCTTCGATTACATTTGAGGGGATCGGGGCTCAGTCGTTTCCTTCCAATTCTGGAGCTAAGCAGTGCGCCAGCTGTAATGACAAGCCCAGGTCGTCTCATTCTTGATGCGGAGCGTCTCGTGACCACATCCTCCCGTCCCTCCTGCTGCCTTCACCAGCTGTGATTTCTTCAACATCTTCTCGGGTGGCTCCGACGGAAAGCATTGGCCTGCAGGGCAGGAGCCTCGGGTTTGATCCCTGGGCCAGGAAGATCCTCTGGAGAAGGAAACGGCACCCCACTCCAGGATCTTTGTCTGGAGAATCCCAGGGTCAAGACAAGCCTGGCGGGCCACGGTCTGTGGGGTTGTGAAGGGTTGAGCACGACTGAGCGACTAACACTTTCACACGTGCCTGAAATCCTGCGAATCTTTATGCTTATTGACTCTTTATGAAAACGTTCGTTGATAATTGTTTTTTTCTCCCTCATGTTGAGGATTAGGAAATTGAGACTGAAAGTACTTTTCTATAGTGAACCCAGAATTGCACGGTAGCTGGCCTTAAATAGGCACACTTGATGGAGAAAGTCCCCTCATAACGTACACTTCTAGGGGGATATATGTGTGGGGACTATGTCTGTAGCCCAATTAGAAAAGAACCCTTTGTGTTTAAAGGGATGGACCGTGCATTGTCCAGAAAAGTTGAGACGGTGCAAACTCCAGACTGTAATTGCCCTTCTGTAAGAAGCGTTGTCCAAATAAAATAAACGGAACTTGTAATGGCTCATTGTGTCGTTGGCCGGAGCCATCTCACACGTCCGGCCTTCTGCCATCCCATCTGGCAGCTGCCCCTTCCCTAAAAGGAGCCGGGGACATTAGTAGTGAAATTTTTTTTTTTTTTTTTTTTTTAATTATAGAAAGGGATTGTTTAGACTCATCTCCTGGCCACAACGTGGAAGCAGTAGGTTGAGACCGATTTTGCTGGAGGCAGAAAGGGCTGATGTCCTGGTGGTTTTGGCGACTGCCTTTCCAACACTTCTAACATTCATGCTGCGATGTGTCGTCTCACGGGAGCTAGTGGAGTTTGATCTTGCGTGCCTTCAGCTCACCGTGACCGGAGGCCTATGTCAGATTTGTTCAGGGTGTCATTTTGCTGCACAGTCGGAAAGTGGGGGACAGGAGGGTGTGCTGGGCTGAGTCCAGGCTTTTGAAGGCAGGTGACAATTTGCCATCTTGGAAATCTCAGTTTGTCCATCTGTGCAATGGGATGACTGGGTGGATGAATTCCCCAAACCAGACAGTTTTTGACTGGAGACCTGATGGTACAATAAAGAACAGCAACGGTCATCACAGCCAGTTTGCAGGTAGATGCTGCACAGTGCCTGGCATTCAGGATATGGATGACAAAACTTATCTCTGGTCTGAGTGGGAGGCCAGTTTCGGGGAGAGTGGCTACCTGTCTATGTGTGGCCGAGTCCCTTTGCTGTCCACCTGAAACTACCACGATGCGGTTAATCGGCTATGCTCTAAAATTAAAATGGCTAAAATGGTTAAAAAAGAAGACCTGCCTCAGCCAGGGGTGGGCAGGCCGCTCCCTCATGTTGAGGATTAGGAAATTGAGACTGAAAGTACTTTTCTATAGTGAACCCAGAATTGCACGGTAGCTGGCCTTAAATAGGCACACTTGATGGAGAAAGTCCCCTCATAACGTACACTTCTAGGGGGATATATGTGTGTGTGACTATGTCTGTAGCCCAATTAGAAAAGAACCCTTTGTGTTTAAAGGGATGGACCGTGCATTGTCCAGAAAAGTTGAGACGGTGCAAACTCCAGACTGTAATTGCCCTTCTGTAAGAAGCGTTGTCCAAATAAAATAAACGGAACTTGTAATGGCTCATTGTGTCGTTGGCCGGAGCCATCTCACACGTCCGGCCTTCTGCCATCCCATCTGGCAGCTGCCCCTTCCCTAAAAGGAGCCGGGGACATTAGTAGTGAAATTTTTTTTTTTTTTTTTTTTAATTATAGAAAGGGATTGTTTAGACTCATCTCCTGGCCACAACGTGGAAGCAGTAGGTTGAGACCGATTTTGCTGGAGGCAGAAAGGGCTGATGTCCTGGTGGTTTTGGCGACTGCCTTTCCAACACTTCTAACATTCATGCTGCGATGTGTCGTCTCACGGGAGCTAGTGGAGTTTGATCTTGCGTGCCTTCAGCTCACCGTGACCGGAGGCCTATGTCAGATTTGTTCAGGGTGTCATTTTGCTGCACAGTCGGAAAGTGGGGGACAGGAGGGTGTGCTGGGCTGAGTCCAGGCTTTTGAAGGCAGGTGACAATTTGCCATCTTGGAAATCTCAGTTTGTCCATCTGTGCAATGGGATGACTGGGTGGATGAATTCCCCAAACCAGACAGTTTTTGACTGGAGACCTGATGGTACAATAAAGAACAGCAACGGTCATCACAGCCAGTTTGCAGGTAGATGCTGCACAGTGCCTGGCATTCAGGATATGGATGACAAAACTTATCTCTGGTCTGAGTGGGAGGCCAGTTTCGGGGAGAGTGGCTACCTGTCTATGTGTGGCCGAGTCCCTTTGCTGTCCACCTGAAACTACCACAACGCGGTTAATCGGCTATGCTCTAAAATTAAAATGGCTAAAATGGTTAAAAAAAAAAAGAAGACCTGCCTCAGCCATCTGGCTGGGTGACCTTGGGCAGGCCGCTTCCCCTCTCTGAGCTGTTTCCTCATGGCAGGAGGCTTACAGAATGGAGTTTCTCAGAGTGCAACCAAATAACTTTTTGGATGAGCAAACCCTGGGGCGCTTGTTAACAACTCAAATCCTTGGATCCCAGCCCAGATCTGCTGAATCAGAATCTCTTGGAGGGGAGGGCAGGGGAAGGGGATATGCATCTCAGTAAAGACCCCAAGGTGATTCTTAAGCACACTGACATCAGATAATGTGTTAAACTGCCTCACATTTTTTGAGTGAGGGCTCCAGGCAGGCTGGAGGACCTTTATAACCTCATGCTCTGGAAAGTCCTTGATCTCACCTACTTGACTCTACCAAGCAGTGTCTTACTGCACCTGCAGGCTTCATCTTTGTTTATGAATCTACAGGCTTGTGTGGCTGCATCCGTGCACACACACATTCAGACACGTGTGTCGTAAACTCTGTTTACTGAACACTTGTCCTGTACCACATTTAACTTAGAAAGCCTCACTGATACTTACAAGCACCCTAGGAATGAAGGACTATTGATTTATTTATTTAAATAGTTGTTTTCTTTTTTTTCTGTTTTTTTTAAATTTTGCTGTGCCAGGTCTTAGTTGGGGCTGCGATCTAGTTCCCTGACTAGGGATTGAACCCAGGTCCCCTGCATTGGGAGCTCAGAGTCTTCGCCACTGGACCCCCAGGGAAGTCCTGGAACTAAGGGCCACTTAAAGTAAGGAAAGTGGGCTTCAAGGAGGTTAAGAAGCTTGTTTAGGGTCATGTCCTAGGTAAGAGAGAGAGCTGGATGTGAATCCAAATCTGACTCCAAAGCTTGTTTGACAGGCAACCGCCTGCTCTTTCTTAACCAGGGAGACCATGATGAACATCTCCTGGGGCCACCGTTCATGTCGAGACTGACATACACAGGGCCCTCTGCTGCTGGAGTCCTGAAGTCAGGATGTGCAGCTATCACACAACCCTTTACTCCTCTTCTTTCCATCCTTCGCTCATCTTCAGCACCTTCTTTCAATCTTTGCTCAAATCTCCATTCCTCTGGCGAGAACAGTCCAGTCCTGAGTGATAACATTTTTATGTTTCACTCCATCCTCATGTATGACATCCTCACATACGACCGTAGCAACTAGCATGCTCGTGGGGATGGACTGAGAATTATCCCTGCCTCCCTCCCCTGACCCGCATTTTCTTTTTTGGTTGTAATTCTTTTGTTCCAGTTATCTTTGGCTGGATAACAAATTGTCCCAAACGTAGTAGCTTAAAAACAAAATGTGGGGCTTCCCTCCTGGTCCAGTGGGTAGAGAGTCCACCTTGCAGTGAAAGGGGCACCGGTTCGATCCCTGGCCTGGGAAGATCCCACATGCCTTGGAGTGGCTGGTCTGGTGTGTCCAGTTATGAGCCAGCACTCTGGAGCACATGTGCCCAGAGGCAGTGCTCTGCAACGAGAGAGGCCATTGCCATGGGAGGCCCACACAGGCCAAAGAATAAAGATGGATGAAAACAAACAAACAAACAGACAAAGCATAAAAGAGGCGAAAATTAAAAAAATAAGAAACACTTAGGAAAAATCCGTTATATTTTTAAACTATTTTGCAGATTGGGAATTTGTGCAGGGCTCAGCTGGGTGATTCTTCTGTTCCATGCAGCACTAAGAGAGATCACATGGGATGGTCTAGAGCAGAGGTCAGAAAACTGTGGCCTACAGGCCAAGTCCATCCTGGCAGCTGTCTCTCTAAGTAAAGTTTTATTGGAACACTGCCATGCTCATTCTTTTCTGTTTTTCATTTCAGATTTAAACATTTAATTTCTCCTTGTCCAATTTTAAAGGTACAATATCCTTATAAAGATCAAATAAAATACAAATGGAGGGCTTTCCTGGTAGCTCGATGGTAAAGAGTTCGCCTGCCAATGCAGGAGACATGGGTTCCATCCCTGATCCAGGAAGATCCCACATGCTGCAGAGCAACTAAGCCCGTGAGCCACAACCACAGAGCCTGTGCTCTAGAGCCTCGGAGCTGCAACTACGGAGCCCATGTACTGCAACTACCGAAGCCCATGTGCCCTAGATTGCACTGCAAGGCGGTGTCCTTACCCACTGGACCACCAGGGGAAGCCCTGTGCCCTAGATTGGAGTTCTGCAAGAAGAAGTCACCGCCACAAGAAGCCTGCTCACCTCAGCTAGAGAGTAGCCCCCACTCCCTGCAGGTAGAGAAGAGCCTGTGGCTGCAGTGAAAACCTAGAATAGCCAAAAATAAAAACAAACAAACAAATGAATAAATAAATGCATTTCTTAAAAAAAATACAAATGAATATCAGAGATAATGAAATGGTTTCACATCTCCTTCACCTGGGAAACCTGTGAAAATATTCTCTCTGTATAACTGAGAGCATTTGTTTGGAGAATTTTCTTTGGGGATACACACATATATTTCAATGCAAGAGAGAGACAATACTAAAACCATAGATATTATTCTGCATATAATTTTCTAATTCACATGTTTACAACATTTGCAGGCTGCACTTTTCACTTAGCAGTAAACTATGAACATTTTTCAGGTCAACGCATATATTTCTGCACCATTTTACGAATCACTGACTAGTCAATAAGATTCCAATTTTATGACTTTTTTTTTTCTGATTACAAGTTGCATGTCATGCCCATTTTTTTATATACTGTCTATGATGGCCTTCACGCTTTAACAGTAGAGCCGTTACAACAGGTACTGGATGGCCCACAGAGGCTTCAGTAATTACACTCTGGCATTTTGTAGAGAAAGTGTTCTGACCTCTGCTCTGAGAGAGAGAAAGAAAGAGAGAGAGAGAGAGAGTGAGTGAGTGTGTGTGTGTGTGTGTAAGGGGATATGTGTCCAAATGGTTTCCTTCACCTCTCTGGGGCCTTGGAAGGTCTGGCTGGCAGAGTGACTCAGTCAGGACTGCTGACTGGACTACCTACACGTGGCCTCTCCCCAGGATACAGGGTAGACCGGCTTGCGTGGCAGCAAGGGCACAGAAAACATCGAAAGAATGTTCCAAGGGGCCCATGTGTAACTCAGAAGGCCTCCTATGACCGAGTCTCAGGAATTTGAGAACACGCTTTGTGCCAGAGTCTACTGATCAGAAAGTTCACTAGAACCAGTACGGATTCCAAGGAAAGGAATTAGTCACCTCTCAGTGAGAAGAGCAGCCAACAATTTATGACCATCTTGAATCTACCACACCTCATTTTTGAAAAACTTTTCTAAAGCAGTTGCATATCCTTTCTCGCCTTGGTCAATGATGAACACAGCTGAACTATTCCTTTGATGCTTAAATATCTAGGAAACGCTTAAGTGGGACAAAGGTCAGCGTTTGTTTACTAAACATTCACTATAGTCCTACTAAGCATTATGCACTCCACTAGTTATTAAGGATGCAGCAGTGAGCAGAAAACATGGCCTCTTTCTTATGGGACTCACAATCTAGTGAATATAGATGAAAACGATGCAAGAGGTATTAGAAATTAAATCTGATATGTTCTGACTCCTTTGACTAAATCTCTGAATCCACTTTCACTTAGTTTTCTAATTCATTTTCTAATCACTAAAAGTGAAAGAAGAAAACCAGAACTATATTTAATGGAAGGTTCCAGCAAGACAGAACTTGGTTCCATGCTCTTTCTTTCTTTCTTTCTTTTTGGCTCTTCCGGGTTTTCACTGCTGCTGCAGGCTCTTCTCTAGTTGCAGGGAGTGGGGGCTACTCTCTAGTTGAGGTGAGCAGGCTTCCTGTTGCAGTGACTTCTCTTGTTGTAGAACAAGGGCTCTAGGGCACACGGGCTTCAGTAGTTGCGGCACATGGGCTCCACAGTTGCGGCTCCGAGCTCTAGAGCACAGGCTCCGTCGTTGTGACTCATGGGCTTCGTTGTTCCGCAGCATGTGGGATCTTCCCCGACCAGGGATCAAACTTGTGCCTTCTGCATTGGCAGGTGAACTCTTAACCACTGAGCTACCAGGAAGCCAGCTTTTCATTTTTATAGAGTTAGATGACCTTTGACATTTGTCCATTGGATAGTTTTACTGACAACCTTCATTTCATTGTTATTTATTTCTTTTTTTAATCCACAAAGATGTTCATTGCACCATTATTTATAATACCAAAAGGGGGGACACCTAAATGACTATCAGACATGATCAATTAAATAAATGAGCCATAAAGTTTACACAACAGCATGCTCTACCAATAATATATCTATCTTTGAGCACAAAGGAAAATGTGTCCTATACTAAATGCAAAAAGGTTACTGAACAGTATACAATATGATCCGTTGTCTTTTAGCACAACACTTGAGAGTGTAGAAAAAGTCTCTAAGTATGTGTATATACGCATACTAAAATTTTAAATTGAAGTATAAAAGTGAAAGTTACTCAATTGTGTCACTCTTTGAAACTCAAAACCATGGAATTCCTTTGATGCTTAAATATCTAGGAAACGCTTAAGTGGGACAAAGGTCAGCGTTTGTTTACTAAACATTCACTATAGTCCTACTAAGCATTATGCACTCCACTAGTTATTAAGGATGCAGCAGTGAGCAGAAAACATGGCCTCTTTCTTATGGGACTCACAATCTAGTGAATATAGATGAAAACGATGCAAGAGGTATTAGAAATTAAATCTGATATGTTCTGACTCCTCCTTTGACTAAATCTCTGAATCCACTTTCACTTAGTTTTCTAATTCATTTTCTAATCACTAAAAGTGAAAGAAGAAAACCAGAACTATATTTAATGGAAGGTTCCAGCAAGACAGAACTTGGTTCCATGCTCTTTCTTTCTTTCTTTCTTTTTGGCTCTTCCGGGTTTTCACTGCTGCTGCAGGCTCTTCTCTAGTTGCAGGGAGTGGGGGCTACTCTCTAGTTGAGGTGAGCAGGCTTCCTGTTGCAGTGACTTCTCTTGTTGTAGAACAAGGGCTCTAGGGCACACGGTCTTCAGTAGTTGCGGCACATGGGCTCCACAGTTGCGGCTCCGAGCTCTAGAGCACAGGCTCCGTCGTTGTGACTCATGGGCTTCGTTGTTCCGCAGCATGTGGGATCTTCCCCGACCAGGGATCAAACTTGTGCCTTCTGCATTGGCAGGTGAACTCTTTACCACTGAGCTACCAGGGAAGCCAGCTTTTTCATTTTTTATAGAGTTAGATGACCTTTTGTCATTTGTCCATTGGATAGTTTTACTGACAACCTTCATTTCATTGTTATTTATTTCTTTTTTTAATCCACAAAGATGTTCATTGCACCATTATTTATAATACCAAAAGGGGGGACACCTAAATGACTATCAGACATGATCAATTAAATAAATGAGCCATAAAGTTTACACAACAGCATGCTCTACCAATAATATATCTATCTTTGAGCACAAAGGAAAATGTGTCCTATACTAAATGCAAAAAGGTTACTGAACAGTATACAATATGATCCGTTGTCTTTTAGCACAACACTTGAGAGTGTAGAAAAAAAGTCTCTAAATATGTGTATATACGCATACTAAAATTTTTAAATTGAAGTATAAAAGTGAAAGTTACTCAATTGTGTCCAACTCTTTGAAACTCATGAATGAGCCATGGAATTCTCCAGTCAAGGATACTAGAGTGGGTAGCCTTTCCCTTCTGCAGGGGATCTTCCCAACCCAGGGACTGAACCTCGGTCTACTGCATTGCAGGCAGATTCTTTACCATCTGAGCCACCAGGGAAACCCTTATTGAAGCGTAATTGTTAGATGATATGTAAGTTATAGGTGTACTATACTGGGATTCACAGTTTCTAAAGGTTGTACTCCTTCTGTGTTATTGTAAAATATAGGCTGTATTTCCCCATGTTGTGCAATACGTCCTTGTAGCTTATATCATACATAAGAGTTGGTAACTCTTAGTCGCCTTTGGAAGTCCTATATTGCCCCTACCCACTTTCTTCTTCTCACTGATAGTCACTAGTTTATTCTGTATATATCAACTACAGATTTGCTTTTTCTTTTTTCTAATTCTGCCACAAGGATTCTGTCACCCACTCTGTTCTAAGCACCATGGTAGTGATGACTGGGATCCTGTTCCCACTGCCCCTCAACTGAAGTTCAGACATCGCAGTGGTTCAGCCATTGGTGTTGCATCCACACAGCTGCACGTGCCTGTGCCTATCTGGGATGAGAAGGATGGATTCTCCATCTCCCTCCAAGGGTCCAGCTGATGCTGTGCATTTGTTCACTGGCCAGTGTCTAACACGGAAGGTTCTCCACGTATCTGTTCGTTTGACCCACAGGAATTTCCTGACAGTCTTGACCTGTTGGCCCCCTGGGAGTGGATTCTCAGCCCATGGCACATCCTGGTGCCTCAGTGGCCAGGGGTCTCTGGAAGAATAGAAGCTTTGTTAGCCTTTCCCCACACCTATCACATTTCCATCAAATCTCTTCCCTGCTTGGACATTTCATTGTTGGGTATCAATGGCTCCATTGTAGTGAGAAGCTCTCAGGGTCTGAAAGTCCCTTTCTGCTCACCTTTCTTTTCATCCCCTTGACTCTAGAGGTGGAAGTTTCTGGTATGTGGCTATATTTTAATGAGCCTACTCATATACCCATTAATCTATTTTAATTGAGTATTCATGTCTAAGAGGTTGTGTTAATACTTGTTTTGGGGGGGGGCAGGTAAATAGAATCTTTAAAGAAACAATTTTATTGAGGCATAATTGATGTACGAAAGCTGTGCATATGTAACATGTGTGAAACCATCTCTACACCTGCATCATCCCCCTGTCCATCACTGTAGAAATTCCTCCCTCCTGCCACCTTCCCTCTTTCCCTCCTTCATTCTTTCTTTCCTTGGCTGTCCATAAGATAACCAGACAGCAAGATCTCTCTCTTAGGAAAATTTCCAGTGTGCAATCCAGCATTGTGACCCACAAGGCACTGTGCTGTGTGGAGAACGCTAGGATGGGTCATCTTTGCACCCTTTGGCCAGCTCTTCTCTGTTTCCATTGAGCCCTGGCAACTACCATTCTGCCCGCTTCTATGAGATTCCTAAAGTGACATCATATTATTTATCTTTCTGTGTTTGGCTTATTTCCCTTTGCATCATGTCCCCCAGATTCACCCATGTTGTCACACGGGGTGGACGTTCCTTCTTGTTAAGGCTGAGTATATTCTTTAGTATGTAATTGCCATGTGTTCTTCATGCCTTCATCAGCCGATGGATGTTTAGGCTGTTTCCGTGCCTTGGCTCTTGTGAATGAAGCTCTGAAGAATGCAGGTATGGCTCAGAGATCCTGATTCCAGGTTCTTTGGGTGAATGCCCAAGAGTGGAATTGCTTGCTCATATGGTAGCTTTGTTTTTTATTACTCAAGGAGCCTCCATACCATTTTCCACAGTGGCTGTACAGATTTCCATTCTCATCACCAGTGTACAAAGGTTCTCTCTCTTCACGATTTGCAGACATTGACTAATTTTCTTTCCTTTTTTGATAATAGCCATCCTAACAGGTGCAAGGTGATACTTCCTTCGGTTTGGTTTCCCTGATAATTAGTGATGTTGAGCATATTTTCCTGTACCTTTGGGCCATCTGTATGTATCTTTTGCGGGGGTGGGGGGGTGGGGGGATGTCTTGTTTGGTTCCTGTGCCTTTGCTTATTTTTGAATTGGGTTGTTTGCTTGGTGTTGACTTGTAGGAGCTCCTTGTGTATCTTGGAGAGTAACCTTACATACAGTTGGCAAATATTTTCTCCCATGTCATAGCTTGTTTCTTCACTTGATGATTTCCTTTGCTCTGTAGAATCTTCTGCGTTTGATGTAGCTCCACCTGTTTGTTTTTGCTTTTGCTGGCTATACTTTTAGTGAATAATTCTGTTAGGAGGTGACACTTCCCTTGAATCTTCTCCCTAAATTCTCCTATGACTGTTAAAACCATGTTAGGAGCTTGCTTTCTGGAGCCAGATAATATAGGGGTCCATTTTATCATTTCCTCTGGGAGGATGGGAAAGGTGTTCCATCTCTGAGTGTTTTCTGTAAAGTGGAAATAATATTACTGAACTCAAAGGTTTGTCTTGAGAATTAAGAGGGCTCATGACACATAGTAAGCATTCAACAAATATAATCAATAATTATGATTTGCTACCTGCCTTTGTAATTTTTGGAAAAGGTCAGTTGAGCCTCAAAAAGATGATGTTACAAGCTTAAGGTCACAAAGCTTATGAGAACAGAGCTGAGATTTTAGTACAGCTCAGCCTGGTTTTATATATATATATATATATAATTGTTAACAGTTTATTTATTTATGTTTGGTTGCACTGAGTCTTCATTGCTGTGTGCAGGCTTTCTCTGGTTCCTGGGAGTGGGGCTGTGCTTTGTTGGGGTGCGTGGGTTTGTCATGGCAGTGGTTTCTCTGGTTACAGAACACGGGCTCTCGAGTGCCAGCTCAGTAGTTATGGCTCCTGGACTTAGTTACTCTGAGCATGTGGGATTCTCCAGGACCAGGGATCAAACCCATGTCCCCTGTATTGGCAGGTGAATTCTTATCCACTGTTCCAAAAAAAAAACACTTTTTTTTTTTCCGGCTGTGCCAGGTCTTAGTTGCAGCAGACAGCATCTCTGATCTCCATTGCAGCCTGTGGGATTTCGTTCCCTGAGCAGGGGGCCAACCGGGGCCCCTGCCCCTGAGTGTGGAGTCTCAGCCATTGGACCACCAGGGAAGTCCCAGTCTGGCTTTAGTATGTGTTCTTTTTCAAGATTCTGCCAACTCCTATCACCCACTAATGCACACGTGGCCCTAGGTATATGCTTGTTTCTTCCCAACTTGGTGTTGACTTGTAGGAGCTCCTTGTGTATCTTGGAGAGTAACCTTACATACAGTTGGCAAATATTTTCTCCCATGTCATAGCTTGTTTCTTCACTTGATGATTTCCTTTGCTCTGTAGAATCTTCTGCGTTTGATGTAGCTCCACCTGTTTGTTTTTGCTTTTGCTGGCTATACTTTTAGTGAATAATTCTGTTAGGAGGTGACACTTCCCTTGAATCTTCTCCCTAAATTCTCCTATGACTGTTAAAACCATGTTAGGAGCTTGCTTTCTGGAGCCAGATAATATAGGGGTCCATTTTATCATTTCCTCTGGGAGGATGGGAAAGGTGTTCCATCTCTGAGTGTTTTCTGTAAAGTGGAAATAATATTACTGAACTCAAAGGTTTGTCTTGAGAATTAAGAGGGCTCATGACACATAGTAAGCATTCAACAAATATAATCAATAATTATGATTTGCTACCTGCCTTTGTAATTTTTGGAAAAGGTCAGTTGAGCCTCAAAAAGATGATGTTACAAGCTTAAGGTCACAAAGCTTATGAGAACAGAGCTGAGATTTTAGTACAGCTCAGCCTGGTTTTATATATATATATATATAATTGTTAACAGTTTATTTATTTATGTTTGGTTGCACTGAGTCTTCATTGCTGTGTGCAGGCTTTCTCTGGTTCCTGGGAGTGGGGCTGTGCTTTGTTGGGGTGCGTGGGTTTGTCATGGCAGTGGTTTCTCTGGTTACAGAACACGGGCTCTCGAGTGCCAGCTCAGTAGTTATGGCTCCTGGACTTAGTTACTCTGAGCATGTGGGATTCTCCAGGACCAGGGATCAAACCCATGTCCCCTGTATTGGCAGGTGAATTCTTATCCACTGTTCCAAAAAAAAAACACTTTTTTTTTTTCCGGCTGTGCCAGGTCTTAGTTGCAGCAGACAGCATCTCTGATCTCCATTGCAGCCTGTGGGATTTCGTTCCCTGAGCAGGGGTCAAACTGGGGCCCCCTGCCCCGCGAGTGTGGAGTCTCAGCCATTGGACCACCAGGGAAGTCCCAGTCTGGCTTTAGTATGTGTTCTTTTTCAAGATTCTGCCAACTCCTATCACCCACTAATGCACACGTGGCCCTAGGTATATACAGAGTACATCATGATAGAGGCCACATCACTCCTGCCTTTTTTTCTTTTTTCTTTCTCATTTTGTATCCTGTTGGGAGAGATTCTTTCCCCTGTAGATGATCTTCGTTTTCTTTAGTGAGTCTTCTAACATGGAGGAAAATGCACACAAGCAAACTAAACAGGGTCCATATTTGCAATCAAGAAAACACTTCACAGATGTCTTCAACTTGGAAAGAGCATAACAATCAAAACAGATAAACAATCCTTGGCTAATATTGCCCAAGACTTAAGCTCGAATGCTTTCTGGAAAAACCAGGGTGGACTTGCCCGGGATCATTCCTGCCCCTAAGAGTAGCCCCACATGAGCGGTCTCAGCCAGGCCTGGAGACACTCTCTGGAATTTCCACATGTGTGTGACTGTGGGTGGGAACTGGGAACTTTTCAACTCACAAAATTTGGCCGTTGTAATTTTTTTTTTTTGACATGGTCATGGTTGACAGAATTAATTGTGAATAACTGGAGGCCGCCCACCTTTTTTGGGGGGGCCTGTCATGATGTGAAAGAATTGAGTTGAGCAGCCCCAGGCTCCGTGCTTGAAAATGTATTTTTCCCCCTTTGAACTCGGACCAAGTGCCACTGGAAGTGACCAGTTCAGATGAGAGAGAAATCCACCATTTCATATACCTTTAGCTGAGACTTAAGACTTCCACTACCGTCTCTCGAAATCCTTCTCATCCATTGCTTTGTTAATTCTCAAGACACACTGTTGATTCTGAGGGGGGAGAAAAGCAAGGTGCAAGGATCTATTGCTTTAAAGCATTGCAGAATGGTGATGTGGTTGGACCTAGAATCTGTTATGCAGAATGAAGTCAAAAAAGGAAAAGCAAATATCATACATTAACACATATGCATGGAATCTAGAAACATGGCACTGAGGAACCCTGTTTGCAGAGCAGACAGAGAGGACAAGCTTGTGGACACACAGGGGAAGGAGAGGGTGGAACGCATTGGGAGAGGAGACGACGTATACACACACACACGACCATGTGTAAACCAGATGGCTTGTCGGGTGCTGCCGAACAGCCTGGGGAGCTCAGCGCAGTGCTCTGTGAAGACCTAGAGGGTGGGACCTGGCCAGTCAGAGGGAGGCTCGGGGAGAGAGGATGTGTGTACACACAGAGCTGATTCCCAGTGCCGGATAGCAGAAACGAGCACGGTATCGTAGAGCAGTTATGCTCCAATTTAAAATAATCAGTTATTTCTCAATACATAATAAAATGACAAAAATAAAGTAAGTGAAAAGAATTACATACGTATATATATAATCATGAAAGTGTAAAGTATTAAAAAGAAACCCATGGCATAATATTAAACTCTGTAGTTGCTAATGAAGGAAGAGCCTCATTAAGCTCGAATGCTTTCTGGAAAAACCAGGGTGGACTTGCCCGGGATCATTCCTGCCCCTAAGAGTAGCCCCACATGAGCGGTCTCAGCCAGGCCTGGAGACACTCTCTGGAATTTCCACATGTGTGTGACTGTGGGTGGGAACTGGGAACTTTTCAACTCACAAAATTTGGCCGTTGTAATTTTTTTTTTTTGACATGGTCATGGTTGACAGAATTAATTGTGAATAACTGGAGACCGCCCACCTCATCTGGGGAGGCCTGTCATGATGTGAAAGAATTGAGTTGAGCAGCCCCAGGCTCCGTGCTTGAAAATGTATTTTTCCCCCTTTGAACTCGGACCAAGTGCCACTGGAAGTGACCAGTTCAGATGAGAGAGAAATCCACCATTTCATATACCTTTAGCTGAGACTTAAGACTTCCACTACCGTCTCTCGAAATCCTTCTCATCCATTGCTTTGTTAATTCTCAAGACACACTGTTGATTCTGAGGGGGGAGAAAAGCAAGGTGCAAGGATCTATTGCTTTAAAGCATTGCAGAATGGTGATGTGGTTGGACCTAGAATCTGTTATGCAGAATGAAGTCAAAAAAGGAAAAGCAAATATCATACATTAACACATATGCATGGAATCTAGAAACATGGCACTGAGGAACCCTGTTTGCAGAGCAGACAGAGAGGACAAGCTTGTGGACACACAGGGGAAGGAGAGGGTGGAACGCATTGGGAGAGGAGACGACGTATACACACACACACGACCATGTGTAAACCAGATGGCTTGTCGGGTGCTGCCGAACAGCCTGGGGAGCTCAGCGCAGTGCTCTGTGAAGACCTAGAGGGTGGGACCTGGCCAGTCAGAGGGAGGCTCGGGGAGAGAGGATGTGTGTACACACAGAGCTGATTCCCAGTGCCGGATAGCAGAAACGAGCACGGTATCGTAGAGCAGTTATGCTCCAATTTAAAATAATCAGTTATTTCTCAATACATAATAAAATGACAAAAATAAAGTAAGTGAAAAGAATTACATACGTATATATATAATCATGAAAGTGTAAAGTATTACAGAAACAGTATCTTCTAAACTCTTTGCCCATGGCATAATATTAAACTCTGTAGTTGCTAATGAAGGAAGAGCCTCATTATCTGGTTTTATGGTAGCTAAATATATATTTTTTACTTTTTATTTTATTTTTTACTTCTACAGAGTTTTGTTGGTTACAGATATGCATGATCCCAGATGAGTCATATGTATATCCCCCCATCCCATCCCTCTAGGCCATCGCACAGCACCCCTACAGGATCCCCTTTTCTCACAGAGCAATGACTATAGCTATTTTCTTCACATATGATAGTATAGGCCTTCATGCTACTTCCTTTATGCTTCCCACCCACTGTTGATTCCCCATAATATCCATATGTCTACTGTCCATATCTGTCTCTCCATTGCTTCACTGCATGTGCCGTCATCACCATCCTACTAGATCCCATATATATGTGTTAGTGTATTGTACTTGTTCTTCTCTTTTTGACTTACTTCACTTTTGATGATAGGTTCTAGATCCAGCCACCTCATTAGGACTGCTGCTTCTGCATAGCTAAATACTTTTTAAAGAATTTTTTTTTTTTAATTTTGGTCTCTTTTATCATTTATTTATTTATTTTCATCCATCTTTATTCTTTGGCCTGCATGGGCCTTCCATTGCAGTGGCCTCTTGCTGCAGAGCCCCAGCTCTGGGCACATGCACTCCAGAGCGCTGGCTCATAATTGGACACACCAGTCCAGCAGCTCCTTGGCACATGGGATTTTCCCGGGCCAGGGATCGAACTGGTGCCTCTTGCATAGCAATGCAGCCTCTCTACCCACTGGACCACAAGGGAAGCCCTATGGTAGTTGAATATTAAGCATTTGTTACAACATAGCTTAATGCATCAAGTTCATGACCCTAAGAGTCTAGTAGGTTTGTGTGTGGACACTGGTTTCAGCTGTGTGACTTTGAGCAATTGTTTAACTTCTCTGATTCTCAGTTTTCTCATGTGACATGCCATTAGTAACAATTCCTGTGTTTAGTTCCTGTCTTTAGAATTGTTGGGAGGTTGGTTTTTGTTTGTTTGTTTGTTTGTTTAAGCCACACCGCATGGCATGTGGGATCTTAGTTCCTGACCAGGGATCGAACCTGTGCCCCTGTAGTGAAAGCATGGAGTCTTAACCACTGAACCACCAGGGAAGTTCCAGGATTGTTGGAGCGTTTGAGATGAGTTACGTAAAACACTTGCGCTTCTCTGGTGTCTTAGATGTTAAAGAATCTGCCTTCAGTGCAAGAGACCTGGGTTTGATATCTATATCAGGAAGATCCCCTAGAGAAGGAATGGCACCCCACTTCAGTATTCTTGCCTGGAAAATCCCATGGACAGAAGAGCCTGGCGGGCTACAGTCCATGCAGTTGCAAAGAATTGGACACAACTGAGCAACTAACACTTCAGCTTTTCATAGTGAAATGCTTAGCACTTACTGGCAGTTGCCAATGGAATATATCTCTTCTTAGCATTAAGAAAATATAGTTGGCAGGATTATTCAAACATCTTTGTATTAACTATAGTTAACAATAATAATTCCAATTTATTATTTTTTTTTAATTCCAATTTACTGATAACCTCAATGCCTACTTCGCCCAGCAAGTGCCAAGGGCCTGGTGGATCTATTACTATTTTGTTTCATCTGGAAGCCATACCTACATATTCCTGGTGAAATAACTCCAAGAATATAGAATCCAACATAAGTTCTCTGTTGGACTATCCTAACAAAACTTAGAACAATAGCAGCCCACTCCAGTGTTCTTGCCTGGAAAATCCCATGGACAGAGGAGCCTGGCGGGCTACAGTCCAGGAGGTCACAGAGTCGGACACAAAGGAGCGACAGGCGTGCACACAGCAACACTTCACCGTGAGTCTCTAGAACAATGCCTTTATTTCTTTCCTGAAGGATCCCACAATCTAGTTGGAGATTATAATAATACTTTCCTCTCTGTGAATAATTCCAGTCTACTTGGCCCAATGTACCAAGGCTTATGGTAGAGTGTTTAAGAACCAGGCTGTGCAAAGTCATGCTTAAGTTTCTTTGAAAGACAGCAAGGAGTGACTTGACTTCATTCCCACGTATGATCATGGTTTGAAAACACACAAGCAAATGTTCTCTTCCAAACATCAAACGACGGCTCCAAAAATACAGGCTGGAAAGAAAAATCCCATCATCCAATTTTTTTGGCCACCACAAATAACAGTTTACACGAAACACAATAGATTTGAGAGACAGGGCAGCATTCCTGAGCTTCCAATGTCCATGGACACTCAGGAGGAGAACTGGAGTAAACATGCCGCTGCAAACAGAGCAGAAAAGTTACGAACCCACACCATATGGTAAGGCTGCCACTGCTGTTGGCCAGCGAATCAGCTTCGGTCCCCCTGACCTCCTGGAGGACCAGGCGCCGCCATGTGACCGTGAGATGGCCCTTTTCCCTGGTGGAACCCCATCATCCTTCCAGCAGCCCAGAGCCTGAGAAAATGCAAATGCTGGTTACGGACCGTCATCCCAGGCCACTGACCTCTCAGCCATGAACGGTTCCCTCTGTATCACCTAAACTATGTTGTCCAAACTCTGTTCTCCTCCCAAGAGATGGTCCTTAAGGAACTGGTTCCAGAATCAAGGAAGACTCAAAATGCTACCTTCATCATCATCATCAGGGACTCAGGTGTCTTCTGATTTCCTGCTCTGCGAAACCTGGAGCATCACTTGCATTGAGGGCAGCAGGAGGAGAAAGGAGGAAAAGAAACCCCCTCCCTCTAAGAAACTTCCTAGAAATAACACACAAATCATTCATGTCAACTTTATTGACCTAAACGAGGGCCCACGGTTTCTCTGGGTTTTAAGAAGGCTGAGAGAAATGGGCTTTTAGCTGGGACATAACTGCAGTGTTAAAAGTCAGGTCAGGGGCTTGCCTGGTGGTCCAGTGGGTAGAGAGTCTGCCTTGCAGTGCAAGGGGCGCTGGTTTGATGCCTGGCCTGGGAAGATGCCATGTACCACGGTTCAGCTGGACCAGGGTGTCCAATTATGAGACAGCACTCTGGAGCACAGGTGCCCAGAGCCGGTGCTCTACAACAAGAGAGGCCACTGCAGTGGGTGGCCCACACAGGCCGAAGAATAAAATTGGATGAAAATAAACAAATAAATAAATAAAAAAAAAAAAAGAGGAGACTGGGATTTTGACAATGTTCCTCAAACTATAAACTGCGGCTGCACACACAAATGAGCAGGCTGGAAAGAAAAATCCCATCATCCAATTTTTGGCCACCACAAATAACAGTTTACACGAAACACAATAGATTTGAGAGACAGGGCAGCATTCCTGAGCTTCCAATGTCCATGGACACTCAGGAGGAGAACTGGAGTAAACATGCCGCTGCAAACAGAGCAGAAAAGTTACGAACCCACACCATATGGTAAGGCTGCCACTGCTGTTGGCCAGCGAATCAGCTTCGGTCCCCCTGACCTCCTGGAGGACCAGGCGCCGCCATGTGACCGTGAGATGGCCCTTTTCCCTGGTGGAACCCCATCATCCTTCCAGCAGCCCAGAGCCTGAGAAAATGCAAATGCTGGTTACGGACCGTCATCCCAGGCCACTGACCTCTCAGCCATGAACGGTTCCCTCTGTATCACCTAAACTATGTTGTCCAAACTCTGTTCTCCTCCCAAGAGATGGTCCTTAAGGAACTGGTTCCAGAATCAAGGAAGACTCAAAATGCTACCTTCATCATCATCATCAGGGACTCAGGTGTCTTCTGATTTCCTGCTCTGCGAAACCTGGAGCATCACTTGCATTGAGGGCAGCAGGAGGAGAAAGGAGGAAAAGAAACCCCCTCCCTCTAAGAAACTTCCTAGAAATAACACACAAATCATTCATGTCAACTTTATTGACCTAAACGAGGGCCCACGGTTTCTCTGGGTTTTAAGAAGGCTGAGAGAAATGGGCTTTTAGCTGGGACATAACTGCAGTGTTAAAAGTCAGGTCAGGGGCTTGCCTGGTGGTCCAGTGGGTAGAGAGTCTGCCTTGCAGTGCAAGGGGCGCTGGTTTGATGCCTGGCCTGGGAAGATGCCATGTACCACGGTTCAGCTGGACCAGGGTGTCCAATTATGAGACAGCACTCTGGAGCACAGGTGCCCAGAGCCGGTGCTCTACAACAAGAGAGGCCACTGCAGTGGGTGGCCCACACAGGCCGAAGAATAAAATTGGATGAAAATAAACAAATAAATAACCAATAAAAGAGGAGAAAGATATAGTTAAAAAAGAAGTCAGAGCACTGGGATTTTGAGGGTGGAGGGGGCGTCTGGCACCCTGCTGTGCCACCACCATCCACATCTCACTACACACTGGACACAGGAATGATAGACGTTTACCCTTTTTGACTGCTTATTATAAACCAGGCTCTACAGTGAGCACTCTGCATCTGTTACCTCACTGAGTTCTCAAAACTAGTGAAAGTACTACTCCCATTTTGCAGATGAGGAAATCAAAGCTCAGAGAGGTTAATGGAGTTTTCTAAAGACACCCAGCTGGAAAGTAGTGCCGAAAAGGATCAATTTCATCTTGATTTTGCAAAACAAAGGAACAAAACTTCATGCTCTTAATGGCATTGTATTAATAGATTATTTTATAATCCAACGTCTATGTACCAGGTTCTTTCTCCATGTTGGCCTTCCTGTTTGCCTAGTGGACTTCTATTCACCTATCAAGACCTCTCGTAGATGCCCCTTCTTTTTTTTTTTTTTTTTATTTGGCTGCATTGGGTCTCAGTTGTAGCATGTGGGCTCTATTTCCCTGACCAGGGATTGAACCTGGGCCCTCTGCATTGAAAGCACAGAGTCTTAGCCACTGGACCACCAGGGAATTCCCCAATGCCCCTTCTTTTGTTAAGTTTTCTTTAAGCCCCTCCAACATCTGTAATGTGACAATGTAATCATTCCTTCATCTTTCAGCTATCATTAGTGGAATCTTATGGATTAATCATTGCTCTAGGGGATATAAAAAAGGGAAAAATACATGATTACCTTCAATGTGTGCAGGTTTCTTAGACCACCAAGAATAATAAATATTCTATACCTATACTTGTCTGATATGGTAGCCAACATGACTTATACAACTAAAGAACTGAATTTTCAATTTTATTTAATGTTGATTAATTTACATTCAAATTTCAGAACTGACACAATTCAGCTATTGGAAGGTTTTCACACATGTTAGAAACAACATTAGTGTGAGAATCTGCACTTTTTAACTGTAATGATTATGACTCCTAAATGTAGATCAGGAGCTTTCAATGCATATTTAGCATCCAAATTAGAAGAACTATTACTATAAAATGTATCTCTTTTTGAAATCTTAGGATGAAAAAAGGATTGTAGAATGTCTCATTGGTAGTGTTTACCTTAATCACATGATAAAATGACCATATTTGGAATGTACTGGGTTAAATAATAGATATTTAAATAATATATTTAATAGATGAATACATATAATGATGTTAAATTAATTTTACAAGTTACTTTTCACTTTTAAAGAATGGGACTGCTTGAGGGAATTCTCTAGCAATTCAGTGCTTAAAACTCAACACTTTTACCACCAGGACCTGGGTTCAAGCCCTGGTTGGGGAACTAAGATCTCGCAAGCCATGCAGCATAGCCAAAAAAAGGTCACTGTTCAAAAATTTAAAATGACAAATGTGCCTTCCCTTAGACTTCTAACAAGGAGTGCTGGGCTAGGGTGTAGACCATTGTCCACGTCTGTCCTTTCTGCTGAAGAAGAATAATTTCTGAATCATCCCTGGTCTTAGCATGCACCTGGCACATACCAGGTCCTCATTCAGTGACCATTGGAAGAACATTGGGTTTCTTTATAACCCCAGTGAAATCTTGTTCCCCAGAGACTGTGGGTACCACAGTGAGGCAATCAGGCACAGTCAGACATACCCTAGTATGCCGTACCTAGTCGCTCAGTTGTGTCTGACTATATGCGACCCCATGGACTGTAGCCTGCCAGGCTCCTCTGTCCATGGGGGTTCTCCAGGCAAGAATACTGGAATACGTTGCCATGCCCTGCTCCAGGGGATCTTCCCAAACCAGGGATCGAACCTAGGTCTCTGGCATTGTGAGCGGGTTCTTTACCATCTGAGCCACCAGGAGAAAAAGAAATGATAAAAACATGTAGATCCTTCATTTAAGAAGCTGATCTGCTGAATTTCTTTCCCATGATCTTTCGGTTATTTCTCTTACTGAGACTGTTTTTCCTTTTGGCTTTTTCTTCCTCCCAGGCAAAATGTTAGAAACAACATTAGTGTGAGAATCTGCACTTTTTAACTGTAATGATTATGACTCCTAAATGTAGATCAGGAGCTTTCAATGCATATTTAGCATCCAAATTAGAAGAACTATTACTATAAAATGTATCTCTTTTTGAAATCTTAGGATGAAAAAAGGATTGTAGAATGTCTCATTGGTAGTGTTTACCTTAATCACATGATAAAATGACCATATTTGGAATGTACTGGGTTAAATAATAGATATTTAAATAATATATTTAATAGATGAATACATATAATGATGTTAAATTAATTTTACAAGTTACTTTTCACTTTTAAAGAATGGGACTGCTTGAGGGAATTCTCTAGCAATTCAGTGCTTAAAACTCAACACTTTTACCACCAGGACCTGGGTTCAAGCCCTGGTTGGGGAACTAAGATCTCGCAAGCCATGCAGCATAGCCAAAAAAAGGTCACTGTTCAAAAATTTAAAATGACAAATGTGCCTTCCCTTAGACTTCTAACAAGGAGTGCTGGGCTAGGGTGTAGACCATTGTCCACGTCTGTCCTTTCTGCTGAAGAAGAATAATTTCTGAATCATCCCTGGTCTTAGCATGCACCTGGCACATACCAGGTCCTCATTCAGTGACCATTGGAAGAACATTGGGTTTCTTTATAACCCCAGTGAAATCTTGTTCCCCAGAGACTGTGGGTACCACAGTGAGGCAATCAGGCACAGTCAGACATACCCTAGTATGCCGTACCTAGTCGCTCAGTTGTGTCTGACTATATGCGACCCCATGGACTGTAGCCTGCCAGGCTCCTCTGTCCATGGGGGTTCTCCAGGCAAGAATACTGGAATACGTTGCCATGCCCTGCTCCAGGGGATCTTCCCAAACCAGGGATCGAACCTAGGTCTCTGGCATTGTGAGCGGGTTCTTTACCATCTGAGCCACCAGGAGAAAAAAGAAATGATAAAAAACATGTAGATCCTTCATTTAAGAAGCTGATCTGCTGAATTTCTTTCCCCATGATCTTTCGGTTATTTCTCTTACTGAGACTGTTTTTCCTTTTGGCTTTTTTCTCCTGCTTTCCCTCCCAGGCAAGGTTAGGGAGATTCAAAGGAGAGACTTTGTGCTGAAGTCCTCCTTGTCACTCAAACAGGTCCCTGGAGGGACCCAGGAGAGGAAAGCACAAGCCAGACCCCAGAATGAGACGATCCACCCGATACTGGGATGGCTTCTTTGTCTCCAGTTCCTGACAGGTAGTCGAGATTAGTCAGTCAGAGGATTGACTGTGGTTCTTTAAAATAGCATATAATTATAATGCTCGGTGCTTAAGGGTTGTCTTTTATTTCAAGCTCTTTCAGCACAAGCACAGGATGAGTCCTCACTCCATAATCTTGACAGTTTTCACCACGTTATTATTATTATTTTTAATGACCTACTTGAGCAACATTTTGAAAAAACCGTTTTTATTAAAAAAAATACTCATCTTGTCAGTGTTCTTCGTTGTCCCTCCTGTTACAGTGTATTTTTATGAGCCTACTGTGTGTAGCTTGACGGCCACAGTGAGCGTGCTTATATACTGCCTTGTGTGCTCCGTCACTCTGTAGTGTCTAACTCTTTTCAGCCCCATGGAGTGTAGCCTGCCAGGCGCTTTGCAGGCAAGGGTACTGTCCATGGGATTTTACAGGCAAGAATCCTGGAGAGGGTTGTCACTTCCTACTGGGTTGGAAGGTTGGGTTGGTCAGGGTGATCGTCCCAGCCCAGGGATCACACCTGTATCTCTTGTGTCTCCTGCATGGGCAGGCAGATTTTTTTTTTTTTTTTAATCACTAATGCCACCTGGGAAGCTTTGTGTAATGCCCTACACATGCTTTCTCTGTTTTTGTTTAAAAGAAAAGATTGGGGCTTTCCTGGTGGTCCAGAGGGTGAAGAGTCCACCTTGCAGTGCAAAGGGCGTTGGTCCGATCCCTGGTCTGGGAGGATCCCATGTGCTGCGGAGTAGCTGGACCGGTGTGTCCAATTGTGGACCGGCGCTCTGGAGTGCATGCGCCCGGAGCTGGTGCTCTGCGATGAGAGAGGCCACGGCAATGGGAGGCCCACACAGGCCAAAGACTAAAGATGGATGGAAATAAATAAATAAAACCAATAAAAGAGGCCAAAATTTAAAAAAGAAAGAAAAGATTGTTCTATTCTTCTTCCCATTCATTGTTCTAGCTGTAACACGTTGAGTTCGTCAGGGATATTTTTGGTCATTGGAACAAAAGTTTACTATAAATTATATGCAAAACAAGGAGGTCTTGGGGGCCATTGGTTGATGCTGAAGAAAACAAGGTCAGGGGTGCATGGTAGACCTCACAAGGGTCTGGAACCAGGACCGTCAAAACTCAGGATCCAAGATGACTTTTTCATCTTGTTTCACATGGCTTCTCATCTCGATTTTCTGCTTTTGTATATCAATTCTCTTCTTCTCTCTTTTTTCCCGTGTTTACTTGCATATGGACCAGACGTGGCCACTCTCATTCCTGTGTGCCATAGAGATGAAGCCTCTAATTTCAGTACTTGACTCAATAAAAGTTTGTTTCTGTCTCACACCGTAGTCTTCTATGTTCTTGGGGAGCCCTTCTCCATACTTTTTGCTTTTGCAAAATACCACATGGCCCATACAGTTGTCACAGTGGAGGAAGAAAGGGCTGAAAAGTTGCGTGAAGGGTGTTTTTATTTTAATTTTGTAATTTTTGAAATTTATTTTATTTATTTATTTTATCATTTATTTTTGGCTCTTCTGGGTTTTCCCTGCTGCCGTAGGCTCTTCTCTAGTTGCCGGGAGTCGCGGTTACTCTCCAGTTGAGGTGAGCAGGCTTCTTGTTGTGGTGACTTCTCTTGCTGTAGAACAAGGGCTCTAGGGCACATGGTCTTCAGTAGTTGTGGCACATGGCCTCTGTAGTTGTGGCTCTGAGGCGCTAGAGCCCAGGCTCTGTCATTATGGCTCATGGCTTCGTTGCTCCGCAGCATGTGGGATCTTCCCAGATCAGGGATGGAACCCGTGTCTCCTGTATTGGCAGGCGAACTCTTCACCACTGAGCTACCAGGGAAGCCCAGTTTTATAATTTTTAAAACACATTTATTTTTTGGCTGCACCTGGTCTTAGTTGTGGCATATGGGATCTTTAGTCGCAGCATGCGAACTCTTAGTCGAGGCATGCGGAATCGAATTCTCTGACCAGGGATTGAAACCAGGTCCTCTGCATTGGAAGCATGGAGTCTTAGCCTCTGGTCCACCAGGGAAGCTCTCTGGGGGTGTCTTTAAAGGTGGGGCCATGTCTATCCACGTTGTCATCAAGCAGAAGAACCCGGTCATGTGACCCCAGTATAGCAAAACAAGGAGGTCTTGGGGCCATTGGTTGATGCTGAAGAAAACAAGGTCAGGGTGCATGGTAGACCTCACAAGGGTCTGGAACCAGGACCGTCAAAACTCAGGATCCAAGATGACTTTTTCATCTTGTTTCACATGGCTTCTCATCTCGATTTTCTGCTTTTGTATATCAATTCTCTTCTTCTCTCTTTTTTCCCGTGTTTACTTGCATATGGACCAGACGTGGCCACTCTCATTCCTGTGTGCCATAGAGATGAAGCCTCTAATTTCAGTACTTGACTCAATAAAAGTTTGTTTCTGTCTCACACCGTAGTCTTCTATGTTCTTGGGGAGCCCTTCTCCATACTTTTTGCTTTTGCAAAATACCACATGGCCCATACAGTTGTCACAGTGGAGGAAGAAAGGGCTGAAAAGTTGCGTGAAGGGTGTTTTTATTTTAATTTTGTAATTTTTGAAATTTATTTTATTTATTTATTTTATCATTTATTTTTGGCTCTTCTGGGTTTTCCCTGCTGCCGTAGGCTCTTCTCTAGTTGCCGGGAGTGGGGGTTACTCTCCAGTTGAGGTGAGCAGGCTTCTTGTTGTGGTGACTTCTCTTGCTGTAGAACAAGGGCTCTAGGGCACATGGTCTTCAGTAGTTGTGGCACATGGCCTCTGTAGTTGTGGCTCTGAGGCGCTAGAGCCCAGGCTCTGTCATTATGGCTCATGGCTTCGTTGCTCCGCAGCATGTGGGATCTTCCCAGATCAGGGATGGAACCCGTGTCTCCTGTATTGGCAGGCGAACTCTTCACCACTGAGCTACCAGGGAAGCCCAGTTTTATAATTTTTAAAACACATTTATTTTTTGGCTGCACCTGGTCTTAGTTGTGGCATATGGGATCTTTAGTCGCAGCATGCGAACTCTTAGTCGAGGCATGCGGAATCGAATTCTCTGACCAGGGATTGAAACCAGGTCCTCTGCATTGGAAGCATGGAGTCTTAGCCTCTGGTCCACCAGGGAAGCTCTCTGGGGGTGTCTTTAAAGGTGGGGCCATGTCTATCCACGTTGTCATCAAGCAGAAGAACCCGGTCATGTGACCCCAGCCTTCTTTCCAGGGCAACTGGGAAATGCAGAGGAACACAAGGAGAGCTGGTGGTACCATTGCCTTGGCCATATTGCCCTGTTAGCGTGTAAGCTCCCTGAAGGAAGGGGCTTCATCGAGCCTGTCCCCTTTTCCTCCTAGCACCTGACTCATGCTGAACACACAGCAGTCTCTAACTCACGAATTAGCAAAGATGTGAGTGAATGAGAGCTTGCTTCCTGCGTCTTCCATTTCCTTCTTAGCCACGAGCTGTGTTGTCACATTCATGGTGAGGCTGAGAACTCTGTCTTGCTCATTCCATTTTCAATCTGGTTGGGGTAGGGACACATCTTGACAATTTTTGGTCCACCCTTTAATACCATCCCAAGTTATTTGCAGACAGATGTCTTTCTCTTTGGAGGAATTAACGACAACTGTATTTACCATAGTTGCCAGAAGGAAAACCGATAACAAGACTTCAGTTTTATTCTATTACAGTTTCTATTTTTCATTGCCTTCATGATTTTGTAAAGACTCTTTTACATTGTTATCACATGCCAGAATTAGATTCCTTGCCTCTCTCTCATGCATTCTACCCCCCAATCTACTTCCTTAATCTTCTGAAACTGTTAAGGCCTTGAGTGAATGACCCTAGGATCCAGACAAAATAACTTTCAGGAAAAATCACACAAGTTACTCTTTCTAGGATAGTTTGTGGGGAGTCTGTGAAACTGTGGTTTTACAAGGCAAAAACGGGTTTCTTGGTCATGAACTTTATCCTCCATATTTGACCCTGGTCCCAAGAGGATTTGGAGATGGAGTAAGAAGGTCTCTGTAAGGGTTCCATGCCCCTGCTACAGAGAAAATTTAGACCACAAATGCCAGGACTTTGTTTTCTAAGCTGTGTTCAGTGGGAATTCCCTAAGAGGCCAAAAAGTATTCCAACAGGGAGAATTCCCTGGTGAAAGAAATTTGGGGAAAAATGCTAAATACACCCTTCTTTTGGAAATTCACAACATAAAGTACAGTAATTGCTGTGAGACTAAGGGAACGCAGATAGAGGCTCTCTAACAGCCTAGAGGGGCGGGGTGAGGAGGGAGATGGGAGGGAAGTTCAAGAAGGAGAGGGCATGTGTATACCTATGGCCGAGTCAGGATGATGTGAGGCAGTAAACAACAAAACTCGGTAAAAAAAAAAAAAAAAAGAGCATGGTGTTAAAGGCTCTGAGAAGGTCTGCAAAGAAACAAATGAAAAAAGAAAGCAAACATATTTAATTCTCTTCAGCTTAGTGTATCCTGACTTACTCAACCGCAGATCTCTTTTTTGTGCAATATGTATTAACATCTTGTGGGCTTACAATCCTCCAGAGTCTAGTTTTGGAAACTCTGTTTTCACCTACGTGATTTCCAGTTCCTATGTCCCTTCTGCAAACTTTTCCATATGTCAGAATTAAGGTGCAGGGAAGGGAAGGAGCCCCTACTAAAATTTAGTAACTGAATTGTGAGTTAACGACAACTGTATTTACCATAGTTGCCAGAAGGAAAACCGATAACAAGACTTCAGTTTTATTCTATTACAGTTTCTATTTTTCATTGCCTTCATGATTTTGTAAAGACTCTTTTACATTGTTATCACATGCCAGAATTAGATTCCTTGCCTCTCTCTCATGCATTCTACCCCCCAATCTACTTCCTTAATCTTCTGAAACTGTTAAGGCCTTGAGTGAATGACCCTAGGATCCAGACAAAATAACTTTCAGGAAAAATCACACAAGTTACTCTTTCTAGGATAGTTTGTGGGGAGTCTGTGAAACTGTGGTTTTACAAGGCAAAAACGGGTTTCTTGGTCATGAACTTTATCCTCCATATTTGACCCTGGTCCCAAGAGGATTTGGAGATGGAGTAAGAAGGTCTCTGTAAGGGTTCCATGCCCCTGCTACAGAGAAAATTTAGACCACAAATGCCAGGACTTTGTTTTCTAAGCTGTGTTCAGTGGGAATTCCCTAAGAGGCCAAAAAGTATTCCAACAGGGAGAATTCCCTGGTGAAAGAAATTTGGGGAAAAATGCTAAATACACCCTTCTTTTGGAAATTCACAACATAAAGTACAGTAATTGCTGTGAGACTAAGGGAACGCAGATAGAGGCTCTCTAACAGCCTAGAGGGGCGGGGTGAGGAGGGAGATGGGAGGGAAGTTCAAGAAGGAGAGGGCATGTGTATACCTATGGCCGAGTCAGGATGATGTGAGGCAGTAAACAACAAAACTCGGTAAAAAAAAAAAAAAAAAGAGCATGGTGTTAAAGGCTCTGAGAAGGTCTGCAAAGAAACAAATGAAAAAAGAAAGCAAACATATTTAATTCTCTTCAGCTTAGTGTATCCTGACTTACTCAACCGCAGATCTCTTTTTTGTGCAATATGTATTAACATCTTGTGGGCTTACAATCCTCCAGAGTCTAGTTTTGGAAACTCTGTTTTCACCTACGTGATTTCCAGTTCCTATGTCCCTTCTGCAAACTTTTCCATATGTCAGAATTAAGGTGCAGGGAAGGGAAGGAGCCTACACACAGTAACTGAAACTTGTGAGTTACAGAGCTGGAATTTGAGCTCTCGTATGATGGATTGAAAGCTCTTTTTTTTTTTTCCTTCTCCTTTTTCTCTCCTTTACTATTCCCAAGGTATGGTGAGTTGCCTGGAATTCATTTTAATTGTTTGATAAAGAATAATTTGTAATTAATCGTTGATTACCTGTCAGTGAATGCTATTCTGAAGAACTTGAAGACAGTTTATTCTCAGTTCCACCAGTCTGCTTTGCATTATCAATTTGTTAAGAAACTCTCTCTCTTTTTTTGTAGAGCTGTGCAAAAAGCAACTTCCCTCCAGACTGTCTGAATTATCCCCAAATTCTGAACTGATGGCATCCAAATGAATAAGACTTTACAGAACTGCGCTGGGAGAGTTGATTGGATTTGTCAGTTTTCCTGTGGATACGCAGTCCTGGGTGGCTTGACCGTAAGTAGGTTGGAACATAAATAGTCACTGAGTTTTCAGGTGAATTCCACAGAGTCCATGGGAAAAGGAAAAACTCTGGCTATGTGTTTGAGAATCTATAAGTGATTGGAGAAAACCCAGCCTGACGTCCCAAAGTGGGAGTTCAGTGATGAGGATGTTTGAAAAAAAAAAAAAAAATTTTTTTTTTTTCCTGAGGCCGAAGTACTTTCCAGAAAACCATTGTTAACAGCCAAGAAGGGTCAGGGTGATGAACTTTCCAAGTGCTCATGGACACTAAGCGTCCAGTGAACTCCCCAAACTCCAAAATGCTGAGAGGGTCAGAACGCAAGGAAAACATGTTTTTATAACAAAAAAAGATGACGTCTTGGATCAATTTATTTATTTCACACAAAGGTTTTTTTTTTTGTTTTTTACAATGTTCTGTCTCTTGGCTTCTTGATCTCCTCTTCGTCGGTGTCAGGGGAGGGTGAGAGATGGGGCCAAGACCTTGCAGGAACTAGGCTTGGATCCCTCTGGTGTATGTTTTCCAGAGACTTGCGCTGGTGATGAAAGGTCTGACCCAGGGGTTTGCAGTTCACCGGAGGGGGGCTGTGGCAGGGAGGAGGAGCCCAGAGGCCCCCCCACCCTGGCTTCTGTCTGCCCCTGCTGGCCAGCCTCCAGCCACTCTCATTCTTGGAGGCCTGGGTCAGTGCTGTTGTTCACTTGTGGCTCTGTCTCTTCGAAGAAGGAAATGGCTTTTGCGCTTTTCTGGGACTTGGGGTGTGGGATTTGGGGTGTGTTTGGCTTCCCGGCGTGCCGTGTGGGAGACGTGGGTTTGATCCCTGGGTCGGGAAGATCCCCTGGAGAAGGGAATGGCTGGCTACTCCAGTCCTCTTGCCTGGAGAATCCCGTGGACAGAGGCTACAGTCCTCGGGTTTGCAAAGAGTTGGACACAACGGAGCGCCTAATACTTCCACGTGGAGCTGTTTCTAGGTTATTCTCAGCAGAGGTTTGAGGGGGTATCAGTCTCCACTCATTCGTTCATTCATTTGGCAGGTGCTCACTGAACATCCTCTCGTCTGGCCCTCTGGGAAGCGACTGAACATCCAAATGAATAAGACTTTACTGGGATTTTGTTCAGTTTTCCTGTGGATACGCAGTCCTGGGTGGCTTGACCGTAAGTAGGTTGGAACATAAATAGTCACTGAGTTTTCAGGTGAATTCCACAGAGTCCATGGGAAAAGGAAAAACTCTGGCTATGTGTTTGAGAATCTATAAGTGATTGGAGAAAACCCAGCCTGACGTCCCAAAGTGGGAGTTCAGTGATGAGGATGTTTGAAAAAAAAAAAAAAAATTTTTTTTTTTTCCTGAGGCCGAAGTACTTTCCAGAAAACCATTGTTAACAGCCAAGAAGGGTCAGGGTGATGAACTTTCCAAGTGCTCATGGACACTAAGCGTCCAGTGAACTCCCCAAACTCCAAAATGCTGAGAGGGTCAGAACGCAAGGAAAACATGTTTTTATAACAAAAAAAGATGACGTCTTGGATCAATTTATTTATTTCACACAAAGGTTTTTTTTGTTTTTTACAATGTTCTGTCTCTTGGCTTCTTGATCTCCTCTTCGTCGGTGTCAGGGGAGGGTGAGAGATGGGGCCAAGACCTTGCAGGAACTAGGCTTGGATCCCTCTGGTGTATGTTTTCCAGAGACTTGCGCTGGTGATGAAAGGTCTGACCCAGGGGTTTGCAGTTCACCGGAGGGGGGCTGTGGCAGGGAGGAGGAGCCCAGAGGCCCCCCCACCCTGGCTTCTGTCTGCCCCTGCTGGCCAGCCTCCAGCCACTCTCATTCTTGGAGGCCTGGGTCAGTGCTGTTGTTCACTTGTGGCTCTGTCTCTTCGAAGAAGGAAATGGCTTTTGCGCTTTTCTGGGACTTGGGGTGTGGGATTTGGGGTGTGTTTGGCTTCCCGGCGTGCCGTGTGGGAGACGTGGGTTTGATCCCTGGGTCGGGAAGATCCCCTGGAGAAGGGAATGGCTGGCTACTCCAGTCCTCTTGCCTGGAGAATCCCGTGGACAGAGGCTACAGTCCTCGGGTTTGCAAAGAGTTGGACACAACGGAGCGCCTAATACTTCCACGTGGAGCTGTTTCTAGGTTATTCTCAGCAGAGGTTTGAGGGGGTATCAGTCTCCACTCATTCGTTCATTCATTTGGCAGGTGCTCACTGAACATCCTCTCTGCGTCTGGCCCTCTGGGAAGCGCTGAGATTGTTGCAAATAGATGATACCACCTCTGTCCTCTTGGGGAGTCCTGCGTATTTATTTTTTTGTTGGAATTTAATCGTTTTACATTGTTGTGTTAGTTTCTGTTGTACAGAAAAGTGAACCAGCCTTCTGTATACATATGTCCCCTCTTTTTTGGATTTCCGTCCCATTGAGGTCATCACAGGGCACTGAGTAGAGTTCCCTGTGCTACGTAGCAGGTTCTCATTAGTTACTTTATTTTATACATAGTAGGATGTGTATGCAAATTCCAGTCTCCTGTTTCATTACAGCCCCCTTTCCCTCCTTGCTCTCTACATCTGTGTCTGTATTTCTGCTTTGCCAGTAGATTCATCTGTACCATTTTTCAAGATTCCACATATACGCATGAATATACGGCATTATATATTGTTTTTCTCTTTCATATTTACTTCACTCTGTGTGACTGTCTCTAGGTTTGTCTGTGTCTCTGCAGATGGCATGGTTTCTTTCCTTTTTATTGAAAACTTTACATGACACCAACTTGCACTGTAGGTCACTTGGGCTGTGAGGTATCATTGGAAATCATCTCTTCCAATCCTCCTATTTTACAGATGGGAAGACCAAGGTGCAGACAGGAGGAAGGGGCTTGCTCAAGGTCACATCATGGGTTAGTTCCACAGGCCGGAGAAGGGTCCAGTTTTCTTGCTTTGTAACCCAAGTCTTTTTCCTTGGTACCGGTTTGGCACTTGTGGCTCTGTCTCTTCGAAGAAGGAAATGGCTTTTGCGCTTTTCTGGGACTTGGGGTGTGGGATTTGGGGTGTGTTTGGCTTCCCGGCGTGCCGTGTGGGAGACGTGGGTTTGATCCCTGGGTCGGGAAGATCCCCTGGAGAAGGGAATGGCTGGCTACTCCAGTCCTCTTGCCTGGAGAATCCCGTGGACAGAGGCTACAGTCCTCGGGTTTGCAAAGAGTTGGACACAACGGAGCGCCTAATACTTCCACGTGGAGCTGTTTCTAGGTTATTCTCAGCAGAGGTTTGAGGGGGTATCAGTCTCCACTCATTCGTTCATTCATTTGGCAGGTGCTCACTGAACATCCTCTCTGCGTCTGGCCCTCTGGGAAGCGCTGAGATTGTTGCAAATAGATGATACCACCTCTGTCCTCTTGGGGAGTCCTGCGTATTTATTTTTTTGTTGGAATTTAATCGTTTTACATTGTTGTGTTAGTTTCTGTTGTACAGAAAAGTGAACCAGCCTTCTGTATACATATGTCCCCTCTTTTTTGGATTTCCGTCCCATTGAGGTCATCACAGGGCACTGAGTAGAGTTCCCTGTGCTACGTAGCAGGTTCTCATTAGTTACTTTATTTTATACATAGTAGGATGTGTATGCAAATTCCAGTCTCCTGTTTCATTACAGCCCCCTTTCCCTCCTTGCTCTCTACATCTGTGTCTGTATTTCTGCTTTGCCAGTAGATTCATCTGTACCATTTTTCAAGATTCCACATATACGCATGAATATACGGCATTATATATTGTTTTTCTCTTTCATATTTACTTCACTCTGTGTGACTGTCTCTAGGTTTGTCTGTGTCTCTGCAGATGGCATGGTTTCTTTCCTTTTTATTGAAAACTTTACATGACACCAACTTGCACTGTAGGTCACTTGGGCTGTGAGGTATCATTGGAAATCATCTCTTCCAATCCTCCTATTTTACAGATGGGAAGACCAAGGTGCAGACAGGAGGAAGGGGCTTGCTCAAGGTCACATCATGGGTTAGTTCCACAGGCCGGAGAAGGGTCCAGTTTTCTTGCTTTGTAACCCAAGTCTTTTTCCTTGGTACCTTGTTGCCTCTCACAGTTCATTCAGTTAGTCTGTGCTGAACCCTCACAAGGGACCATGACCAGTGTGGTTTCTGGTCACTCGCTACGTCATGTCTGACTCTTGGCCACTCTGTAAGCTGCAGCGTGCCAGGCCTCCCAGCCCCTCAGCATCTCCTGGCGTTTGCCCGAGTTTATGTTCATTGAGTCCGTGATGCTCTCCAACCATTTCATCCTCTGCCACCTTCTTCTCCATTTGCCGTCAATCTTCAAGCATCAGGGTCTTCTCCAGTGAGTCATCTGTTCACATACAGTGGCCAGAGGATTGGAGCTTCAGCGTCAGCATCATGGTCTGTGTTAGGTGCTCTTAATCCTTGAAACTCAAAGATACCTTGCAAGGAACTGAGGATGTAAGCCGGAGGCTGTAGATCCTTAAGGTGTGAACTGGGAGATGTAGAGGAGAGTGTGGTTGGGGAGCAGACTAACTTGGATTCAAATGTTGGTCTTCCATGGACTCACCCAGAAGGGGAGTGTTATCTAGCCTTTTGGAGCCTCAGTTTTCTCATCTTTGAAACAAAAATGTGATAGTATCTACCATCGATGGGTTGGGAAAAGAAGTGACAATACATGGAAAATCTTTTGCAAAGTGCCTGGCAAAAAATACAGAACCTTGCCTGGTTGTCATGAATAATAACTACTGTGGTAACTGTTTCAGATAGTTATAGGTCCAGGATTCCACAGATACATAGGAAGCAGCAGCTAATTATGTCCCCAGGCAGAGAGAAGAGAAAACAGAACTCTCTTCTGATTGGATTTTTCTGCCTGACTTGGGGGGAGAAGAAATACAGAACTTCTCCCTCTGTTAAATTATTGTAACTGTGTCTCATGCAGATGGCATGGTTTCTTTCCTTTTTATTGAAAACTTTACATGACACCAACTTGCACTGTAGGTCACTTGGGCTGTGAGGTATCATTGGAAATCATCTCTTCCAATCCTCCTATTTTACAGATGGGAAGACCAAGGTGCAGACAGGAGGAAGGGGCTTGCTCAAGGTCACATCATGGGTTAGTTCCACAGGCCGGAGAAGGGTCCAGTTTTCTTGCTTTGTAACCCAAGTCTTTTTCCTTGGTACCTTGTTGCCTCTCACAGTTCATTCAGTTAGTCTGTGCTGAACCCTCACAAGGGACCATGACCAGTGTGGTTTCTGGTCACTCGCTACGTCATGTCTGACTCTTGGCCACTCTGTAAGCTGCAGCGTGCCAGGCCTCCCAGCCCCTCAGCATCTCCTGGCGTTTGCCCGAGTTTATGTTCATTGAGTCCGTGATGCTCTCCAACCATTTCATCCTCTGCCACCTTCTTCTCCATTTGCCGTCAATCTTCAAGCATCAGGGTCTTCTCCAGTGAGTCATCTGTTCACATACAGTGGCCAGAGGATTGGAGCTTCAGCGTCAGCATCATGGTCTGTGTTAGGTGCTCTTAATCCTTGAAACTCAAAGATACCTTGCAAGGAACTGAGGATGTAAGCCGGAGGCTGTAGATCCTTAAGGTGTGAACTGGGAGATGTAGAGGAGAGTGTGGTTGGGGAGCAGACTAACTTGGATTCAAATGTTGGTCTTCCATGGACTCACCCAGAAGGGGAGTGTTATCTAGCCTTTTGGAGCCTCAGTTTTCTCATCTTTGAAACAAAAATGTGATAGTATCTACCATCGATGGGTTGGGAAAAGAAGTGACAATACATGGAAAATCTTTTGCAAAGTGCCTGGCAAAAAATACAGAACCTTGCCTGGTTGTCATGAATAATAACTACTGTGGTAACTGTTTCAGATAGTTATAGGTCCAGGATTCCACAGATACATAGGAAGCAGCAGCTAATTATGTCCCCAGGCAGAGAGAAGAGAAAACAGAACTCTCTTCTGATTGGATTTTTCTGCCTGACTTGGGCGTGGGGAGAGTGTATATTTTATGGCTGAAATCTCTCTATAGGCATTTCTGGTCTAAATAGTGCATTTTCCTATAAGCAGGAACAAAAGACAGAGCTGTCCCCTGATGTAAATGCAAAACAGGACCCTCTAGTTTATTGACCAGCCAGATAGGAGAGCCTTCAATGGCTCTGCTCACGTCCATGTTCAAAGATGACCTACGCCCAGAGGATGACCCAAGACGCAAGAGTTCTCAAGATGCTTTCGGAATCATCAGAGATCAAATGAGTTGAGTCATGGAGGATTAGATGCATTGTTGAAAATGTTGGGATGCTTTGAAAGTCGGCGGCAGTGTAGAGTTCATTTTCTGATGATGCTTGCAGCAGTTGGTCTTACAGGCATTTCTCAGAGCTTGCTTTGTGGAACATCAGACCTGTGACGTGGCCAGTGACTGTGGGCACAAATGTGTATCTGGATATTCCCAGAGTGCCTTTGAGCTGATGCCCTGCGTGGCCCATGAGGGGAAAATCTCACTTACTCACTTTAACCCAGAAAATTTCTCTTTAATTCATGGATTATGAGGTCTGTGAATACAGGAATTATACCTGCGTTTTTCTCTGTTGTATCCCGGAATCCACACACTTTCTGGAATGTGTGTCTGCTTGATACACATTAATTACAAATAACTGTATATTTCCTGGACAGGAGGAGGACAGAGGGGTGCATTACAAAGGAGCAAGAAGACATTCTTGGAGGTGATTTTTTTGGGACAGGGCCATGGCATATACATACACTTTGTTCTTGACCCAGAGTACTAGCCTTTTGAGCCTCAGTTTTCTCATCTTTGAAACAAAAATGTGATAGTATCTACCATCGATGGGTTGGGAAAAGAAGTGACAATACATGGAAAATCTTTTGCAAAGTGCCTGGCAAAAAATACAGAACCTTGCCTGGTTGTCATGAATAATAACTACTGTGGTAACTGTTTCAGATAGTTATAGGTCCAGGATTCCACAGATACATAGGAAGCAGCAGCTAATTATGTCCCCAGGCAGAGAGAAGAGAAAACAGAACTCTCTTCTGATTGGATTTTTCTGCCTGACTTGGGCGTGGGGAGAGTGTATATTTTATGGCTGAAATCTCTCTATAGGCATTTCTGGTCTAAATAGTGCATTTTCCTATAAGCAGGAACAAAAGACAGAGCTGTCCCCTGATGTAAATGCAAAACAGGACCCTCTAGTTTATTGACCAGCCAGATAGGAGAGCCTTCAATGGCTCTGCTCACGTCCATGTTCAAAGATGACCTACGCCCAGAGGATGACCCAAGACGCAAGAGTTCTCAAGATGCTTTCGGAATCATCAGAGATCAAATGAGTTGAGTCATGGAGGATTAGATGCATTGTTGAAAATGTTGGGATGCTTTGAAAGTCGGCGGCAGTGTAGAGTTCATTTTCTGATGATGCTTGCAGCAGTTGGTCTTACAGGCATTTCTCAGAGCTTGCTTTGTGGAACATCAGACCTGTGACGTGGCCAGTGACTGTGGGCACAAATGTGTATCTGGATATTCCCAGAGTGCCTTTGAGCTGATGCCCTGCGTGGCCCATGAGGGGAAAATCTCACTTACTCACTTTAACCCAGAAAATTTCTCTTTAATTCATGGATTATGAGGTCTGTGAATACAGGAATTATACCTGCGTTTTTCTCTGTTGTATCCCGGAATCCACACACTTTCTGGAATGTGTGTCTGCTTGATACACATTAATTACAAATAACTGTATATTTCCTGGACAGGAGGAGGACAGAGGGGTGCATTACAAAGGAGCAAGAAGACATTCTTGGAGGTGATAGATACACTGTTTGTCTTGGTTGTGGGGACAGGGCCATGGCATATACATACATGCCTAAGTTTTAAGTTCATGCAGTTTACTTGATGTCAATTGATGTTAATCCAATTATCAATAAAACTGTTTCAGTTTGAAACAGATAATTATCTATTTCTTAAACTTGGCCATAGGAGTTCCTTTTTAGTCTACCATATACCTACCAGCAATGGCCAAAGTGAAGTTTCCTTCAAACCAAAATAGCACAGTTTGTCCCAGGTGGGGGTCTAGAATGAAACTGGGGAGCAGGGATACGGATGGGGTTCCTGATCCCCAACCCTTGTCTCAACCAGATCACCCTTGCCTTCATGGTAACTATTATACTTATTAGGATTTGTTTTGAATTAATATATATATATATGTGTGTGTGTGTGTGTGTGTATTTTTAAACCACACTTGAAATACACTGTTCATTGAAGGGAACAATCAGAGTTGGGCTCAACAGATTAATAAGATGTATTTTAGTGGAGAAATGTGGCTTCAAATTCATTTGCTTATGGAGCCATTCCTTTATATTTATTGAATGTTTCTAAATGGCAGGCACTCTTCTAGGGTTTGAAGATACAGGGAGTGTGATAGACAGGATCTCCGTCTTCATCAGAAAAGGAGAAATACTGCATAGCATCCTTTATCTGCAGTCTATACGAAGAAATGATACAAAGGAACTTGCTTATAAAATAGAAACAGAACTCGCAGACTTAGAGAATGAACCTACGGTTGCCAGTGGAGAAGGGTGGGTGGAAGGGATAGTTAGGAGTTTGACGTGGACAGGTCACATGCCTTTGAGCTGATGCCCTGCGTGGCCCATGAGGGGAAAATCTCACTTACTCACTTTAACCCAGAAAATTTCTCTTTAATTCATGGATTATGAGGTCTGTGAATACAGGAATTATACCTGCGTTTTTCTCTGTTGTATCCCGGAATCCACACACTTTCTGGAATGTGTGTCTGCTTGATACACATTAATTACAAATAACTGTATATTTCCTGGACAGGAGGAGGACAGAGGGGTGCATTACAAAGGAGCAAGAAGACATTCTTGGAGGTGATAGATACACTGTTTGTCTTGGTTGTGGGGACAGGGCCATGGCATATACATACATGCCTAAGTTTTAAGTTCATGCAGTTTACTTGATGTCAATTGATGTTAATCCAATTATCAATAAAACTGTTTCAGTTTGAAACAGATAATTATCTATTTCTTAAACTTGGCCATAGGAGTTCCTTTTTAGTCTACCATATACCTACCAGCAATGGCCAAAGTGAAGTTTCCTTCAAACCAAAATAGCACAGTTTGTCCCAGGTGGGGGTCTAGAATGAAACTGGGGAGCAGGGATACGGATGGGGTTCCTGATCCCCAACCCTTGTCTCAACCAGATCACCCTTGCCTTCATGGTAACTATTATACTTATTAGGATTTGTTTTGAATTAATATATATATATATGTGTGTGTGTGTGTGTGTATTTTTAAACCACACTTGAAATACACTGTTCATTGAAGGGAACAATCAGAGTTGGGCTCAACAGATTAATAAGATGTATTTTAGTGGAGAAATGTGGCTTCAAATTCATTTGCTTATGGAGCCATTCCTTTATATTTATTGAATGTTTCTAAATGGCAGGCACTCTTCTAGGGTTTGAAGATACAGGGAGTGTGATAGACAGGATCTCCGTCTTCATCAGAAAAGGAGAAATACTGCATAGCATCCTTTATCTGCAGTCTATACGAAGAAATGATACAAAGGAACTTGCTTATAAAATAGAAACAGAACTCGCAGACTTAGAGAATGAACCTACGGTTGCCAGTGGAGAAGGGTGGGTGGAAGGGATAGTTAGGGAGTTTGACGTGGACAGGTCCACACTGCTGTATTTTAAATGGATAACAACAAGGTCCTTCTGGATAGCACTGGGCACTCTGCTCAATGACAGGTGGCAGCCTGGATGGTGGGGCAAGGGAGGTTGAGGGGAGAATGGATCTATGTCCCTTTGCCTTCCAGCTCAGAAGATCACACTGTTGTTCATTGGCTCTACCCCAATAGAAAATAAAAAATGTTTTAAAAACGATCTCTGGGGCTTCCCTGGTGGTCCAGTGGGTAAGGACACCGCCTTGCAGTGCAAGGGGCGCCGGTTCGATCCCTGGCCTGAGAAGACCCCACGTGCCGCGGAGCGGCTGGACCGATGTGTCCAATTACTGAGCCGGAGCTCTGGAGCGCATGCGCCCAGAGCTGGTGCTCTGCAACGACAGACGCCACCGCGATGGGAGGCCCACACGGGCCAAAAGAACAAAGATGGATAAGAATAGATAAACGAAAGACCGATAGAAGTGGCCCGCCTGCCCCTCTCTCTCCGTCCCCACCTGACCCCCCCCAAATTTTAATAATAATAATAATAAAAGATCTCTGACTTTAAGGAACTTACAGTTAGGGAGGGAAGGATCCTGGTTAATCAACCAGAAGACACCCTCCTAATGAGCATGATTCCACAGAGAGACGCGTGCTGTGAAGGTGCTAGGCAGCGAGCAAGGCGTGCGAGTGTTGAGGGAGGGATGGTAAAGAGAGGCCTCTGTGAGGCGCCATTTGAGTTGAGATCCGGATCTGAGACTCCCCGGGGGGCCGTCTGGGTGGAGGGGATGGCAGTGCAGAGACGCTGGGGCAGGAACAAGACGGGCGCGCTCCGAGGACAGAAGGCAGGCCAGGGTGTGGCCAGCGAAGGAGTGAAATGAACAGGCGCAGGAGGCCACCTCTCGCTCAGCCGTCTTCTCGGTGCCCAGCCCACGACCAGGCAGAGACCGGGTCTCTGTGGGTGTTTGCGGAAGGTATATGCAGTGCGTGAATTTGCATATCCCGCGGTTCCTGTCCTCCACCCGGTTAGGTACCACTGCGCATGCGCTGCATAAAGCAGAGCCAGTTAACCCCATCGATAGTGTTTGTGCTATTTTGCCAATGGAGAAGGGTGGGTGGAAGGGATAGTTAGGGAGTTTGACGTGGACAGGTCCACACTGCTGTATTTTAAATGGATAACAACAAGGTCCTTCTGGATAGCACTGGGCACTCTGCTCAATGACAGGTGGCAGCCTGGATGGTGGGGCAAGGGAGGTTGAGGGGAGAATGGATCTATGTCCCTTTGCCTTCCAGCTCAGAAGATCACACTGTTGTTCATTGGCTCTACCCCAATAGAAAATAAAAAATGTTTTAAAAACGATCTCTGGGGCTTCCCTGGTGGTCCAGTGGGTAAGGACACCGCCTTGCAGTGCAAGGGGCGCCGGTTCGATCCCTGGCCTGAGAAGACCCCACGTGCCGCGGAGCGGCTGGACCGATGTGTCCAATTACTGAGCCGGAGCTCTGGAGCGCATGCGCCCAGAGCTGGTGCTCTGCAACGACAGACGCCACCGCGATGGGAGGCCCACACGGGCCAAAAGAACAAAGATGGATAAGAATAGATAAACGAAAGACCGATAGAAGTGGCCCGCCTGCCCCTCTCTCTCCGTCCCCACCTGACCCCCCCCAAATTTTAATAATAATAATAATAAAAGATCTCTGACTTTAAGGAACTTACAGTTAGGGAGGGAAGGATCCTGGTTAATCAACCAGAAGACACCCTCCTAATGAGCATGATTCCACAGAGAGACGCGTGCTGTGAAGGTGCTAGGCAGCGAGCAAGGCGTGCGAGTGTTGAGGGAGGGATGGTAAAGAGAGGCCTCTGTGAGGCGCCATTTGAGTTGAGATCCGGATCTGAGACTCCCCGGGGGGCCGTCTGGGTGGAGGGGATGGCAGTGCAGAGACGCTGGGGCAGGAACAAGACGGGCGCGCTCCGAGGACAGAAGGCAGGCCAGGGTGTGGCCAGCGAAGGAGTGAAATGAACAGGCGCAGGAGGCCACCTCTCGCTCAGCCGTCTTCTCGGTGCCCAGCCCACGACCAGGCAGAGACCGGGTCTCTGTGGGTGTTTGCGGAAGGTATATGCAGTGCGTGAATTTGCATATCCCGCGGTTCCTGTCCTCCACCCGGTTAGGTACCACTGCGCATGCGCGGTGCATAAAGCAGAGCCAGTTAACCCCATCGATAGTGTTTGTGCTATTTTGCCAAGTGTGACCATATTCCTGCAGTCCATGTAAAAGACACTTTGATATGACTATCCCCCTGAAGCCTAAGATTTCGATGAAAAGGATTGCCTGATTAACTGCCTAGAGATACAGAGGAAGTGCCTCCTTATGACTGGAGGAATCCTTTTAAGGAAAGAAACCCAAGAAGGACCCAACGATGCGGCCGACGCAGGGCACTTGTCTGATGCCGGGGTGGGAACCCGCTTTCTCGCCATGGCGCACACTACTGGGAGGATTAACTGATCCATTTCACTGCATTGGCTGTGACATGCTCATGCCCAACACAGTCCCCAGTACAATCTGCTCTGTTCCCAAAATAAGGGATTTTGAATGAAACCCTGACATTTAGCTCTAGGGCTAAACACCAATACTTAAATCCCCCAATTAGAAGCAGAGATGGAGATGAAATGGCCCCCAGGAATCTGGAGACACAACTGTTGCAAAAGCAGCCATAGGCTCGGGCAGAGAGAGAGAAGTTTCAGATCTTGCACCAGGAATGCAAAGCTAAATAAGAACCAGTTGAAAGCTCTGGCGGTTATAAAGTGGAATTCCCTCTTGTATAGTACACAAGAGTTATTAAGTGTGTATATAAGACTCCTGTTTTACTTCATGTACATGATTATTTTATACAGGCGGGTTTGGAAAGAATTATGGGCTGAGAGCTGGCCAAGAGGCGAGATGAGCAGTGGGGAATGGAGGTGGCTGTTGCCATGTCCTTGTTGGGGGCTTGGGCTCTTTGGAGAAAGCCAGCGTGGGACCCATCCGGGCTGAGGGGTTGGGGAAGAGGAGAGTAAGTAGACTGGAATTGGATTCTGTGTGGGGTCATCTTCCAAACGGCATCAAAGGACTCCTCTTTATAGTATAGGGCCAGGTTTGAGAACAAGAAGAGCGGAACCTGGGGCCACGCTCAGTCAACGGGTCAAGAAACCAGGAAAATAAAGAATTTCAATCTGACTGACCAAGCTTTAAGACATGAGAAACCTCAGGCTGTTCTCAACATACCCAAGTGATTTTAAAAGTGAAAGGTATACTCTCTTTTTGAAAAAAGTCCAGGAGGCAGGGAGTTGGGGATAGAGCGCTGCTTGGAGAAGAGACTTAATTACCTACAACCCTGGGCTGGATGTATCTTTCCTGCAAGCGGCGAAAGCCTATGTAATTGGTCTCTTTAGATCATCCTGGGTGGTGGTTTGTTTACTGCTGCTATTGTTGTTCAGTTGCTAAGTCGTGTCCAACTCTTTGTGACCCCATGGCTCACCCTCCACTGTCTCCCAAAGTTTGCTCAACTTCCTGGTCATGATCTGATCTATCTAACCATCTCATCCCGTGCTGCCTCTTTACTTTTGCCTTCCTCATGCCCAACACAGTCCCCAGTACAATCTGCTCTGTTCCCAAAATAAGGGATTTTGAATGAAACCCTGACATTTAGCTCTAGGGCTAAACACCAATACTTAAATCCCCCAATTAGAAGCAGAGATGGAGATGAAATGGCCCCCAGGAATCTGGAGACACAACTGTTGCAAAAGCAGCCATAGGCTCGGGCAGAGAGAGAGAAGTTTCAGATCTTGCACCAGGAATGCAAAGCTAAATAAGAACCAGTTGAAAGCTCTGGCGGTTATAAAGTGGAATTCCCTCTTGTATAGTACACAAGAGTTATTAAGTGTGTATATAAGACTCCTGTTTTACTTCATGTACATGATTATTTTATACAGGCGGGTTTGGAAAGAATTATGGGCTGAGAGCTGGCCAAGAGGCGAGATGAGCAGTGGGGAATGGAGGTGGCTGTTGCCATGTCCTTGTTGGGGGCTTGGGCTCTTTGGAGAAAGCCAGCGTGGGACCCATCGCGGGCTGAGGGGTTGGGGAAGAGGAGAGTAAGTAGACTGGAATTGGATTCTGTGTGGGGTCATCTTCCAAACGGCATCAAAGGACTCCTCTTTATAGTATAGGGCCAGGTTTGAGAACAAGAAGAGCGGAACCTGGGGCCACGCTCAGTCAACGGGGTCCAGAAACCAGGACAATAAAGAATTTCAATCTGACTGACCAAGCTTTAAGACATGAGAAACCTCAGGCTGTTCTCAACATACCCAAGTGATTTTAAAAGTGAAAGGTATACTCTCTTTTTGAAAAAAGTCCAGGAGGCAGGGAGTTGGGGATAGAGCGCTGCTTGGAGAAGAGACTTAATTACCTACAACCCTGGGCTGGATGTATCTTTCCTGCAAGCGGCGAAAGCCTATGTAATTGGTCTCTTTAGATCATCCTGGGTGGTGGTTTGTTTACTGCTGCTATTGTTGTTCAGTTGCTAAGTCGTGTCCAACTCTTTGTGACCCCATGGCTCACCCTCCACTGTCTCCCAAAGTTTGCTCAAATTCATGTTCATTGAGTCGGTGATGCTATCTAACCATCTCATCCCGTGCTGCCCTCTTCTACTTTTGCCTTCCTCAGTTACTTTCCTTTACCAGGGAGGCAGGGCTCTGGATCAGAACAATTTGAAGTCATTTATTTATTTATTATTTTTGGCTATTCTGGGTTTTCACTGCTGCTGCAGGCTCTTCTCTAGTTGCAGGGAGTCAGGGCTACTCTCTAGTTGAGGTGAGCAGGCTTCTTGTTGTGGTGATTTCTCTTGTTGTGGAACTCGGGCTCTAGGGCACACGGGCTTCAGTAGTTGCGGCACATGGGCTCCATAGTTGAGGCTCTGAGGCTCTAGAGCACAGGCTCCATAGTTGTGGCTCATGGGCTTAGTTGCTCCTCAGCATGTGGGATCTGGTCAGGGATCAAACTCATGTCTCTTGCATTGGCAGGCAAACTCTTTATCCCCAAGCTACCAGGGAAGCCCTGAAGCCTTGATTTTGCTTCTAACTCAGTGATCTTGAGGAAGTTCGTTAACCTTTCTGAGCCTCAGTTTCACCAGTGGTAGACTGGGGACTCAAACAGCTGCTTATATGAAAATATCATACGGCAGAGGATATGCAAAGTTGGGTCTCATCAAGTGACAGCCATGATATCGATAATAATGATTATGTTAATAAAATTGTTAATGAAGGACAATTGATTGAACTGGTGGGGAGCAGTGCTGGCGTTGTGTATGAGATCTCTAGTTGGATGAATGCGGGCCTCTCACCATCTGTTCTGTATGTCCTGGGCTCTCTGTGGTGTAGCTTACAAAACTTTGTTGATGGGCAAAGTGATTTTATAAGGAGTGGTTTTTATGGTGACCTGCTTCTCGATCCTGGATAATGGAGATTATGTCGACTTTACCCTAGCTAAATGCCAAACCATGTAGATCCCAAAGCTCTCCTCTTGGGTATCCCCAAGATATACTTGAGCCCAAACTCCTTGAAGCTACTGTCTACCTCCCTCTCTCCTCCCTCTCTTTTTCTTCTTTCATTGAACAACACATTCCCGTTGTTCAGTTGCTAAGTCGTGTCCAACTCTTTGTGACCCCATGGCTCACCCTCCACTGTCTCCCAAAGTTTGCTCAAATTCATGTTCATTGAGTCGGTGATGCTATCTAACCATCTCATCCCGTGCTGCCCTCTTCTACTTTTGCCTTCCTCAGTTACTTTCCTTTACCAGGGAGGCAGGGCTCTGGATCAGAACAATTTGAAGTCATTTATTTATTTATTATTTTTGGCTATTCTGGGTTTTCACTGCTGCTGCAGGCTCTTCTCTAGTTGCAGGGAGTCAGGGCTACTCTCTAGTTGAGGTGAGCAGGCTTCTTGTTGCAGTGACGTCTCTTGTGGAACGCAGGCTCTAGGGCACATGGGCTTCAGTAGTTGCGGCACATGGGCTCCATAGTTGAGGCTCTGAGGCTCTAGAGCACAGGCTCCATAGTTGTGGCTCATGGGCTTAGTTGCTCCTCAGCATGTGGGATCTTCCCAGATCAAACTCATGTCTCTTGCATTGGCAGGCAAACTCTTTATCCCCAAGCTACCAGGGAAGCCCTGAAGCCTTGATTTTGCTTCTAACTCAGTGATCTTGAGGAAGTTCGTTAACCTTTCTGAGCCTCAGTTTCACCAGTGGTAGACTGGGGACTCAAACAGCTGCTTATATGAAAATATCATACGGCAGAGGATATGCAAAGTTGGGTCTCATCAAGTGACAGCCATGATATCGATAATAATGATTATGTTAATAAAATTGTTAATGAAGGACAATTGATTGAACTGGTGGGGAGCAGTGCTGGCGTTGTGTATGAGATCTCTAGTTGGATGAATGCGGGCCTCTCACCATCTGTTCTGTATGTCCTGGGCTCTCTGTGGTGTAGCTTACAAAACTTTGTTGATGGGCAAAGTGATTTTATAAGGAGTGGTTTTTATGGTGACCTGCTTCTCGATCCTGGATAATGGAGATTATGTCGACTTTACCCTAGCTAAATGCCAAACCATGTAGATCCCAAAGCTCTCCTCTTGGGTATCCCCAAGATATACTTGAGCCCAAACTCCTTGAAGCTACTGTCTACCTCCCTCTCTCCTCCCTCTCTTTTTCTTCTTTCATTGAACAACACATTCCCGTTCCCCCCAATAAATGAGTATGACACATCAAACAGAACACAGCAAAGCCCCCCCTGTTTGAAAAGGATAGTCCCAGGAGGAGAAGGGGGAGACAGAGGGATGAGATCGTTGGGTAGCCTGCTGACTCAAATGGACGTGAATCTGAGCAAATTCCGAGAGACAGTGAAACGGGAAAGCTTGGCATGCTACAGTCCATGGGCCACAAAAAGTCAGACACAACTTAGCCACTGGACAAGCCTTTATTGACGAGCTTTCCCCATCACGTCTGCAAGGACGCCTTGAGCAGTTCTGAAGTTCTGGGAAAGACACTCTGTAAACCATCGATTTAGTTTACCCGTTTCTCATAAAGAGGGGGAAGCCGAGGTTCACATCAAAAGGAATTTGCCCATGTCTGGATAAGACATGCAACGCATGTCCCACTGTTCAGTTCAGTGACGGATACTGTGAGTTTCCAAGAGGGCCAACGTGTGCTTTCAGCCGGGTCACCCAAACTCAAGACCAGGAGGTCCCAGTTCAGCCCTGTGCATGACAGCTTCTGAGAGCTAAAGGGAGCACACTGATTATTTAAAACAGTTGTTTCTAGGCCAACTATATGTGACCAGTATTCGGAATCAGAACGTTTGTTGCAATCCGTACTTGTGAGGCAGACGTGTTTGTTTATTCTATGAGTTTTCAAAGTGCCAGCTCCCGCAGTGAATTACTTAAACTATCGATAATAATGATTATGTTAATAAAATTGTTAATGAAGGACAATTGATTGAACTGGTGGGGAGCAGTGCTGGCGTTGTGTATGAGATCTCTAGTTGGATGAATGCGGGCCTCTCACCATCTGTTCTGTATGTCCTGGGCTCTCTGTGGTGTAGCTTACAAAACTTTGTTGATGGGCAAAGTGATTTTATAAGGAGTGGTTTTTATGGTGACCTGCTTCTCGATCCTGGATAATGGAGATTATGTCGACTTTACCCTAGCTAAATGCCAAACCATGTAGATCCCAAAGCTCTCCTCTTGGGTATCCCCAAGATATACTTGAGCCCAAACTCCTTGAAGCTACTGTCTACCTCCCTCTCTCCTCCCTCTCTTTTTCTTCTTTCATTGAACAACACATTCCCGTTCCCCCCAATAAATGAGTATGACACATCAAACAGAACACAGCAAAGCCCCCCCTGTTTGAAAAGGATAGTCCCAGGAGGAGAAGGGGGAGACAGAGGGATGAGATCGTTGGGTAGCCTGCTGACTCAAATGGACGTGAATCTGAGCAAATTCCGAGAGACAGTGAAACGGGAAAGCTTGGCATGCTACAGTCCATGGGCCACAAAAAGTCAGACACAACTTAGCCACTGGACAAGCCTTTATTGACGAGCTTTCCCCATCACGTCTGCAAGGACGCCTTGAGCAGTTCTGAAGTTCTGGGAAAGACACTCTGTAAACCATCGATTTAGTTTACCCGTTTCTCATAAAGAGGGGGAAGCCGAGGTTCACATCAAAAGGAATTTGCCCATGTCTGGATAAGACATGCAACGCATGTCCCACTGTTCAGTTCAGTGACGGATACTGTGAGTTTCCAAGAGGGCCAACGTGTGCTTTCAGCCGGGTCACCCAAACTCAAGACCAGGAGGTCCCAGTTCAGCCCTGTGCATGACAGCTTCTGAGAGCTAAAGGGAGCACACTGATTATTTAAAACAGTTGTTTCTAGGCCAACTATATGTGACCAGTATTCGGAATCAGAACGTTTGTTGCAATCCGTACTTGTGAGGCAGACGTGTTTGTTTATTCTATGAGTTTTCAAAGTGCCAGCTCCCCGGCAGTGAATTACTTAATGACTCAAACACAAACCCCACACTCCAGACCAGCTCAGGAGAGGTGGCGATTACGGAAAATCCTGCTTCATCTGGCTCAAGGAACTGACCACCCGTGAGCTGGAAAACAGACCTCGGAGCAGGAAAGAAACAGACGTGTCCAAAGAAGAAATGAGGAACACAACCCAGGAACAAGCTGATTACTCTCAAGAAAGACATGGGGTGAGGAGATTCGGGGATAGTATTTCCTGATGGTTTCTCAAGGCTGCCGGCCGGCGTCCTGTTCTCTGGGTGAGGCTGTGATGTGAAGATGAGCATTGTCTATTTTTACAAAGTCCCAGAGAATCTGGATCCCAGAAGTGTTAAAGGATGGTCTTAGATCTGGAGTTGCAAAGTCCACGTCTACCCAGAGCAGGAAGGAAATGTAAATGACTAAGGGAGCTGGGATGTAAGAGGATACAAGACAGCTGATTCTTAGAACTGGGGGGCCGTGGGGAGATGGGGGACAGGCCTCAACTAAAGAGAGCAGCTGCTGACCCCTAACCCCTGCTTGCCATAGGGGTCCAGTGTTAACCGTTGTTCTGAGGTGTCGAAAGAATTCCCCAGGGCTTCCCCTGGTGGTCCAGTGGGTAAGGACACCGCCTTGCAGTGCAAGGGGCGCCGGTTCGAGCCCTGGCCTGGGAAGATCCCACGTGCTGCGGAGCGGCTGGACTGATGCGTCCAATCACTGAGCCGGAGCTCTGGAGCGTATGCGCCCAGAGCCGGCGCTCTGCAACGGCAGACGCCACCGCGATGGGAGGCCCACAGGAGCCAAAGAACAAAGACGGATGAACACAGAGAAAGGAAAGACCAATAGAAGTGGCCTGCCTGCTCCCCTCCCTCCCCAACCCGACCGACGCCCAAAATAAATAAATAAATAAATCTTTAACCAAAAAAAAAAAAAGAATTCCCCAAACCTTGATTTTCATGAGCACTCTGCTTACAAAAGAAGATTGTCATCGGACGCGCAGTTCCTAAGGTAGTCTGGAGGCTCTCCCCTTGCTCTCAAAATTAACAGATCCACTAACGATGGCCGCGGATGACCATGTGGTAAGCCCATGGAAGACCCTTGGCGTAGACAGAGGGTGCTTAATTCTACCCCATCATTTACTGATGTGAGAGGCGGACCTCCCTTTCATCTTAAGTCCCACACAACAGCGTCAGAGCCAAGATGAGGGCCAGTTCTGAGTTCTACCTGTCTTTCCTTCGATACAGATTCCAGAACGGTGTCTGTTTGCCATAATTGAACAGCATAATCGAGGACGGACACACTGTTTCCTACTTTCACCTGTATTTCCTGATGGTTTCTCAAGGCTGCCGGCCGGCGTCCTGTTCTCTGGGTGAGGCTGTGATGTGAAGATGAGCATTGTCTATTTTTACAAAGTCCCAGAGAATCTGGATCCCAGAAGTGTTAAAGGATGGTCTTAGATCTGGAGTTGCAAAGTCCACGTCTACCCAGAGCAGGAAGGAAATGTAAATGACTAAGGGAGCTGGGATGTAAGAGGATACAAGACAGCTGATTCTTAGAACTGGGGGGCCGTGGGGAGATGGGGGACAGGCCTCAACTAAAGAGAGCAGCTGCTGACCCCTAACCCCTGCTTGCCATAGGGGTCCAGTGTTAACCGTTGTTCTGAGGTGTCGAAAGAATTCCCCAGGGCTTCCCCTGGTGGTCCAGTGGGTAAGGACACCGCCTTGCAGTGCAAGGGGCGCCGGTTCGAGCCCTGGCCTGGGAAGATCCCACGTGCTGCGGAGCGGCTGGACTGATGCGTCCAATCACTGAGCCGGAGCTCTGGAGCGTATGCGCCCAGAGCCGGCGCTCTGCAACGGCAGACGCCACCGCGATGGGAGGCCCACAGGAGCCAAAGAACAAAGACGGATGAACACAGAGAAAGGAAAGACCAATAGAAGTGGCCTGCCTGCTCCCCTCCCTCCCCAACCCGACCGACGCCCAAAATAAATAAATAAATAAATCTTTAACCAAAAAAAAAAAAAGAATTCCCCAAACCTTGATTTTCATGAGCACTCTGCTTACAAAAGAAGATTGTCATCGGACGCGCAGTTCCTAAGGTAGTCTGGAGGCTCTCCCCTTGCTCTCAAAATTAACAGATCCACTAACGATGGCCGCGGATGACCATGTGGTAAGCCCATGGAAGACCCTTGGCGTAGACAGAGGGTGCTTAATTCTACCCCATCATTTACTGATGTGAGAGGCGGACCTCCCTTTCATCTTAAGTCCCACACAACAGCGTCAGAGCCAAGATGAGGGCCAGTTCTGAGTTCTACCTGTCTTTCCTTCGCGATACAGATTCCAGAACGGTGTCTGTTTGCCATAATTGAACAGCATAATCGAGGACGGACACACTGTTTCCTACTTTCAGCAGAAAAAGGCAAATGCTACCCTAGCCCTTAATAATGATCTTATCATGGTGACAGTAATAGTAAATATCAGGAGTGCTTTGAGCCACAAATAACAGAAAATCCCGAGTCAAATCGACTTAAACAATTTATGAAATGCTTATCTTTCATACCTGGAATGTCAGAGGAAGGGCGGGCTCCAGGTCCAGCGTGATCCACGATATAATCAGGAGTCTGAGTGCCATCTGTGTTTCTGCTCCGTGCAATTCCTCCCATTCTTCCTCCTCTTCCCTTTTCCCCCTCATTCTGAACGTTCTCCTCTTGGTTACAGCAAGGCTGCCAATAGCACCATTGTCCCATCTGGAAGGAGAGAACGAAAAACATTGAGACTTGCCCGCAGGCATGGATGATTCTCTTTAACTGCACCAGAGCCCCCAAGAAATCTGATCAAAATGGACATTCCAGTTCTCTAAACTTGAAAGAGTCTAATTCAGGAGGTCACAGAATCTGCTTATGTCACAAGCTTTCCAGGTGATTTTGATTTGGGTGGTCAAGCATAGTGCTTTAGGGGAAGCTCTGTGTGTGTGTGTGTGTGTGTGTGTGTCTGTTGGTCGCTCAGTTGTGCCTGACTCTTGGTGACCTTGTGGACTGAAGCCCGCCAGGCTCCTCTGTCCATGGGATTTTCCAAGCAAGAATAAGGGAGTGGGTAGCCATGCCTTCCTCCAGGGGATCTTCCTGACCCAGGGATCAAACCTGGATCTCCTGCATTTAGGCAGTCTCTTTACCACCTGGAAAATCGCAAGGCCAAGTTCTCCCTTGCTCTCAAAATTAACAGATCCACTAACGATGGCCGCGGTTGACCATGTGGTAAGCCCATGGAAGACCCTTGGCGTAGACAGAGGGTGCTTAATTCTACCCCATCATTTACTGATGTGAGAGGCGGACCTCCCTTTCATCTTAAGTCCCACACAACAGCGTCAGAGCCAAGATGAGGGCCAGTTCTGAGTTCTACCTGTCTTTCCTTCGCGATACAGATTCCAGAACGGTGTCTGTTTGCCATAATTGAACAGCATAATCGAGGACGGACACACTGTTTCCTACTTTCAGCAGAAAAAGGCAAATGCTACCCTAGCCCTTAATAATGATCTTATCATGGTGACAGTAATAGTAAATATCAGGAGTGCTTTGAGCCACAAATAACAGAAAATCCCGAGTCAAATCGACTTAAACAATTTATGAAATGCTTATCTTTCATACCTGGAATGTCAGAGGAAGGGCGGGCTCCAGGTCCAGCGTGATCCACGATATAATCAGGAGTCTGAGTGCCATCTGTGTTTCTGCTCCGTGCAATTCCTCCCATTCTTCCTCCTCTTCCCTTTTCCCCCTCATTCTGAACGTTCTCCTCTTGGTTACAGCAAGGCTGCCAATAGCACCATTGTCCCATCTGGAAGGAGAGAACGAAAAACATTGAGACTTGCCCGCAGGCATGGATGATTCTCTTTAACTGCACCAGAGCCCCCAAGAAATCTGATCAAAATGGACATTCCAGTTCTCTAAACTTGAAAGAGTCTAATTCAGGAGGTCACAGAATCTGCTTATGTCACAAGCTTTCCAGGTGATTTTGATTTGGGTGGTCAAGCATAGTGCTTTAGGGGAAGCTCTGTGTGTGTGTGTGTGTGTGTGTGTGTCTGTTGGTCGCTCAGTTGTGCCTGACTCTTGGTGACCTTGTGGACTGAAGCCCGCCAGGCTCCTCTGTCCATGGGATTTTCCAAGCAAGAATAAGGGAGTGGGTAGCCATGCCTTCCTCCAGGGGATCTTCCTGACCCAGGGATCAAACCTGGATCTCCTGCATTTAGGCAGTCTCTTTACCACCTGACCCGCAAACTCAAGAAAATCTGAGAGGCCACCAGCCATCAGGGAAATGCTGAGGCTCACGAAGGGGAGAGTTTTATTCTGTGATGGCACAATGGAACTCTCTTTTTTTGTGATCACCTTTGAATTCTTGAAAGAGAGCATTTCATCTGAGCTTCCAGTTATGGTCTTCTTCTGGAGGGCATCGAAGGAGCTTTTGGACAAGAGTGAGCAAGCACTGAATGAGACATAGAGGGAATGTCATCTGTGATGTCACGGGCTTCTCCCCACGTCCCAAATTATCCTCAGCACATGGTCCACAGGATATTGGATGCAGGGTTGTTCTGATTTAATCAACCATGTTTGTGGGATTTTATTTTAGCTACTGTGTGACTTAGGTTTTATTTAAATAAAATGGAATCCCAAGTGAGAAACTATTTCCTCTTAATGCTCATTTCATCAGTCTGCTAACTCAAGGGAGTTTAGGTCTAGCATTTAACTCCTGTCTATAACGTGTTATATCCCTTTTGGCCAAAGAGAGAGGCGAGCTTGGGTTCAGAGGCTTGAAATGTAATATCGTTATAATTAGATTAACTTTAATATAATTAAAATCATCTAGCTATCATTTAATTATATTGTTTTGCTTTCATCATCTGTTGGACAGGATACATGCTAGATTATGCTGACCTAAAAAAAAAAAATCCCAGCGGCTTAAGATAACAGTCTTACTTGATACACGACTTGTCGGTCAGAGATCTCAGGGGGTTGTTCTGGTCTTTGGAATTACTCAGAGCTGGGCTGGTGGAGCGACCACCATCTCTAACATGGCCAGTTTTCAGAGAATTTTTGAATTGTTCTCCCATTGGCTGTTAAATGTTGTGGCCAGGATAAGACCCATGGAATTTCTGCTCGCAGCCTATTGGTTTGAACAAGTTGCATGGCTCCAATGCAGTCACAGGTGCCCAGGAAGTGAGAAGCTTTCTGTGACTGGGAGCAGGGAGATGGCGATGTTGGGTAAAGAGCACAGATGTGCCCCCTCCACTGTGGTGACTTGCTCTGTCTTCTAGCCAGTGCTCGCCACCCTTGTCTTCCAGATTCTGAAGAGACGTGTAAATTTACAGAGGACACTGCATTTCAGACCCGTTTACCTTCCCAAGTCCCTTTGGCTTGAATTGGCCACTGTGAACCGTCAACCAGGTGTGTGAGTTTCAAAAAAGTGCTTTGGGTCCTCGTCTTGGTGTCCATTGCCACCCAGCTGAGCCTTTGATGAGGTTGGTGGGTGGCATCGTTTGGCTGGCAGCCTGGCCAGAGTGTCACTCCCTGGGCAAACGTGACTTTCTGGAAAGATCCTGCCCTTGACCGTGAGGCGAGAGCCAGGCACCCAGTGGGGAGGCACACTGGACGTTTCCTACCCTCCAAGAATCATGAATCAGAGAAACCTGATGCTGATTAGTGACCGAAAGCACCGATCACGGTGGGGACATCTGCCACCATGTCTTGACCCTCTACTCTGCGCTGGGCACAGCCATCAGCCCTCTCTCTAGATGCTCTCATTTAATTTCCACAAAAGCCTTGAAAGGGGAGCATGGTTTCAAGAAGGATCTTCTACTTTTCCCTGATTTGACACAGTTCACTGGCGGGAACAGCCATAGCCAAATGCAGAAACCATGGTTCTTATTACTAAGAAACATGTGTAATTGATGCCCCGGACTTCTGTCCTGTTCCTCATTCTGTCACCCATCTCCTCATTTAAACAAACGCTTAAGGACTTAATATTTGACTGCTTTTGCCGTATTGCCCAAAAGAAATGTCTCCTCTGCTGGTACTAAATTCCCCCGTTTGAGGTGAGGAAACTGTGGCTCAAAGAAGTCAAGTTATTGCAGAGCTGAGATTTTTTTTTTCCCTTCAACCTTTTATTTCATTTTAAAAAATAGTCCTTTTTCTTAAAAAAAATTTTTTTTGGCTGCACTGAGTCTTTGTTGTGGTGCTCTGGCTTTCTCTAGCTATGGCATGGATCTAGTCACCCTGTGGCATGTGGAATCTTCGTTCCCCGACCAGGGATTGAACGCACATCCTCTGCTTTGGAAGGTGGATTCTTAACCACTGGACTACCACAGAACTCCCTCAACTTTTTAAGTTCACCCTTGCACAGAAATTTCAAAGAAGGATATTCTTTACACCCAGTGCCCCCCAAATTACACCTTCATCTCATCTACTTTATTCTCTGTTCTTCCTTGTTAAACCAATTGAGATTCAGTGGAAGACCTGACTTTTTTTTAACGTTTAAATACTTTAGTGTTTATTTCCTCAAAATAAGGATAGTCTCTTCCATAAGCACAGTATAGCTATTAAAATCAGGAAATTGATCTTGATTGAGATGCCTTACTATCTAGTCTATAGACTTCGTTTAGATTTCTCCAATAGACAGATTGTCCCCATAATGTCCTTTAGAGCAAAAGGATAAGAGGCAAGGGATGGAAGGAGGGAGGGAGGAAGAGGGAAAGAGGCAAAAACAAAGTAAAAAGAAAAAAGAGAAGGAAAAATATTTGTAAAAATGTGCAATGTTCGTCTTTATTTTGTCCTCTATATTTTGAAAGTGAAAGGACATAGTATTGAGAGGGGAGAAGAAAGAGAAAGAGGGGGACACAAAGAAAGCAAAATAAAGGGGGGAAAAAAAGCGAAGAAAAAGGAGGAAAAAACTGAATCCCTTAGTGTGTTCAGTTGCCTCTTGAGTCTGTGTTCATCTGGGAAACTCCTTGGGCTTTCTGTTTGTTTCATGCCATCAGCAGTTTTATGTATGTAATATATAAAATTTTATTGATTTATTTATTTATTTTTGGCTATTCTGGGTTTTCACTGCTGCCGCAGGCTCTTCTCTAGTTGCAGGGAGTCAGGGCTACTCTCTAGTTGAGGTGAGCAGGCTTCTTGTTGCGGTGACGTCTCTTGTTGTAGAACACGGGCTCTAGGGCGCACAGGCTTCAGTAGTTGTGGCACATGGGCTGCATTGTTGCGGCTCTGAGGCTCTGGAGCACAGGCTTAATAGTTGTGGCTCATGGGCTTCGTTGCACCACAGCATGTGGGATCTTCCCAGATAGGGGATTGAACCCATGTCTCCTGCCTTGGCAGGCTAGCTCTTTACGACTGAGCTACCAGGGAAGCCCCCATCAGCAGTTTTAAAGAGTCCCGGGAAGTCATTTTGTAGACTGTTCAACCATCTGGATGTGTCACATTGATAACATGGACTTTGGCCAGGAACACCACAGAAGTGATGTGAGCCTCTCACAGCGCCAGGAGGCATGTGACATCAAGGTGCGTTCTGAGATTGGTGAGGTCTGCTGGGGTCGTTCAGGGATGGAGGAGTCTGTTTCCCTGTGTAGTTAGTATCCCGTCGGGGAATACTTAGAAACCCTATGAAGATCTGAGCCAAGACTTGTAATCCAGCAGTCTGACCCCAGAACTCACAGCCACCTGCTACACTCAGCGTGTCCCTACCTTTATTTGGGATCTGCCAGGCATGGTGTTCAATAAGTAAATGTGCACTTTCTTCGAACTCTCAACAGTCATCTCCAGGGCTGTGAGTGGCCCATCAAACACCCTCAGTCCCTCATCCACATTAGACAGCACATTCAGGATCCACATGAGATACTCATCTCTCACCAGACGAATTCTGAGAATGTTCAGAGCAGCCTTACTTACAAGAGCCAAGACATGGACACCATCGAAGGGTCCACGGGAGATGAGGGGTAGAGATGTGGTACATACATGCACAAGGGAATACCGTTCAGCCCCCCCAAAAGAGCAAAACTTGGCCATTCACAGTGACGTGAATGGACTTGCAAGGCATTACATGAAGAGAAGTAAGTTAGACAGAGGAAGACGGATGCTGAATGAGGTCACTTGTATATGGAACTTCACACATGCAGCAACGGAGGGCGTGTAATGAAGAAAGAAGCAGATTCACAGAACAAGAGAGCAGACTAGTAGTTGCCACTGGGGAGAGTAGGGGAGGGGTGGTATAAGGGTGGAGGAGTGGCCGAAAGGCAGGCTCCAGGGCATACTGTCCAACATGGGGACAGAGCCAGTATTGTGTAATAACTGTACATGGAAACTAGCTTAAAAATTGTATAAAAACTGAAAAGAAATTAAAGTTAAAAAAAAAAGAAAAGAATTCTGAGACCGTTGAACTTCAGTTTCATGGTCCTAGAACCCAAACTGGAAAAAAAAAACAGAAGAGGAATTCCATGGGACATCCCTGACCGTCCAGTGGTCAAGACTCTGTGCTTCCAAGGCAGCGGTCTGGGTTTGATCCCTGATTGGGGAACTAAGATTCCACATGCCGTGTGGCCAAAAAAAAAAAAAAAAAAGACCGAACTTGGAAACTGAAAGGGCTCTCATAGATTCCAAACAAAAGCCCTGCCAGAGAAATGAACTAATAGGGGAAAATCCATGTGCGTGCGATTCAGAAAGGGGCCTTGGGCTGACTGTAGACATGGCTTTTTATGAGATTTAATATTCCCCTCACTGGAGACACATTACTATCGAATAATAAACAGCAGTCTCTATGGTGTTGATCTTTAAAGTAAATCCTATTGCTATTAGCTTATCTACCCAACTATTAAAACTAATAAAATAATAAACTTTATGACACAGACACTTAGCTCAGTTCAGTCCCCCCCTTCTAACTGCACTTTTCTCCCTCTATGACTGTTGGTTTTTCTAGCAATTTCCTGCTTATCACTAAAGTATCTGGAAAATTTTCCTATGTTTGGTTGATCAGTTTCAATCACCCTGGGGTATTTTCATACTCCTTTCTCTCCCTCCCTCTCGATCTCCCTCTTTTTCTTTAAACGGAACTTTATCATGTCTCTTTACTTCACTCTGTGTTGAACTTTCTCAGCCTTTTGTCTCAGCAGGGGAGAATGCCTCTCTTTATCAGGTTCAAGATCACCTGCTTCTTGGGGGTCCGTGGTGAGCTTGCAAAAGGAAGGGGGCAAAAAGCAGTCTAAATGATTTGGGAGTTGGGGAGGGAGACCCGTTGCTCATTCCGGATTCATCTGGTCTGCGATCTCTGTCAGGCTGGCAAAGTCAGGTTAAAAGTTGGTGGCAGGGGCCTCGCTGGTGGCTCAGTGGTAAAGAATCCATCTGCCAGTCCAGGAGATACAGGTTTGATCCCGGGTCCTGGAAGATCCCACCTGTCACGGAACAACAAAGCCCGTGTGCCACAGCTACTAAGCTTGCACTCTAGACCCTGGGAACTGCAACCATGGAAGCCCTCGTGCCCTAGAGCCTGTGCTTCCCAACGAGAGAAACTGCAGAAAGGAGAAGCCCTTGCAGTGCAACCAAGCGTTGTCTCTGCTCACTGCAACCTCGAGAAAAGCCCAAGCAGCGGTGAAGACTCAGCACAGCCAGAAATAACAATGCATGCGTGGGTTTCCCTGGTGGTCCAGTGGGTAAGCACACCGCCTTGCAGTGCAAGGGGCGCCAGTTCGATCCCTGGCCTGGGAGGATCCCACGTGCCATGGAGCGGCTGGACCGATGTGTCCAATTACCGAGTCGGAGCTCTGGAGCGCATGCGCCCAGAACCTGTGCTCTGCGACAACAGAGGCCACCGTGATGGGAGGCCCATATGGGCCAAAGAACAAAGATGGATGAAAATAGATAAATGAAAGACCAATAGAAGTGGCCCGTCCGCCCCACTCCCTCCCCAACCTCCCGCAAAAAAAAAAGAATGCATGCGTGCTATATCGTGTCTGACTCTTTTGCACCCCCATGGACTGTCCTCTGTCCATGGGGCTTTCCAGGCCAAAATACTGAAACAGGTTGCTGTTCCCTTCTCTGGGATATCTTTCCAAGCCAGCCAATGCGTCTCCTGCGTTGGTTAAGAAAACAAGTTTGGGGGCAAATCAGACCCAGCAACAGCAACAAAACAATCACAACGACATAAAGAGGAGTAGCTTCTTCTGTGGGCGTTAACTCCATGCAGCGTGAGGGCATCGGGTGACATGGGCATGGTCAAGGGACATTCTTGAATATCTGTTCCCTAGGATGTTGTATTTATTTACTTGTTACTAAGTTAGCTGTTTTGGGTCTTAGTTGTAACACGTGGGATCTCCATTGTGGCAAACAGACTCTCTACTTGCGGGGCAGGGTTCAGTAGCTGCAGTATACAGGCTACCTGCCGTACAGTTAATGGCCCCGAGGCATGTGGGACCTCAGTTCCCCCATCAGGGATGGAACCTGTGCCCCCCACAGTGGAGGCTCGGATTCTTAACCACCAGACAGCCAGAGGAGTCCCAGGGTGTTGTTTTCTTAGAGACCCATGTCTCCTCTCTCCATAAGCCCCAGAGATCCAGTTTTGTTTCCATTATCCAAGATCTCATTCTGCACTGAGAACCAGAAGAAGGAGGTGTTTGGGGGGCATTGTTGTATGAAAACATCAATATGTTTAAGGCTTAGAATGATACGCAGCTCTGGGGGGTTGCTTAATTAAGCACCAGCCGGGACTTGGATCTGGGACGGACTGAAGGAAGAGCCCATTTGCCCCGACATCTCATAGTCACTCAGGGACATGTGCTCACAGCCTTCAGCGTTTTAGCGGGCTCTCTCTTCCCTTTCTTAGTCCTTCAGCATCAAGCTCTGTTTTTCTTATATGAACTATGGAGATCGGACCACTTTACGGTGTTTAATTCTCCGATACCCAGATTTCAGGCTTTACAGACTGGACAGCTTCGTTTGATTGCGCTTCTTCTGGCTTTTGTAGGAAACGTAGAGACATGGGACTCAATCCCCAGGTTGGAAAGATACCCTGGAGGAGGGCACGGCAACCCACTCCAGTATTCTTGCCCGGGAAATCCATGGACAGAGGAGCCTGGTAGGCCACAGTCCACGGGGTCGCAAAGAGTCGGACACAACTGAAGCGACTTAGCATGCATGCTTCTGGCTTTAATCTGATGAGCGTCTCTGAAAGTAAGGTCGACATTATGCCGAGAGACTGCTCTCCGTCTCTAGGATCTTATATTCTATCGCCAGCCATCAGCGTGAGTGGTGTTCTGCCCACGGTCAGGAAAAAGCATAGTATCAGGTAACAATCAACGGACTGCATGGTAATTTGACTCACTGCCAAACCCCCACAGGTCTTCCCCCTTCCCCCTTCTTTTTAACTTAGTGGATTTGTGTATGTCTGTGTCTGGATGAGGTGAGAAATATGTTATTCAGGCGAGAAGAAAGACATGCTTAGGAAGATTTTTAATTTAGCCTGAGTCCTTTCCTGCTTTCAAAATGACTTTTCTCCACACTCTGCCCCCACCCGGGTATAAAATAAACGGATATTCATTCCAGAAAATATGGAAAAAGCAATGTATCCATCAGGGGATATAACTGTGAAGAAACATAAGCCAACTCTGCCTGGCTGAAGCAGAACGTAATTTATTCGATGCGTAGTCTGGATCTCTCAGAATTGGCAGGAGGTTTCACAAACCAGGTTTAGAAGGTGGGAATAAATTGTGGAGTCCTAACAGAGGGGGCAGGGGTTGGGGAGGTTCGGGGGTCACAGCTACAGCATCATGGTGGGGTCACAGCTACAGCATCATGGTGGGAAGATTCAGGTCAGCACACTTCTGTAGTCAAAGACCTGCACCTCCTCTCTCTAATGCAGCATTCACTGAGTGCTTGGAGCTGTATTGTGCCCTCCAAAATTCATATGTTGAACCCCTAATCCCCAATCCTTCAGAATATAATTGTGTTTAGAAATAGGGCTCTTAAAGAAGTAAGTGAAGATGAGGTCACTCAGGTGGGCTCCAATTCAATCGAATTGGGTTTTATAAGAAGAGGAAATTTGGACACACAGATGCCAAAGATGTGCACACATGCAGAGAGAAAGCCCCATGAGGACTCAGTGAGAAGGCAGCCACCTACAAGCCAAGGAGAGATAAACGGACTCTGTGGGCTTCTTGGTCTTGGATTGAGCATCCAGAGATGTGAGAGGTGAACGTCTGCTGTTTAAGCAACACAGTCCATAGGATTTTGTCATGGCAGCACTAGGAAATGAATGCATGAAGGATGCGAAGAGGAGAGGCCATCTAATTGCTAGAACGGAGGTCCCATGACTGTTATCTGGGGATATCTCTTGACTTCTGTAGTGAAAGGAACTACCAGACCATACGTGGACAATGAAGTGTCAATTTATTTATTTTGTTTTTATTTTGGCTGTGGTGGGTCTTCACTGCTGCATGCGGGCTTTCTCTCGTTGCAGTGAGCTGGGGCTTCTCTTGGTGGTTATGAGTGGGATTCCCATGACAGGGGATTCTTTGTTGCAGAATGCAGCCTTCAGGCTCATGGGCTTCAGTACTTGTGGTGTGTGGGCTCCATCGTTGTGGCTGGAGGGCTTAGTGGCTCTGAGGCATGTGGGATCTTCCCAGACCGGGAATGGAACCGGTGTCCCCTGCATTGCAAGGCAGATCCTTAACCACTGGACCACCCGGGGAGCCCCAAGACACCGACAGTCCCTCACGGGATCATTCAGATGTGGGGCAGACCCTGTTGATGCCTGTGAGAGCCGGGCTTGTCCAGCGATCCATCCTTGTCTCCTCCTGATGTTCACACCCTTGTGGCGTCCCCTCTTATATTAAATCAGACCTCGTCCGCGTGACCAGTAGATAATACCTGAGGAAACTGCTGGCCTCTGAGTCAGTTCATGAAAGGCATGATGCATTTCCCTGGGTCTCCTGGCTTGCTTTCTCCAGGGGAAGTATTTAGCTGTCATGTCACGAGGATGCTCACAGAGCAAGCGCAGAGGACTCTGTGGGGAGAATCTGAGAATTCATGTCACAGTCAGCGTCATTTTACCAGCCTTGCAAACGATCCCCTTTGGAGGCAGATCCTTCAGCTCCAGTCTAGCCTCAGGGTGAGACCACAGCCCCAGCCGATCAAAGCTGCAAGCTTCTGAAAGCCTCTGAGACAGAGCCATTCAGCCCAGCTGCTCCCCCCACCCCCATTTTTTTTTTATATTTATTTATTAGGTTGTGCCAGGTCTTAGTTGTGGCATGCGGGATCTTCATCGCAGCATGTGGGATTTAGTTCCCTGATCAGAAATTGAATCGGAGCCTCTTGCATTGGGAGCACAGAATCTTAGCCTCTGGACCACCAGGGAGGTCCCTCCTCCCCAGTTCTTGACCCCCAAAAGTCAGGAGGCAATATTCATATGTGATTGCTTTAAGTAGCTGAGTTTTAAAATAAGTTGTTGCATAGTAATAGGTAATTGTAACAGGATCCCACCTACCTGGGCTGTTTGCAGGTGCTTTTATGGTTCCCAGGGAGGTCTTTCCCTGTCCTCCCATCTCCAGGATAGCTGCTGCTACTGTTTGACTCGTTGGTGCAATTACACTCAGAGTTGCCCTCAAAACACATCTTTGCTACTTCCTCCCTTCCCTTCTTTACCCCCTTCACTCCCTCACAGGTTGAGGACACTCCCTCAATAAATAGTTTGCATAAAAATGCTTGTCTCAGGGACTTCCCCGGTGGTTCAGTGGTTAAGAATCTGCCTTCTAATGCAGGGGACGCAGGTTCAATCCTTGGCCAGGGAACTAAACTCCCCCTTGCCATGGAGCAACTAAGCAATGAACGATCCCTTCATGTTGCAGCTGAGACCTGACAGAGCCCAAAGTACAGATAGATAAGTATGTTTTTTACAAAAGGAATTCTCGCCTCAGTTCTGCTTCTAAGAACACTGACCTTAGACAGAATGCATCTAGGAAGGAGCAATGGATGCCCGACAGTCAAGACCACTGGACAACTAATCTCTGCACTAACCCAATTCGAGTTTTTACGTGATGCTCACAGAGGCAAGCCCCCCCCGGGGGGAGTATTTAGCTGTCATGTCACGAGGATGCTCACAGAGCAAGCGCAGAGGACTCTGTGGGGAGAATCTGAGAATTCATGTCACAGTCAGCGTCATTTTACCAGCCTTGCAAACGATCCCCTTTGGAGGCAGATCCTTCAGCTCCAGTCTAGCCTCAGGGTGAGACCACAGCCCCAGCCGATCAAAGCTGCAAGCTTCTGAGAGCCTCTGAGACAGAGCCATTCAGCCCAGCTGCTCCCCACCCCATTTTTTTTTATATTTATTTATTAGGTTGTGCCAGGTCTTAGTTGTGGCATGCGGGATCTTCATCGCAGCATGTGGGATTTAGTTCCCTGATCAGAAATTGAATCGGAGCCTCTTGCATTGGGAGCACAGAATCTTAGCCTCTGGACCACCAGGGAGGTCCCTCCTCCCCAGTTCTTGACCCCCAAAAGTCAGGAGGCAATATTCATATGTGATTGCTTTAAGTAGCTGAGTTTTAAAATAAGTTGTTGCATAGTAATAGGTAATTGTAACAGGATCCCACCTACCTGGGCTGTTTGCAGGTGCTTTTATGGTTCCCAGGGAGGTCTTTCCCTGTCCTCCCATCTCCAGGATAGCTGCTGCTACTGTTTGACTCGTTGGTGCAATTACACTCAGAGTTGCCCTCAAAACACATCTTTGCTACTTCCTCCCTTCCCTTCTTTACCCCCTTCACTCCCTCACAGGTTGAGGACACTCCCTCAATAAATAGTTTGCATAAAAATGCTTGTCTCAGGGACTTCCCCGGTGGTTCAGTGGTTAAGAATCTGCCTTCTAATGCAGGGGACGCAGGTTCAATCCTTGGCCAGGGAACTAAACTCCCCCTTGCCATGGAGCAACTAAGCAATGAACGATCCCTTCATGTTGCAGCTGAGACCTGACAGAGCCCAAAGTACAGATAGATAAGTATGTTTTTTACAAAAGGAATTCTCGCCTCAGTTCTGCTTCTAAGAACACTGACCTTAGACAGAATGCATCTAGGAAGGAGCAATGGATGCCCGACAGTCAAGACCACTGGACAACTAATCTCTGCACTAACCCAATTCGAGTTTTTCAATATGCACACTTTCAAGTATGCTCTTAGTTAACTAGCCACACCTCCCTGCACAGACAGACAAAATCTGTTTTCTCCTTGAAGGGAAGTAGCCCATATCTTGTCAATGGGTGCAGGAAGCCAGAAGGGTGTGCTTCCCGGATCACGTTTAGTTGTCTTCTGTGCCGTTGTGACTCAGTTTCAGTATGTTGCCACCAGTGAAATGGTCCGTTTCACCGTCATGTACCGCAAGGTCTTCCCCGGTAGCTCGGTGGTAAGGAGTCTGTCTGCCAGTGCAGGAGACCTGGGTTCAATCCCTGGGTTGGGAAGATTCCCTGGAGAAAGGAAAGCTACCCACTCTGGTATTCTTACCTAGAGAATCCCACGGACAGAGGATCCTGGCAAGCTACAGTCCGTGGGGTCACAAAGAGTTGGACACGACTGAGCAACCAACATTTTCACTTTCAAGTTCACCTGGTGGTAGAGTTTAGACCCAAACCCATGTCTTTCTGATCCCAGAGCTTGACCACAGAGCTGCTTTTGCTGTTTCAGGGGACACTACATGCTATGTGGTTCTTTGCAGAGGACAAATAAAGGGAGTATCAGTAGCCTATACTAGTACACTGTAGTACCATAGACATGGTACCAGAGGTGGGGTGGGGGAAGACAGAGAATCCATGGCTTGAATCCTAGCTTAGACTTACATGTCCTCATTTATTAAAAATCATTGTGTGAGTCCTTCCTACGTGGCAGCATTGTCCTGGTGACCGTGAATACAGCAGCATCCATAAGTCTTGCATTTTCCTTCTTAACTCTGTGTCCTCCGGCACAGAGTTCTCTGAGCCTTTCCTGTCCTATCATATGTGCTGTTCATACCTAGCCGGGGAGACGATCCTTCATGTTGCAGCTGAGACCTGACAGAGCCCAAAGTACAGATAGATAAGTATGTTTTTACAAAGGAATTCTCGCCTCAGTTCTGCTTCTAAGAACACTGACCTTAGACAGAATGCATCTAGGAAGGAGCAATGGATGCCCGACAGTCAAGACCACTGGACAACTAATCTCTGCACTAACCCAATTCGAGTTTTTCAATATGCACACTTTCAAGTATGCTCTTAGTTAACTAGCCACACCTCCCTGCACAGACAGACAAAATCTGTTTTCTCCTTGAAGGGAAGTAGCCCATATCTTGTCAATGGGTGCAGGAAGCCAGAAGGGTGTGCTTCCCGGATCACGTTTAGTTGTCTTCTGTGCCGTTGTGACTCAGTTTCAGTATGTTGCCACCAGTGAAATGGTCCGTTTCACCGTCATGTACCGCAAGGTCTTCCCCGGTAGCTCGGTGGTAAGGAGTCTGTCTGCCAGTGCAGGAGACCTGGGTTCAATCCCTGGGTTGGGAAGATTCCCTGGAGAAAGGAAAGCTACCCACTCTGGTATTCTTACCTAGAGAATCCCACGGACAGAGGATCCTGGCAAGCTACAGTCCGTGGGGTCACAAAGAGTTGGACACGACTGAGCAACCAACATTTTCACTTTCAAGTTCACCTGGTGGTAGAGTTTAGACCCAAACCCATGTCTTTCTGATCCCAGAGCTTGACCACAGAGCTGCTTTTGCTGTTTCAGGGGACACTACATGCTATGTGGTTCTTTGCAGAGGACAAATAAAGGGAGTATCAGTAGCCTATACTAGTACACTGTAGTACCATAGACATGGTACCAGAGGTGGGGTGGGGGAAGACAGAGAATCCATGGCTTGAATCCTAGCTTAGACTTACATGTCCTCATTTATTAAAAATCATTGTGTGAGTCCTTCCTACGTGGCAGCATTGTCCTGGTGACCGTGAATACAGCAGCATCCATAAGTCTTGCATTTTCCTTCTTAACTCTGTGTCCTCCGGCACAGAGTTCTCTGAGCCTTCCTTTCCTGTCCTATCATATGTGCTGTTCATACCTAGCCGGGGGGAGACGTCCATTTATTTTGTCAAGAGGAACGTGGGGACCAGGATACGTGATCTTGCTGGGAGAACAAAATGAAGCAAATGTATAGAGATCCACGCACTCAGCAAAGAGATACGGAAACTTTCTTCTGTGTCAGCGATGGAGCTGAGCCCCGAGAACTTGCCCATCAGTGAAGCACATGCAGTTGCTCCTTACTTGGAATTTGAACTGAGTGAGGTTAGATCTTAAGCAAAAACATTGCAGTTGTGATTAGGGTTTCTAAAAAAAATATGAACCGACTTCGGCACCTGCTGTAATTCTTCCACTGTCCTTGCCCAGCTGATTCTCAGGAGCTTCCTTCCCAGAGGTCTCCGGGTTCTTACAATACCTTTCTTGTTTGTTCACTGAGTTCCGAGGAGAGAAACATGGTGGTGACTGAGCAGTAAAGCCAAGGAAGAGTTAAAAGGGAAACAGTTCTCAAAGCAACAGCCACTGACACGCCTGCTGCCATGTTGGCTAGGTCTCGCGGTCCCTTTGCCATGACTTCAGGTTTATGGAAAAAAAATAAGCCTTACAGAGAGGAAGGGAGGAAGTCATTTTTTCCCTTTAGCACAGCTGAAAATCCCATCGTTCTACGAAATTTTTTTTTCCCTCTTTTATGTGCACAGTTTGGGGATGGAACTTGCGCCTCTGTTGGCTTCCCTGAGACATTTTATTTCAAGGTGTTTTTATGGATTCTGAAGCCAAATACACACGGCCGCATCCTGTTCTGTGGTTCTTCAGTGCTAGCATGGTGGTTCGGGCATCGTAGATGCTGCTAAATGCTGGCTGGCTGGACTTTTGCCTGGAGACCTCAGGTCTGTCATCACCATCTGGAAGTTCTGTCCTGTGGACCCATCTCTCTTACAGAAGACAAAGGTGTCTGTCTGTCCTCATCAGCCAGTCTGTGTTTGGTCTGTCGGGCTGGAAACACATCCGGGTTCTGAGGTCATTAATGTTTGAGGAGCACCTGTTAGATATTAGTCATTGTGTTGGTATTTGACGTGTCAGATCTGTGAGGTGGTTAAGAAGTTGGAGGGTGAAAGCAGCCTGTCTGTGGCCCCCTCCCTCGAGAAGAGGTTATGAATTGATTCTGTTTCCGCCCTTAATTCATTTCCATGGGGATCATGCTTTCCAGTGGCCGCAGGACTCCTGGATCCGCTCAGAAGTGTCTGTCTTCTTGTTGCCTAATGGACTGGTCATTAACCTGATGAATAGGCTTGATTTAAGAGGCTTCATCTCCACAGTGGGAAGGGATTCTCGTAGCCACGCTGCCGACCCGTCACGTTAGAACACAGAAGCCTTCCAGTTGGGTTTTCAGGAACAGACAAAGGACACCAGCCAAGCTGTTTCTTTTTCTCTGGTCAAGGCCTTTTGGCTTGAGGGAGTATCAAAACTCTGTTCCAGTTTGAGGACGGCCCAAGAAACCGACTTGCACCTGCTGTAATTCTTCCACTGTCCTTGCCCAGCTGATTCTCAGGAGCTTCCTTCCCAGAGGTCTCCGGGTTCTTACAATACCTTTCTTGTTTGTTCACTGAGTTCCGAGGAGAGAAACATGGTGGTGACTGAGCAGTAAAGCCAAGGAAGAGTTAAAAGGGAAACAGTTCTCAAAGCAACAGCCACTGACACGCCTGCTGCCATGTTGGCTAGGTCTCGCGGTCCCTTTGCCATGACTTCAGGTTTATGGAAAAAAAATAAGCCTTACAGAGAGGAAGGGAGGAAGTCATTTTTCCTTCAGCACAGCTGAAAATCCCATCGTTCTACGAAATTTTTTTTTCCCTCTTTTATGTGCACAGTTTGGGGATGGAACTTGCGCCTCTGTTGGCTTCCCTGAGACATTTTATTTCAAGGTGTTTTTATGGATTCTGAAGCCAAATACACACGGCCGCATCCTGTTCTGTGGTTCTTCAGTGCTAGCATGGTGGTTCGGGCATCGTAGATGCTGCTAAATGCTGGCTGGCTGGACTTTTGCCTGGAGACCTCAGGTCTGTCATCACCATCTGGAAGTTCTGTCCTGTGGACCCATCTCTCTTACAGAAGACAAAGGTGTCTGTCTGTCCTCATCAGCCAGTCTGTGTTTGGTCTGTCGGGCTGGAAACACATCCGGGTTCTGAGGTCATTAATGTTTGAGGAGCACCTGTTAGATATTAGTCATTGTGTTGGTATTTGACGTGTCAGATCTGTGAGGTGGTTAAGAAGTTGGAGGGTGAAAGCAGCCTGTCTGTGGCCCCCTCCCTCGAGAAGAGGTTATGAATTGATTCTGTTTCCGCCCTTAATTCATTTCCATGGGGATCATGCTTTCCAGTGGCCGCAGGACTCCTGGATCCGCTCAGAAGTGTCTGTCTTCTTGTTGCCTAATGGACTGGTCATTAACCTGATGAATAGGCTTGATTTAAGAGGCTTCATCTCCACAGTGGGAAGGGATTCTCGTAGCCACGCTGCCGACCCGTCACGTTAGAACACAGAAGCCTTCCAGTTGGGTTTTCAGGAACAGACAAAGGACACCAGCCAAGCTGTTTCTTTTTCTCTGGTCAAGGCCTTTTGGCTTGAGGGAGTATCAAAACTCTGTTCCAGTTTGAGGACGGCCCAAGAAAGTAAATTTCCTTTTTAGTGCCATGGTTAGAATTGCTTTGCTAGGGGAAAGTTAGATGGTATGAGGTTGGCCCCAAAGGAAGATGTTACAGAAAACTCCGAAAAAACTTTCTGGACAACCTGATGCTGTTTATTTACCAGTGTGTTTTCCATATCCTGGTAACTCCAAGTACACACTAGGTATGTGTCTTGAATAGTTATTGAAAAAAATTGTAAAAAAAAAAAAAAAGTGAAAAGGGGTCGAGGGGTCAAACATCTACCTTGCAATGCAGGGGACATGGGTTGGATTGCTGATTGGGGAACTAGAATCCCACATGCCTCAGAGCAACTAAGCCCGTGTGTCACAACCAGAAAGTCCATTTGCCATATGCAAAGATCTTGCAAGATGCAACAAAGATCCCACATACTGGAGCTGTGACCTGGCATAGCCAAAAAAAAGAGAAAAGAACAGAACAACTCATGATACTCTACAGATAGTGAATATATACAGAAATAAATAAATGAGTCAGTGAATGAAAGTAATTGCCCCAGGATGAAATAATGTGCAAGGACTGAGGTTGAGTGTGTGAGAGAACTCTGGGGTATCTCCCAGTGGATGCGGGTGCCCTGGATTTTCTTCCCACAATTTGTAGGGTTGGTTTCACCAAAACCACCTTTGTCCAATGTGACTCATGCCTCTGACCACAATTGTTGGAATCAAGAGCGGCATCAAGCCCAAGGAACAAATCCAGATATCTCCTCCAGGAAGAGCTGAGACTGAGATGGTGTCTGTCCATGTCGTCTTTGCTGTCAGACGCTTGCGTCTTCTACAGAACTGTGTCTCCCTCGGCAGAGAGATAAAGAAGAAGGAAAAGATGGTCTTCCATGAAGGAGAAGAATAAATACACACACACACACACACACACACACACACACACACACACAGCAAAGACACAGCTAGAGAAGAGAAATGGAGAAAGAGAAGTCCTTGAATTCCTGAGATGCTTCTAGTTCCTGGACATAACCCCGGATCTTCATAATCCCCCCAACATTTGTTAACACAAACTGTTTCTTTTCTCTGGTCAAGGCCTTTTGGCTTGAGGGAGTATCAAAACTCTGTTCCAGTTTGAGGACGGCCCAAGAAAGTAAATTTCCTTTTTAGTGCCATGGTTAGAATTGCTTTGCTAGGGGAAAGTTAGATGGTATGAGGTTGGCCCCAAAGGAAGATGTTACAGAAAACTCCGAAAAAACTTTCTGGACAACCTGATGCTGTTTATTTACCAGTGTGTTTTCCATATCCTGGTAACTCCAAGTACACACTAGGTATGTGTCTTGAATAGTTATTGAAAAAAATTGTAAAAAAAAAAAAAAAGTGAAAAGGGGTCGAGGGGTCAAACATCTACCTTGCAATGCAGGGGACATGGGTTGGATTGCTGATTGGGGAACTAGAATCCCACATGCCTCAGAGCAACTAAGCCCGTGTGTCACAACCAGAAAGTCCATTTGCCATATGCAAAGATCTTGCAAGATGCAACAAAGATCCCACATACTGGAGCTGTGACCTGGCATAGCCAAAAAAAAGAGAAAAGAACAGAACAACTCATGATACTCTACAGATAGTGAATATATACAGAAATAAATAAATGAGTCAGTGAATGAAAGTAATTGCCCCAGGATGAAATAATGTGCAAGGACTGAGGTTGAGTGTGTGAGAGAACTCTGGGGTATCTCCCAGTGGATGCGGGTGCCCTGGATTTTCTTCCCACAATTTGTAGGGTTGGTTTCACCAAAACCACCTTTGTCCAATGTGACTCATGCCTCTGACCACAATTGTTGGAATCAAGAGCGGCATCAAGCCCAAGGAACAAATCCAGATATCTCCTCCAGGAAGAGCTGAGACTGAGATGGTGTCTGTCCATGTCGTCTTTGCTGTCAGACGCTTGCGTCTTCTACAGAACTGTGTCTCCCTCGGCAGAGAGATAAAGAAGAAGGAAAAGATGGTCTTCCATGAAGGAGAAGAATAAATACACACACACACACACACACACACACACACACACACACACAGCAAAGACACAGCTAGAGAAGAGAAATGGAGAAAGAGAAGTCCTTGAATTCCTGAGATGCTTCTAGTTCCTGGACATAACCCCGGATCTTCATAATCCCCCCAACATTTGTTAACACAAACTGATTTATGCCATGGCAGCCCAGACAGTCTTCACGCACATGCCCTGAGATGAGACGGGCCAGACCTCAGGGTCTTTGGGTCAGGACGGACTGGCTTTCTCCCCTCCAGTTCCCAGTCCCTTTTCTCCTTCCTTCTTCTTTGGGAGTTAAAGATGAAAAAAAAGAAGAAAGAAAAAAAAGAAACACCTCTGTCCTCTTCACTGTCAGCGGGTTGGTGAGGGCTTGTTTGACTTGGTCTCTGTTCAGTGCTGAGGTTTCAGTGCTCCCCGGCATTTAGCATGGGTTTCGGTTGCTTTTTCTTGGCTCCTGGTAGCTCCCAAGGACTGAAGGGTGTCCAGGGCAGGACTGTGGTGTTTGTATTGGCTATTGGAGCCGCTCGAGGAGCAGAAGGGCTTGACCTCGGCCTCCAGCGCACTGGGAGCTTCCTTTCTGGGGTTCCGGGTCCCGGGGATGAGAGCAAATCACACCCACACTCGAATCCCAGGAGAACTTGCTGGGAGTCTCCTGGAAGGGTTTTGTTTCAGAGGAGCCGCCGCTGTGATCGCGAGAAACAAACGCCTCTCTCTTCTCTTCCTCGGCAAGAGAGGCCGGTGGTTTTGGCTGCCTCGGTGGAGAAACAAATACCCTTCCACAAATAAGTTCTTCTCACAGCCTTGAATTGGTGTTGGCAGAAACACCTCTGAGTGGGGATTCCACAATGGCCCAGGCCAACCACACCTTTGATGCAAGAGGACCTCCAAGAGGTGGTGTGGACGGATCGGGTGGAGCGTTGGGCGGCCGAGGGGGCTGCGAGTGTCTCTGATTGGAGACGTTGTCATAACTGAGAGCTGGGAAGATACAGAGGGACAAGGTGTCCTGGCAGCTTTCTCTGGATCAAGTCCTGTACTCTCATTTCAACCAGCTTCCTAGGTGTTAGCCCCAAAGCATCTGAATCTCAGCAGCCAGCAAAGCCATGGCTGCCTGGAAAAGTGCAATGATGATACAACAACAACAACAACAACAAAAAGGAAAGAAAGGGATTTGCTTTGCAAATGAACTTGCAGACCCTAGGAATGGCATAGAAGGGCAAGTTTTAAGTCCGGATGCTGTGGTGGAATCTCTCTTTGCCAAAAACACACTGCTTTTCAGCATCTCTGAAAGGTCGCCCTGTCTCAGTGTCGCTTCCACCCTTGGCCATCCTGACCCCTTGGCTGGCCTTTTTCTCCTCTTGCCCTCACCCGACAGCTGGGCCTGCCCGTCCGAAGACTAAGACATGACATATTTGCGCCATGCGTAAACACCGCTCCCCATTAAGAGCTCCATCTAATGAGAAACAGAGCCACGGGGGGGGAAGCTTCAAAGTGGTTAACGGAAGGAAGTGCCTGGAACGAAATCCGACTTGATGTCCCAATTAATACGTCCCCTAATTCTATTTCCTGCCCTTGCGGGCCTGCCGCCGCCTCCCTCTAATTTCTGTGGGAGACGGAGACGCGGCTGATGGGGAGGAAGGAACCTGGAAATGGGGCGGCTTCACGGATGACTTGATACGCAGGCAATGGGCATATTAGGACAAATTAGAGAATTAAGGAGGAGGAAAAAAAAGAGACAACGACGGTCAGAGGAAATGTCATTCCAAGTAATAGTATTAATGGACACTGGGACTATGCTGGCGAGGGTGACTGGAGAAATGGAGAGCCGAGCGCGCCAGCCAGATCCTCTTTTATTTCAGCCTGGGAGAGAGGCTTCATTGCCGGAGCCTTTCCTCTCTGTTCTAGGACTTGTGGGGCAGAAATCAGCGGGAAATCTTATCGGGGGCGATGAAGGACAGGTCTCGAAGTCCGCCCAAAGCCTGCTGAACTTGGATGAAGTCTTTGGGTGCAAATACAGTCGAAGGAGGAAGACATTAGCCCTGTGAAAACACGCAGTGTGCTCTGAGAAGTGTTACACGCTCTTTGAAAATAACGCTGTAATTGGCCCGCGCGTCAGTCACTCTTTTCAGTTATGCATCACCCTCTCCGTATCAACCTTTACAAAAGCAGACGCTTGTGGAGGGTAAAATGTGAATCCCCAGTGCCCTGGTGCACAGCGTTTATCAGAGGCATCGGACACCCCAAGACAAGTGGTGACCGGAAGAGCTCATCTTATTCCGCCACCTTACTCCACCCGGGCAATCTGAATGCGTTCTGGATCGGCTCCCCTGGCGCCAGCCTCTTCGCCGTGCTGCTCTGTCCTCAGCTGTTGATGCACACGGCTGCTGCTGCTGCCCTTTAGTCGCTCCGTCGCGCCCCATTCTTGGTGACCCCCACGGACTGGAGCACGTCAGGCTCCTCTGTCATGGGATTTTTTCAGGCAAGAATACTGGAGTGGGTTGCCGTCTCTTTCTCAGGGTATCTTCCTGAGCCAGGAATTGAACCCGTGTCTCCTGCCTGGTAGGTGGATTCTTTACCACTTGAGCCTCCTGGGAAGGCCAGTTATGCAGACACCTACCTAATAATCTTTCTAAAATACAGGGCCCAAGACTTCCCTGGCGCTCCAGTGGCTAAGACTCTGTGCTCCCAATGCAGGGGACCTGCGTTGGATCCCTGGTCTGGGAACTAGATTCCCACATGCTGCAACTGAAGATCCAGCCCAGCCAAATAAATAAAAAATCATATTAAAACAATACAAAGCTCATGTTATCACCTTTTGCTCACTCTTAAATATCTGGTGGGGTTCCCTAGTGCCCGTGTGATCAAGTTTAAACATCTTAGCATGCTTAGATGGCCTGTCCCATCTGAGCAGGTGTCCTTTGGAGACTCAGCATCCTCCACTCTCCTCCTAGGCCCCTACCCAGCCCCCTGTCGCCCTAAGCTACACATTCCTTCATTTCACAGAGCCTGGCACCTGCTGTGCCTTCCTCTAGCTGCGTCCCTCTTCCTTGTCTTTGCTCCTCTTTATCCATCAACTCTCAGTGGCAGTGGCTTCTTGCTGAAGTCTTTCTGGACATTTAAGTCACCTCTCCGTATTTCCATGGGTCCTTCCCTCCATCTCCAAGCCCTCCTGTGTCCCACTGCATTCCAATAATTAGCTTGGAGAAGAGAACATCTTGGCTTTCTGAAGAGACCATCTCCCCAAAGACAGGACCAGTAGGGTAAGTTGCTCTGTACCTGCAGTGTCTGATGAAACAGAGGGGCTCAGTAAATGGACAGAAAAACAACAAAGGAGAAAAGAAAGGAGGAGACGGAGGGAAGAGGGCACAGAAAGCACAGGGAAGCATCTTGAGCCGCATTGTTCATGGCGTCATTGTATCAGGATGTAATACAGACACCCAGCGGGACATGAGACCAAGCTGAGTTCGCTTTAGATCCTGTTCAGTTTAAGGGGATTAGCCAGGCTACACAGTGTAGCCAGTGGTTCAGAACCTGTGCTTTGGAGGTCTGGGCTCAAATCCTTTGGCCATTACTCCGTCAGTAGGGCGGATGTGACCCTTCTCTGAGCTTCTGTTTCCTTATCAGTAAGATGGGGAAAAGGTTATCATGGGGATCAGATGAGGCAGTGTCATCGTCAGAGGTCTTTGTCCAGTGCCTGGCATATAGTGAAGAACCCATGAAACCTAATATACACGTGAGCTGAGCCTGGGGGCCCGGCCATCCTTTCAGACCACCTGTGGTGCTCTCTCCTTCCTCTTCCTGGGCTCTTCTCTCTACTGCTTGCCCTGTAGTCTGAACTGTTCATGTTCTTGGCTGCCACAAGAGACAAGGCAGGGAGTGGCCCTGGCCTTCATGCCGACAGCCACGGGCATCTTGGTTCCTGGGGAATGATACCACAGCTGTGGCTTGGCTCGTTAAAGGAGCCGACGCCTGCCACAAACACACCAGACCGAAACCTCTCGATTGCGTCATTTCCTAGGAGGAGAAGTGACAGCAGGAGTGTGTGGGTCTGTCAGACGTAGAGAATGAGCTTATGGTTACCCGAGGGCATGGGTGAGGGGACACAGGAGTTAGGAGGTGTGGAGTTCCCATGTATTCAGTGGTCTATTTCAAATGAATAATCAACAAGATCTGGCCGTACAGTATAGGGAACTCTGCTCCCTGCTGCATGGAAGCCCTTCTTGGAGTTTGAGAAAAGGGTGTCATCCTTCCCATTTGATAGATGAAAGAAAGGAGGCCCAGAAAGGTTAAAGGTCAGGTGTCACGGAGGCATGGTGTGTTGCTTGGATCTGCAGTGTCAGAGAGTGTGGTCCTCTTAACTGCTTCATCTCCCAGCCCTCCCTGGCTCCTGCCCTCAGCTACAGCGGCCTGCCTTACTCAAGATCACAACCTTTCTTAAGGACAGGGCAGTGCTCAGTGCTCAGTCATGTCCAACTCTCTGTGACCCCAGGGACTGCAGGCCGCCAGGCTCCTCTGTCCATGGGATTCTCCAGGCAGGCATACGGGAGCCATTCCCTTTTCCTAGGGGATCTTCCTGACCCAGGGATCGAACCTAGACATCCTGCATTACAGACAGATTCCTTCCCACTGAACCACCAAGGGCGTGCCACGTGCAGACACTGGCAAAGCAGGGCGATCAGAGCTCAGCCCCTTGGCCCCGCCGGAAGGGGTCTCTCATCTTTAGAACCCCCATGAGATCAGCTGAGGCCTTTCCTGAGCCCACATCACAGCTCCTTGGCAGCCTGGAGGTGGAGGAAGTCCAGCTTGAGATTGGTCTGCCGTTCATGGGGTGACTGTGATGGGAGCCCCAGGCTGCCGGCACCGTTGTGCTTTTCAGCCTGGGGTAGTCGCTGTCAAAGCGTGTCTCAGACTCAACTGTGTGGACCAGAAAGAGTGCTGGATGGAGAGAGAACAATAATGCCTAATCATACTAGTGACATCATCAGTGTCCCCAGAGGTAGCCATAATAGTGACTGTCATCCATAGCCTCAGAGGTGACATTCACTGAGTGTCTCTACTTTTTAATTTTTTTAACATACACTCATATCTATTCTTTTTCAAATTCTTTTCCCATTCTGGTTATTACAGAATATTGAACAGGGCTCCCTGCACGCATATAATAGGCCCTTGTTGGTTATCTATTTTATTTGTTTTTATTTATTTATTTTTGGTGTAGATCTTTTTTTTTTTTAATTTATTTATTTTAAAGTTTTTACAGAGTTTTGTTGTGATGTGGATCATTTTTAAAGTCTCTGTTGAATTCACTACAGTATTGTTTCCGTTTGTATGTGTGTATTTGGGGAGGGTCGTTTTGGCTGAGAGGTATGTGGGATCTTAGTTCCCCGAAAGGTCATCACGGAGGCATGGTGTGTTGCTTGGATCTGCAGTGTCAGAGAGTGTGGTCCTCTTAACTGCTTCATCTCCCAGCCCTCCCTGGCTCCTGCCCTCAGCTACAGCGGCCTGCCTTACTCAAGATCACAACCTTTCTTAAGGACAGGGCAGTGCTCAGTGCTCAGTCATGTCCAACTCTCTGTGACCCCAGGGACTGCAGGCCGCCAGGCTCCTCTGTCCATGGGATTCTCCAGGCAGGCATAGGGGAGCCATTCCCTTTTCCTAGGGGATCTTCCTGACCCAGGGATCGAACCTAGACATCCTGCATTACAGACAGATTCCTTCCCACTGAACCACCAAGGGCGTGCCACGTGCAGACACTGGCAAAGCAGGGCGATCAGAGCTCAGCCCCTTGGCCCCGCCGGAAGGGGTCTCTCATCTTTAGAACCCCCATGAGATCAGCTGAGGCCTTTCCTGAGCCCACATCACAGCTCCTTGGCAGCCTGGAGGTGGAGGAAGTCCAGCTTGAGATTGGTCTGCCGTTCATGGGGTGACTGTGATGGGAGCCCCAGGCTGCCGGCACCGTTGTGCTTTTCAGCCTGGGGTAGTCGCTGTCAAAGCGTGTCTCAGACTCAACTGTGTGGACCAGAAAGAGTGCTGGATGGAGAGAGAACAATAATGCCTAATCATACTAGTGACATCATCAGTGTCCCCAGAGGTAGCCATAATAGTGACTGTCATCCATAGCCTCAGAGGTGACATTCACTGAGTGTCTCTACTTTTTAATTTTTTTAACATACACTCATATCTATTCTTTTTCAAATTCTTTTCCCATTCTGGTTATTACAGAATATTGAACAGGGCTCCCTGCACGCATATAATAGGCCCTTGTTGGTTATCTATTTTATTTGTTTTTATTTATTTATTTTTGGTGTAGATCTTTTTTTTTTTTAATTTATTTATTTTAAAGTTTTTACAGAGTTTTGTTGTGATGTGGATCATTTTTAAAGTCTCTGTTGAATTCACTACAGTATTGTTTCCGTTTGTATGTGTGTATTTGGGGAGGGTCGTTTTGGCTGAGAGGTATGTGGGATCTTAGTTCCCCGACCAGGAATCAAACCTGCATCCCCTGCAATGGCAGTGTGGAGCCCTATCCACAGGACCACCAGGAAAGTCTCAGCTGTCTGTCTTCTGACTTCCTCCAGTGCTCTCCCCTGTCTTGGGCCCAGTGAGAAGTGCAGAGGTTCATGGAAGGCTGATGTTTGTCAGCGTCTTTTTTTTTTTTTTTTAATTTATTTTGGCGGGGGTGGGCGGGCCACTTCCACTAGTCTTTCATTTGTCTAGTTTCATCCATCTTTGCTCTTGGGCCCGTGTGGGCCTCCCATTGTGGTGGCCTCTGTTGTCGCAGAGCACCGGCTCTGGGCGCATGCGCTCCAGAGCTCCGGCTCGGTAATTGGACACATCGGTCCAGCCGCTCCGCAGCACGTGGGATCTTCCCAGGCCAGGGATCGAACCGGCGCCCCCTGCACTGCAAGATGGTGTCCTTACCCACTGGACCACCAGGGAAGCCCTTTGTCAGCCTCTTGACTCTGGATTGAAGACACTTCAAGAACCCAAAGAATAATGACCCTTTCCAAGACGCTTGGCTCTTGCCATGTTCATAAAACCAAGAACTAGGAAACTGCTCCCCGCCTTGATGGCACCCTGAACATTTTCAGATGGAGGAAATCGGATAAGCACGCCGGAGGAACAGTGGGAAACGAAAGCAGAGCGTGTTTCACCGCCACGAAAAGCAGGCTTTCTGCCAGGATAGCGGTGGGAAGCTGGCCTGAACTGCTCAAACCTACTCCTGCCCACTTCTCTCCCCGTATAGGACTTTTTTTTTTTTTCCCCACCGCCTCTGTTGATAAGGTGGTTTTCTTGTATTCCCTTATCTGGTGACACATCATGACTGAAAACCAGGTCTCAGAGATCAGGGTAGGAAGCCAAAGAAGGGAAGGGAAAGAAAGTGGCTGCCCAAAGCATGCCTTGGAGCAATCCAGCCCTGAGGTCTGGGTCCAGAGTCAGCCTGCAAGGCGGAGGGTCTGCCTGCGCGGCCACAGGAGCCAAAGCCTGGACACTAGTGCAGACACGAGGAGCCCGGGCTCGGGCCTCAGGGGGAGCCGGCTTCCTCCCAACTCTGTTCTACCTGAAATCAATTTACCACTTCAGCTTTCTTTTACCGTTAACATTTGCTTAGAGGATCTTTTTTATTTTCTCCAATTTTTCAACTTTTTTTCGATGTGGATCATTTTAAGGTCTTTATTGACTTTGTTACAATATTGCTTCTGTTTTATATTTTGGTTTATTGACTGTTCTATATTTTGTTTTTTGTTGTTTTTATTTTCAATTCCTGGTTGGGGCGGTAAGACCCCACCTGCCTTGTGGCCAGGTGGGGTCTTAGCTCCCTAACCAGGAATCAAACCTTCACCCCCTGCATTGGAAGTCAGAGTCTCAACCGCTGGGCCACCTGGGAAAGTCCTGTTTTCGACTTTTCTATCACTTTCTCCGTGCTGTGGAAAAAGTACACAGTGATTTCTTTAAAACACGTAAGCCATTCCCAAGGTCTCTATCTTTTAATGAATTATAATGAATGTGATTACAGGTTAGTTTGGGCTTCAGTCATCTAAGATTTCTACTTGTCATATTTTCATGTTTTTCTTCTTGTTTTTGCGTCTTTCTCCTCTTTCTCGTGTGTGTCAGACTGAGGGGATTTTGTTTACCTCCTCTCAATCAGCCTCTTTTCCTCTTTGTTTAGAAGTTACATTTTAAGACTGTGCCTGTTAAATTCTTACTGTGTATTTGATTAATCCTACCATCCCTAAAGTACTTCATTTAGCCTCATTCTGAACAAAATGAAGCCCCAGAGCTCTTAACCTCCAACCTTTACCCTTTGGGGTATTTATATTGTTTTTGTCCAGCCAAATGAAAGCTTCAGCCCTACCCCTTTCTTTCTCTGTTACCCTGTAAGCAGCTTTATCTCCCTAATTCTCAGACTTCCTGAAGTCTTCCTTTGTTGGAAGGCTGTTGGATGGTTGGAGGGTTGTTGGCCGCCAGCAATAAGCTACCAAGTGAAAATGTTTCATCTGTGTGTTGGTCCCCAGATACCCCAGAAAGCGGCAAAGTCGGCGTTGGAAGTGACCCTGAAGGTCCTTAGGTCCTTTCAGTCTCCTGCACTTTCCCTTCTTTATTTGGCTGCCTTTGGATATGATCTTTATTTTTTCATTAACTTTTTTAATCTTTAAAAATAATTCTTGGGCCGTGCTGCATGGCACACAGGATCTTAGCTCCCCCGCCAGGAATCGAACCCACACCCCCGCAGTGGAAGTCAGAGTCTCAACCGCTGGGCCACCTGGGAAAGTCCTGTTTTCAACTTTTCTATCACTTTCTCCGTGCTGTGGAAAAAGTACACAGTGATTTCTTTAAAACACGTAAGCCATTCCCAAGGTCTCTATCTTTTAATGAATTATAATGAATGTGATTACAGGTTAGTTTGGGCTTCAGTCATCTAAGATTTCTACTTGTCATATTTTCATGTTTTTCTTCTTGTTTTTGCGTCTTTCTCCTCTTTCTCGTGTGTGTCAGACTGAGGGGATTTTGTTTACCTCCTCTCAATCAGCCTCTTTTCCTCTTTGTTTAGAAGTTACATTTTAAGACTGTGCCTGTTAAATTCTTACTGTGTATTTGATTAATCCTACCATCCCTAAAGTACTTCATTTAGCCTCATTCTGAACAAAATGAAGCCCCAGAGCTCTTAACCTCCAACCTTTACCCTTTGGGGTATTTATATTGTTTTTGTCCAGCCAAATGAAAGCTTCAGCCCTACCCCTTTCTTTCTCTGTTACCCTGTAAGCAGCTTTATCTCCCTAATTCTCAGACTTCCTGAAGTCTTCCTTTGTTGGAAGGCTGTTGGATGGTTGGAGGGTTGTTGGCCGGCCAGCAATAAGCTACCGAAGTGAAAATGTTTCATCTGTGTGTTGGTCCCCAGATACCCCAGAAAGCGGCAAAGTCGGCGTTGGAAGTGACCCTGAAGGTCCTTAGGTCCTTTCAGTCTCCTGCACTTTCCCTTCTTTATTTGGCTGCCTTTGGATATGATCTTTATTTTTTCATTAACTTTTTTAATCTTTAAAAATAATTCTTGGGCCGTGCTGCATGGCACACAGGATCTTAGCTCCCCCGCCAGGAATCGAACCCACACCCCCGCAGTGGAAGCTCAGAGTCTTAACCACGGGGCTGGCAGGCAGGTCCTCGTGCGATCTTTATTTTGTCATCAGCTGGACCTTCCTTCATGTCGAGGTACTGGAGTCTGTTGGGCTCATGAAAACGTACCTTTCCAGGTGCACAGGGGTGCGGCCTTCTCTCCCTGTGTCCATACTTTCTCCTCCATCTCCTTGCCTCCTGGATTTCTGTCTCAGGCCCTGTCTCCAGGTGCGTCTCTCCCAGCCCCGGGTTCCTTCCTCCCCAGCCCTCTCTCTAGTGTTAGGCTTTCCGCCTTTGCTCAGCATTCTCTCTGGGTCTCCCTGTGTTTGTTTTCCTCAGTCTCCACCTCCACCCTCCCTCCACCTCTTCCGTGTCTGTCTCCAGGTCTCTGCTCCAACATCGCCCAGCCTCCTCCCGGCTCCCTCCACGTCTCTCTCCTCCTCCCAGGCTTTCTCCTCCATCCACCTCTGTGAACCCGAGACACTCTGTCCTGCCTCTTCCTCTGTTGCCCCCTCTCCGTTTTTCCTTCCACCTCTCTCTGTTTCTACCATCTTCTCCGCCCCCGGCTTCCTCCCTCTGACCTCCTCCTCGTCCTGGCCCAGCTTGCTGCACCGGGCCTCTGCCCGCCTCGCTTTCTCTGCCTCTTGCCCACCTCCCCGCCTCCATCTCTGTCTCCATCTCTCCCTGCCTCACCAAACACGCTGTGTTCGTCAGGCATAACCCCAGCCGGGGGTCTCTGGGCTCCAGGAAGCCAGCCAGAGACTGCGCAGGCTGCGCCATAACTCAGGAAATCTGCCAGCGATCATTTCATTAAGCAGGAATGGCGCTCCCATTACCAGATAGGAGTCTGCTTCGTCCCCACCGGGCCCCTCTGCCGCAAAGCCCCTCACCTTGCTCGCAGCCCGTGTTTCATTTTTTCCCCAGATACCCCAGAAAGCGGCAAAGTCGGCGTTGGAAGTGACCCTGAAGGTCCTTAGGTCCTTTCAGTCTCCTGCACTTTCCCTTCTTTATTTGGCTGCCTTTGGATATGATCTTTATTTTTTCATTAACTTTTTTAATCTTTAAAAATAATTCTTGGGCCGTGCTGCATGGCACACAGGATCTTAGCTCCCCCGCCAGGAATCGAACCCACACCCCCGCAGTGGAAGCTCAGAGTCTTAACCACGGGGCTGGCAGGCAGGTCCTCGTGCGATCTTTATTTTGTCATCAGCTGGACCTTCCTTCATGTCGAGGTACTGGAGTCTGTTGGGCTCATGAAAACGTACCTTTCCAGGTGCACAGGGGTGCGGCCTTCTCTCCCTGTGTCCATACTTTCTCCTCCATCTCCTTGCCTCCTGGATTTCTGTCTCAGGCCCTGTCTCCAGGTGCGTCTCTCCCAGCCCCGGGTTCCTTCCTCCCCAGCCCTCTCTCTAGTGTTAGGCTTTCCGCCTTTGCTCAGCATTCTCTCTGGGTCTCCCTGTGTTTGTTTTCCTCAGTCTCCACCTCCACCCCTCTCTCCACCTCTTCCGTGTCTGTCTCCAGGTCTCTGCTCCAACATCGCCCAGCCTCCTCCCGGCTCCCTCCACGTCTCTCTCCTCCTCCCAGGCTTTCTCCTCCATCCACCTCTGTGAACCCGAGACACTCTGTCCTGCCTCTTCCTCTGTTGCCCCCTCTCCGTTTTTCCTTCCACCTCTCTCTGTTTCTACCATCTTCTCCGCCCCCGGCTTCCTCCCTCTGACCTCCTCCTCGTCCTGGCCCAGCTTGCTGCACCGGGCCTCTGCCCGCCTCGCTTTCTCTGCCTCTTGCCCACCTCCCCGCCTCCATCTCTGTCTCCATCTCTCCCTGCCTCACCAAACACGCTGTGTTCGTCAGGCATAACCCCAGCCGGGGGTCTCTGGGCTCCAGGAAGCCAGCCAGAGACTGCGCAGGCTGCGCCATAACTCAGGAAATCTGCCAGCGATCATTTCATTAAGCAGGAATGGCGCTCCCATTACCAGATAGGAGTCTGCTTCGTCCCCACCCGGGCCCCCTCCCTGCCGCAAAGCCCCCTCACAACTTCCTGCTCACAGCAGCCACACAAGGCCTCCTTCTAATCCTCCGACTTGTCTGTTTAGTGTCTTTGGCGAGACACAAGGAGCAGAAAAGTAGCTTGTCTTTTATTTTTATTTGCTCTCTTTTCTCCCCCTTCCTCCAGATATCCCCCTGGGGCACCGGCCTAGAACAGAGCAACAAATATTTACTAATTCCATTAACAGAAGAGGGTTTTTTTCCCTCTTTCTCCAGGCGACTCTCCGAGGCCCCAAGTTCATGGTGAACCGCGTCCCCCGCGTGGCCCCCTCTTCCCTCCGCCTCTCTCCACGCCCAGGACTTATATATAGTTCACTCAGTGCCATTTCCCCAATTTTTTCTGAAGTTCAAGACAAGTTGAAGGGTCAAAAAGGCAAAGGGTGTTTGAGAAGTTTAGCAGACAGCTTTTGGTACAAGCGAGAGAAAGGAAAGAGAGGCAGGAGAGAGGGAGAGAGAACAGGGAGGCAGGAATCTGGCTCACATTAAGCTGGAAAGTTCCAACCATTGATTGGCTCTGGAATTATAGCTTTTTTTTTTTTTTTTTTAAATCACAAAACATGGTTTATTCATGAGTTTTTTTTTTTTTTTTAATAGCAACTCAGAGTTGTACTTTGAATCTTTAGCAGCAAAATGGAAGTCCAGCTTTCCTTCTTCTTGGATCTTTCAGGTAGGGCTAGGAGAAAAGAGACAGGCAATGGAGATGAAGGATTCCTCCCAAGCAGAGAGTTCTGAGAACACAGGAGAATCTACCAGCGGGGTCTAGCCCGTGTCCAGATCTTTCTTAGGGAAAACTGAGCACACGCTTGGGGAGAAGGAATCACTTAGATGAAAAAGAGCCTGTCCTGAAAAGGCAGCCCACAGCCCTTGTAAAGGTGAGCAGGGGGAACACGCATTAGGTCGCATGGGCAAGTGTCAGCATAAAGGACAGCAGTCCCCAACATTTTTGGCCCCAGGGACCGGTTTCACGGAAGACAGTGTTTTCATGGACACTGGAGCAGGGAGGGATGGTTTAGGACAATTCAAGCACATTGCATTTGTTATGCACTTGATTTCTATTCTTATTACATCAGCTCCACCTCAGATCTCTGGCACTAGGTCCGGAGGCTGGGGACCCCTGAGACAGGGAGCGGGTTTGGTGATTGATTTAGCTTCCTGGGCTGTCGCACTCGGGGGCTCAGGACAGCCCATCTGGATTCTCACACCGTTCTGGAGACCAGGCATCTGCAGTCAAGAGGTCAGCAGGAGCATGCCCCCTCCACAGGCTCTAGAGGAGAATCCCTTCTGGCTTCTTCCAGCTTCTGATTTTGGGGGGGTGCCCCATTGGAATCCTTCTGGCTCGAGGCCCCAAGTTCATGGTGAACCGCGTCCCCCGCGTGGCCCCCTCTTCCCTCCGCCTCTCTCCACGCCCAGGACTTATATATAGTTCACTCAGTGCCATTTCCCCAATTTTTTCTGAAGTTCAAGACAAGTTGAAGGGTCAAAAAGGCAAAGGGTGTTTGAGAAGTTTAGCAGACAGCTTTTGGTACAAGCGAGAGAAAGGAAAGAGAGGCAGGAGAGAGGGAGAGAGAACAGGGAGGCAGGAATCTGGCTCACATTAAGCTGGAAAGTTCCAACCATTGATTGGCTCTGGAATTATAGCTTGTTTTTTTTAAATCACAAAACATGGTTTATTCATGAGTTTTTTTTTTTTTTTTTAATAGCAACTCAGAGTTGTACTTTGAATCTTTAGCAGCAAAATGGAAGTCCAGCTTTCCTTCTTCTTGGATCTTTCAGGTAGGGCTAGGAGAAAAGAGACAGGCAATGGAGATGAAGGATTCCTCCCAAGCAGAGAGTTCTGAGAACACAGGAGAATCTACCAGCGGGGTCTAGCCCGTGTCCAGATCTTTCTTAGGGAAAACTGAGCACACGCTTGGGGAGAAGGAATCACTTAGATGAAAAAGAGCCTGTCCTGAAAAGGCAGCCCACAGCCCTTGTAAAGGTGAGCAGGGGGAACACGCATTAGGTCGCATGGGCAAGTGTCAGCATAAAGGACAGCAGTCCCCAACATTTTTGGCCCCAGGGACCGGTTTCACGGAAGACAGTGTTTTCATGGACACTGGAGCAGGGAGGGATGGTTTAGGACAATTCAAGCACATTGCATTTGTTATGCACTTGATTTCTATTCTTATTACATCAGCTCCACCTCAGATCTCTGGCACTAGGTCCGGAGGCTGGGGACCCCTGAGACAGGGAGCGGGTTTGGTGATTGATTTAGCTTCCTGGGCTGTCGCACTCGGGGGCTCAGGACAGCCCATCTGGATTCTCACACCGTTCTGGAGACCAGGCATCTGCAGTCAAGAGGTCAGCAGGAGCATGCCCCCTCCACAGGCTCTAGAGGAGAATCCCTTCTGGCTTCTTCCAGCTTCTGATGGTCCCCGGTGTGCCCTGGCTTGTGGCTGCATCGCTCCCATCTCTGCCCCCGAACTCACGTGGGTCCTGTGTGTCCCCTCTCCTTCTTTCTCTTCTAAGGACACTTGTCATCAGATGTAGGGTCGCCTCTAAATCCACGACCATCTCTTCCTGAGATTCTCGTATCTGGAAAGACCCTGTTTCCATGTAATTTCACATTCACAGGTATGGAGGATTAGACCTTGAATCTGTCTTTTTTTGGGGGGGAATCATTACAACTCTATCTCTTGGGGGGCTCGCTGTACAGTGACCATAGAGTATTTCTCAACAGTGTCATGTGGGGAAGCCAACCTGAAATGACACACCCAGGGGCTCCCCTGGTGGTCCAGGGGTTAAGACTCCAGGGCAGGGGGCATGGGTTTGATCCCACATGATGGTGGGCCAAATAAGAAAAAAGAAAAACATGACCCAGAGAGATGCTGTGCTCTGTTTTCCTTTTACGTCCTTCTCAGTCCTGACTGTTGCAAAGAGGACCCAGCAGGTGCTGTTGTGTCTTTTAACTCTTTCTTGCCACTTGCTAATGCTAATCCTCCTTTTTTAAAATTTCTTTTAAAAATTTTGGCCTCTTTTTATTGGTTTTTAAGTTTTTAATTTTCATCCATCTTTATTCTTTGGCCTCTGTGGGCCTTGCATTGCAGTGGCCTCTCTCGTTGCAGAGCACCAGCTCTGGGCGCATGCGCTCCAGAGTGCTGGCTTGTAGTTGGACACACCCGTCCAGCTGCTCCACAGTACGTGGGATCTTCCCAGACCAGGGATTGGACTGGTGCCCCTTGCATTGCAAGGCAGACTCTTTACCTACTGGACCACCAGGGAAGCCCCTTAATTCTCCTTTTTAAGAAGGAGTGAGGGAAGGGCTTCCTTGGTGGTCTACTGGTTAAGAATCTGCCTTACAAGGCAGGGGACACCAGTATCATCCCTGGTTGGCAAAGATGCCACATGCCACAAGGAAACTAAGCCCATGCGCCACAACTACTGAAATCCACACACCTAGAGCCTGTGCTCCACAACAAGAGAAGTCACTGAAATGAGAAGTCAACCCAAAATAAAATAAATACATTAACAAAAAATCACAGAGTGAGGGCAGCGTTCAGGCTCAGAACCTACAGCAGGAAACTCAGGGTTTATCCCATGTTTGACCCACGTGACTATCTGTTTATGAAAACAGATACCGGTCTTCCATTTGTGATCGTGACATCGAGCTTCCTTTTGAATTGAATTAAAATCGAAGCCAACAGCAGGTGGCTGAGTTGAGAAAAACATTAGGTAAAAAATACTCCGAGGAATCCACAGACATGGTACATAAGATGAGGCTGCCGTGCAGACGAAGGAAGACTGGCAGTCCCTGGAGTATTGTCCTGGTTTTCCTGCTGTTCACAGGAGCCCAGCACCTGTGAGCTGAACCAGGAAGAAGGTGGTTGAGAACCGTCTCCATTGTGCCAGACTGGGTTGTTTTCTACTTGGACTCGAGACTCTAACAGTCATACGTGTTGGGTTTCTCCAAGAGATTTTGTTTAGGGGAAGAAAAGCCACCTCATAACACTATGAAAGCTTACAGCATCCGCCTCCTCTGCCTCTCCAGTTATAGATGAAAAAAGACAAGATTTAGAAAGGGATAACAACTCAAAGGAAGTGGCCAAGGCCACCCAGGCATCCAGATAATCCATAGGGTGAGCTCCTCCTATTTACGGGGCTGCCACGATGCTGGCACTCGTTGGTACATGCATGTTTGTGTCGAGTCCTCACGGGAGCCCTGGGAGACTGCTGACATGTGATAGAGGAGGAAACTGAGGCTCAGAGAGCTTGTGTGGAATGACAGATGCGAGAAAGGGAGGAGCTGGGATGCTCACCTTTGGCTTTATTTAGTTTTGGCTGTGCTGTGCGGCATGTGGGATCTTAGCTTCCCAACCAGGGACTGAACCTTGGCCCCTGCCTCGGGAGCATGGGGTCTTAACCACTGGACTACCAGGGAAGTCCCCATCTAGTGTTTTTACTGTGGCAGCCTATTGCTTTCCCATACTTGCAAAGGTCTGCATGCTGTTGCCCACCACGACCAGCATCACGCTGCTCGTACACATACACACACACACACAAGCATATTTACTTTCACGAGGACATTTTGAATCTTGGTTCTTTCTGCAGCCTCCACATTTACACAGCTTTTCCAGCTGACACCTCTCTGCTAGGTCCCCTTGGAAATGCTTGCAGGTAACATGTTTCTGGCTTCCTCTGGAGAAAATGACTGCAGAGGAGACGTTCTTCCCTGTGGAAAGGAGAGGCTCTGTGCAGAGAGGGATTTTGAGCCTAAGGATGTCAGATGATTTCTGTCTCTTCTGGAAGCACCTTAGACGTAGGAAGACAATGGTATGAAGGTCATCGTCTGGGTTTTTTTCTTTTTTTAAACAATCAGATGTCGAACACCATCAATGGCCCTGATGTCCAGACTTGAAAGAGCGCCTGGTGCACAGGTGTGGCCTGCCTCAGATTTATCTGCTCTTGGCTGTCTTCATGGAAGGCCCTGTTGTAGGTTACATCCCTGGAGGACCCCCCAGGAAACTGATAGAGGGCTTCCCTGGTGGTTCAGTGCTTAAGACTCCAGGGTCCCAGGGGAGGGGGGCATGGGTTTGATCCCTGGATGGGGAACTAAGATTGTGCATGCCACAACCTTTAAAAAAATTAGTAAAAATAGATCAACAAAAATACCATTAAATGGAGAGGGGGGAAGCTATAAAATGCAAGTAGATACTTAAATTTTTGTTTTAAAAGAAACTGATGGGAACTATGAACCACTTACCCCATGAACTAAATGACCACATGCCGTGTTTCTCGTACAGTTTCTTAGAGTTTCCATACTCTCTGAAGTTCTTTTCTGACCTTAGATTAAGAGTTTCTCCATCTTCTGTTCACAATAGAAACCTCCCTGGATATCCCTGAGGGCCATTCCCTTAACTCACAGATGGGGAAACTGAGATCCAAGACTGAAGAGGGGAAGGACTCAGACGCCATCGGGATGACTAGGGCCAGAGCTGGAGTTTGGATGCTGTGCCTTCACAGACTTACCCTTTCCACTGTCCCTCTCACTCCCGGAAAGCCGGAGGTCCTTCTGAACAGACTTAGGGCCTCCCTGGGAAACTAGTTCCCTGGGAACCCCAGGCACTAAGGCAACCTGCAGCCAACTCCTAGGTTCGAGTCACGGCTCCATCACGTATGAGCCAGGAAGCCTTGGATAAGTTACTGAACTTCTCTGTACCTCGGTGTTCCCATCAGCAACATGGGACGAATATTGGCACCTATTTTATAGAGTTATGAAAGTGTTCATCACTCAGTCGTGTCCAACTCTTTGTGATCCCAAGGACTGTAGCCCGCCAGGCTCTTCCATCCATGGAATTTTCCAGGCAAGAAGGCTGGAGTGGGTTGCCTTGCCCTCCTCCAGGAGATCTTCTCCACCCAAGGATTGAACCCAGGTCTCCTGCATTGCAGGCGGATTCTTTATCATCTGAGCCACAAGGGAAGCCCTTATAGGGTTACAGTGAGGATTAAAACAGAATCCAGGCCTAGCGCTGAAGTAGCACTTGGCTACCTTCAATGATAGTTACTGTGGTTAACGTTAATTTTATAATTAGTATAGTTTTTAATTCCAGGAAAAAAACCTCTTGGTGTGGGACAGACAGCATAAACCGGTGGTGCCCCCCACCCTCACCCTGAGCCAGAAGACCTTCTGCCCCAGGCCCAAACTGATTCTGGCATTGGGATGAGGAGAGTGAGAGGTGCCTGGAGCATAAGGACCTGATCCTAGGCAGAGAAACTAACAGGCAGAGCAATTAAGAGATTTTTCTGAAGATCGCAGGGCTACTTGGAGGCAGAGCCAGGTCTCCAGAAACTTCCGTCTGTGTTGTCCCAGGGCTGAGAGTGCATCCCCCTCATAATGTCCTTCTGAAGAGCAGACTCTGAATTCCCTGATACGCAAGGGGTTAACTTCTGAACCCTGCAGCAGACAGCTTCCTACACTCTGATTTTCATTCGCTAAACAAACAAACAAGTCACTCTCTAATAACTCCCAGGCCTCCTTCTTTGTGGCTAAGATGTAGATTTTGCAAGAAGCAGGCCTTCCAAAGATCCCTAATTGCTAGGCTGCTGTTGAACAGCTAAAGACTCTTTCATGGCTGGCAGAAGCTTGACATGCTCATTCATTCATTCATTCATTGGGTTCATTCATTGATCAAATGATTACTAAAGATTTGCTGCAAGACTTCAGTGATAGAGGGACTTCTCTGGTGGCACAGTGGTTGAGAATCTGCCTCCCAATGCAGGGGATGTGGGTTCCATCCTTGGTCAGGGAACTAAGATTCCATATGCCATAGGGCAACAAAGCCTGCATGCCACAACTAAGACCTGACGCAGCCAAATAAATAAATATATTTTTAGAAAAGACTCTGGCTGTGAAAATGGGCACCAAGACCCTCCCCAGCCCCCAAGAAGTAGACAGCATTTTCACAGCATTCCCAGAGCTGTTTTAGCAGAGAGGCCAGCATGATTACTCTCAGAAAAAAAGAAAAAAAGGAACATGGGCTTCAGTAAAGAAACACCAGTCCAGGCTTCCCTGGTGGTCCAGTGGGTAAGGACACCACCTTGCAGTGCAAGGGGCACCGGTTCGATCCCTGACCTGGGAAGATTCCACGTGCCGTGGAGTGACTGGACTGATGTGTCCAACTACCGAGCTGGAGCTCTGGAGCACATGCGCCCAGAGCCGGTGCTCTGCAACAACAGAGGCCACTGTGATGGGAAGCCCACATGGACCAAAGAACAAAGATGGAAATAAATAAATAGAAGCGGCCAAAAAAATAAAATAAAATAAGAAAAGAAACACCAGTCCAAGTTTTTGGGACAAAGGGAGTCCAGCTCCCCAGGTTGAATCTCTGACTTGTTGCCTAGCTCAAAACCATATCAGCTTCTACATATAAGTGATATCATATGGTATTTGACTTTCTTTTTATGACTTAAATTAGTATGATAATCTCTAGTTGCATCTAATGGTGTTATTTTATTATTTTTTATGGCCGAGTAGTATTCCACTGTATATATGTACCACAGTCATCTTTATCCATTCATCTATTGGTGGACATTTAGGTGGTTTCTGTGTCTTGGCCATTGTGAATAGTGCTGCCATGAACAAAGAGGTACATGTGTCTTTCCAAATGACAGTTTTCTCTGGGTATGGGCCCAGGAGTGAGACTGCTGGATCATATGGCAACTCTTTGTTTGTAGGCTTTTTCATGACTGGAGTGAGGTGATACCTTGTGTTTTTCTTTACACTATACTTCAATAAAAAATTAAGTTAAATTTAAGAAAAGGAAATGGCATTTCTCCCACTATGCTCTGATGTGTTTTTGTGTGTACGCATAGATGCAGGTATTAACTAGGTGTAATCATGTGTGTGTGTGTGTGTGTGTGTGCTCAGTCGTGTTCGACTCTTTGTGACCCCATGGACTGTAGCCCACCAGACTCCTCTGCCCATGGGATTCTTCAGGCATGAATACTGGAGTGGGTTGCCAATTACTTCTCCGGGAGAGCTTCCCAACCCCAGGGATTCAACCTGTGTCTTTTGCATTGGTAGGTGGGTTCTTTACCACTGAGCCTTCAGGGAACCCCCCTAGTATATACCCCAGATCTGGACAAAGCCAAGTCGTTTGATTCTGTTCTCCATGAAAGCGTTCTCTCCCCCAATAGCTATTCATTCTGAGTAATCAGTTTCCATTTGATAGATACCCGGCTTGTGTCAGTGGAGTTATGGAAGGCAGATGCTAAGACGGGGGAGAAACAAGAGAGATTTATTGGAGCGTAATGCCCATGAAAGATGAAGGGGAGAAGAAGCAGGATTAGGCAGAAAGAGCTTCTACCTAAGGAAGACCACGAGGAAGGTCAGCGAGAGCCTCAGCTTCCTGAACAGTGAAGTCCCGAGCCGAGATCATCTGTTTGGGAAGTCCTGTGCTGGGCAGAAATGGCCAGACCCTGCCCAGGGTTTGGCTGGGACTTCCCAGAAAGGATGTGGTTGGTTGGGTTTTTTTTTTTTTTAAAACCTTATTTTGTATTGGGGTATAGCAAAAGGAGAAGGAGGTGACAGAGGAGGAGATGGTTAGATGGCATCACCGGCTCAATAGACATGCGTTTGAGCAAACTCAGGGAGATAGTGATGGACAGGGAAGCCTGGAGTGCTGGTCACAAAGAGTTGCACACAATGTAGCCTCCAAACAACAACGACATAGCTAGTTAACAGTGCTGTGACAGTTTCAGATGAACAGCAAAGGGTGTCTTTCCAAATGACAGTTTTCTCTGGGTATGGGCCCAGGAGTGAGACTGCTGGATCATATGGCAACTCTTTGTTTGTAGGCTTTTTCATGACTGGAGTGAGGTGATACCTTGTGTTTTTCTTTACACTATACTTCAATAAAAAATTAAGTTAAATTTAAGAAAAGGAAATGGCATTTCTCCCACTATGCTCTGATGTGTTTTGTGTGTACGCATAGATGCAGGTATTAACTAGGTGTAATCATGTGTGTGTGTGTGTGTGTGTGTGCTCAGTCGTGTTCGACTCTTTGTGACCCCATGGACTGTAGCCCACCAGACTCCTCTGCCCATGGGATTCTTCAGGCATGAATACTGGAGTGGGTTGCCAATTACTTCTCCGGGAGAGCTTCCCAACCCCAGGGATTCAACCTGTGTCTTTTGCATTGGTAGGTGGGTTCTTTACCACTGAGCCTTCAGGGAACCCCCCTAGTATATACCCCAGATCTGGACAAAGCCAAGTCGTTTGATTCTGTTCTCCATGAAAGCGTTCTCTCCCCCAATAGCTATTCATTCTGAGTAATCAGTTTCCATTTGATAGATACCCGGCTTGTGTCAGTGGAGTTATGGAAGGCAGATGCTAAGACGGGGGAGAAACAAGAGAGATTTATTGGAGCGTAATGCCCATGAAAGATGAAGGGGAGAAGAAGCAGGATTAGGCAGAAAGAGCTTCTACCTAAGGAAGACCACGAGGAAGGTCAGCGAGAGCCTCAGCTTCCTGAACAGTGAAGTCCGAGCCGAGATCATCTGTTTGGGAAGTCCTGTGCTGGGCAGAAATGGCCAGACCCTGCCCAGGGTTTGGCTGGGACTTCCCAGAAAGGATGTGGTTGGTTGGGTTTTTTTTTTTTTTAAAACCTTATTTTGTATTGGGGTATAGCAAAAGGAGAAGGAGGTGACAGAGGAGGAGATGGTTAGATGGCATCACCGGCTCAATAGACATGCGTTTGAGCAAACTCAGGGAGATAGTGATGGACAGGGAAGCCTGGAGTGCTGGTCACAAAGAGTTGCACACAATGTAGCCTCCAAACAACAACGACATAGCTAGTTAACAGTGCTGTGACAGTTTCAGATGAACAGCAAAGGGACTCAGCCACACATAGACATGTAGCCATTCTCCCTGAAACCCCCCTCCCCTCCAGGCTGCCTCCTAACATTGAGCAGAGTTCCCCTGCTATGCAGTAGGACCTGGTTGGTTATCACTTTAAATACAGCGGAGTGTACATGTCCATCCCAAGCTCTTTCACTATCCCTTCCTCCCATCTCTCCCTGCCGGCAGCCATAAGTCCAAATGTGGCTTTGACTTGGTAACCTGGATCCCAAGGACACTGTAGCTAGGGGCTGTCCCCCAAAGGCACTGCTTGCAGCCGAGTGGTAAATTTTTGAAGGGAAATCTGAGCATCACATCTGGGGGAAAACCACATCATTCTAAACCTACTGCATACTCCTGTACTAGAACCTGAGGAGGTTAGGGAGATAATACTCAGTGTCTCCCCTACATCATCTGCATGGCTTGATGTTGCTTTTCTTTGACACCCAAACCAAATCAGGTCTCTAATATCACCCCCGCTTTTTTATTTGCCCACTTCTATTGGTCTTTCACTTATTTATTTTCATCCATCTTTGTTCTTTGGCCCGTGTGGGCCTCCCATCGCAGTGGCCTCTGTTGTCGCAGAGCACCGGCTCTGGGCGCACGCACTCCAGAGCTCCGGCTCGGTAATTGGACACATCGGTCCAGCCGCTCCGCGGCACGTGGGATCTTCCCAGGCCAGGGATTGAACCGGCGGCCCTTGCACTGCAAGGCGGTGTCCTTACCCACTGGACCACCAAGGAAGCCCTCTAATCCCCTTTTGCAGAGTAAAAGTCCTTAGAGCTATCCATTCATCCCCCATTGAAACTAATACAAAATCCACAGCATTCTTGTTAATGGAAGTAAGTTGTAGCAATAAGCTGCTGACATATATATGGGTCATAATTGTATAAGACTGTAATGACCTGTATTGGGGTATAGCAAAAGGAGAAGGAGGTGACAGAGGAGGAGATGGTTAGATGGCATCACCGGCTCAATAGACATGCGTTTGAGCAAACTCAGGGAGATAGTGATGGACAGGGAAGCCTGGAGTGCTGGTCACAAAGAGTTGCACACAATGTAGCCTCCAAACAACAACGACATAGCTAGTTAACAGTGCTGTGACAGTTTCAGATGAACAGCAAAGGGACTCAGCCACACATAGACATGTAGCCATTCTCCCTGAAACCCCCCTCCCCTCCAGGCTGCCTCCTAACATTGAGCAGATTTCCCCCTGCTATGCAGTAGGACCTGGTTGGTTATCACTTTAAATACAGCGGAGTGTACATGTCCATCCCAAGCTCTTTCACTATCCCTTCCTCCCATCTCTCCCTGCCGGCAGCCATAAGTCCAAATGTGGCTTTGACTTGGTAACCTGGATCCCAAGGACACTGTAGCTAGGGGCTGTCCCCCAAAGGCACTGCTTGCAGCCGAGTGGTAAATTTTTGAAGGGAAATCTGAGCATCACATCTGGGGGAAAACCACATCATTCTAAACCTACTGCATACTCCTGTACTAGAACCTGAGGAGGTTAGGGAGATAATACTCAGTGTCTCCCCTACATCATCTGCATGGCTTGATGTTGCTTTTCTTTGACACCCAAACCAAATCAGGTCTCTAATATCACCCCCGCTTTTTTATTTGCCCACTTCTATTGGTCTTTCACTTATTTATTTTCATCCATCTTTGTTCTTTGGCCCGTGTGGGCCTCCCATCGCAGTGGCCTCTGTTGTCGCAGAGCACCGGCTCTGGGCGCACGCACTCCAGAGCTCCGGCTCGGTAATTGGACACATCGGTCCAGCCGCTCCGCGGCACGTGGGATCTTCCCAGGCCAGGGATTGAACCGGCGGCCCTTGCACTGCAAGGCGGTGTCCTTACCCACTGGACCACCAAGGAAGCCCTCTAATCCCCTTTTGCAGAGTAAAAGTCCTTAGAGCTATCCATTCATCCCCCATTGAAACTAATACAAAATCCACAGCATTCTTGTTAATGGAGAAGTAAGTTGTAGCAATAAGCTGCTGACATATATATGGGTCATAATTGTATGCCACAGATCACTGTAATATCTCTTATTACACTAATAGTTTATTTGAAAAATACCCTGCAGGAACTTGTTGGCAGCTGTTGTGCCAGTGCTTACCATTTTATCAGTTGTTCGCAGGCTCTGTAAATGTGTGCCTATTGGGTAAAGAAAGACTTGATATTTGCCCAGGAGTACTTATTTTCAGATTTAATACTGTATTGTGGTGCAACGGCTTGATACACAAGAGGGCCCCAAGTGGACCTCTTGACTAAAGGATGCCCAGGACAAAAAGCCATGAGGATGATGGCAGCAGAGGGCTTCCAGGGCGCTTGTGGTGAAGAACCCGCCCGCCAGTGCAGAAGACACAGGGATGTGGGTTTGATCCCTGGGCTTGGAAGCTCCCCTGGAGAAGCGCGTGGCAGCCCACCCCAGTATTCTTGCCTGGAGACTCCTCTCCCCTGGACAGGGGAGCCTGGTGGGGTAACATCCTCAGGGGCACAAAGAGCTAGGTATGACGGAAGTGACAGCACACATGCATGCCTTCCATTTAATAGACCACCCTGAACTCAGAGTCCCCAGATAAGAACCGTGTTATTAAGCACATGGATTCTGTCTGTCAGGAAATGGGTAGAGTATAGCAGGATCGTTTTGTCACTGTTCTTTGATGACCAGCTGGGAAGGTCAGCTGGGAAGGTTCTTTTTTAAATTAAAAAAATTTTTTTTAATTAAAATTTTTTTTTAATTCTTTAAAAAAATTTTTTGAAAGTCTTTTTTGGGGGACCATTTTCAAAACCTTTTTATATTGGAGTATAGCTGATTAACAATGCTGTGATAGTTTCAGGTGGACAGCAAAGGGACTCAACCATAGACATGTAACTAGTCTCCCCCAAACTACACCCACCCCTCCCCCCATCCAGGCTGCCCCCTAACATTGAGCAGAGTTCCTGGGCTGTACAACGGGTCCTTGTTGGTTATCCATTTTAAATAGAGCAGTGTGTGCATGTCCACCCCAAACTCCCCGACTGTCTCTTCGGCCCATCCTTCCCATTCTGGTGACCATACGTTCAAGAGAAGTTAAATTTCTTATGTGGATATACTTTGCCAGTAAGTGAGTGGGAATTTGAGCCTACAGCCTGCGACCTTTCACCAGGCCCTAGTAGAAGGGACACGTGTGTGTGTGGATCTTCCTTTGAGACAGAGGAAAGAGCCCTGGTCTAAGATGATCTTGCTGTTCAGCCCTTGCAAGTCCACATCTCTGGGAGGCTGGGTCTTGGGCATGTAGGTTAGACGTTGGGGTGCGTGGGTACCAGATCTCTGTTCTATGGGACACACCCTGTGGAGCCTCAAAGTCATGGCAGCCTTTTGGCAGTCAGCCTGGCCGGGAAGTAACCACAGAAGGCTACATTTTGATCAGGAAGCCCACAGCTGTTTTTCAAAGTCATGGCTGGAATTTTTAATTTAATTTAATGTTTAGTAAACCTCGGTTCCCCTGGTTTCTCAGCCAGTCTTCTAATTTCCTGCATATTCTGGACAATCCCAGGGCAGGGGGGTGCCTGGCATATGTGTAGAGCGACATTGGGAAGTTTGGAGTGGTTGCTACTGCTTCCTGGGCCAAGCAAGGCTCGGGGCCTCAGGACCCCAATTCCCACGTCTAGTTAAGCACATCAGCAGCTGTGGCCTCATCTCCAGGTTGCAGTGGCAGAATGGAAGGTGTACGAAGGATGTTTGAGTGCTCCCCCAAATGGGCAATTGCCTGTTTTCTTCAAAATGAGGCATCTGGAAGGCCAGACAGATGCCCTCATCATAGACAGGCCAGCTGCTGGGGCCGGTTTGCCACGCACAGCCCTCTTAGACCTTTCAGTTCTCGATTTTCCAAGTGATTCACCAGATCCCTGTTACATGAGGGCTAGATTCTTCAAAGTGAAGCCACATCTGAGTTCTCCAAAGTAAAGCCACGTTTTAGGCGTTGGGGCTGGAAGGAGCTTGGAATCCAGCCACCCTGGGGCTTGAGAGAAGAGTGCTTCTATGTTTGAGGTTCAAGGGATCCTAGAATTCAAAAGCTGGGCCCAGCCCAGAAGAGGAACTGATTTCCATCGAACTGAATCCCTCCCCTCCACCCGGACCCAGGCTGATAGAACAACCCGGGCCTCAGGACATGTTCTCACCAGTATGAACTGGGTTATGAGGCATTAAGAGGTCAGGCATTTGCTTCCTGGGGACAAATATGAGGAACGGAATTGTGCTATCGGCAGGGATGTGGATGGACCCAGAGACCATCATACATACAGATTGAAATCAGTCAGAAGGAGAAAACCAAAGACCGTCTAGTAACACCTATATGTGGAATCTAGAAAAATGGTACAGACAGACATACGGGCAAAGCAGGATTCCAGACAGAGGAGTAGAGACAGAGTGTAAGGGGACCGGCAGTGGAGAGGGCTGGGGATGAGCTGAGAGGCTGAGGCTGACACGGGCACACGGCTGTGCAGAAACTAGATGACGAATGAGAACCTGCCGTATGGCACCGGGGGCTCGCCTCAGTGGTCCACAGTTACCTAAGTGAGAAAGAAATCCAAAAGAGAGGGCGTCTAGGGCAGATTCACTTTGCTGCCCAGCAGAAACGAACAGAACATTGTAAAGCAACTAAACACCAGTAAAACTTAAAAAAAAAAAAGATCACACGATGGACTTGATGCGTATGTGCTTCTCTTTCTTCCCCCGACCTAGAATGGGAATCCTTCTGTGGCCATGTCTACCCACTGGGTGAGGGAGGGAACGGGAAGAGAAAAAAGCAGCCACACGTAAACTTCAAGGTTTTGTTATTTTCGTTTGCCTGCACACTACCAACATTTACTTATTTTTAACTGGGTGTTTGTGTGATCCAGACAGATGCCCTCATCATAGACAGGCCAGCTGCTGGGGCCGGTTTGCCACGCACAGCCCTCTTAGACCTTTCAGTTCTCGATTTTCCAAGTGATTCACCAGATCCCTGTTACATGAGGGCTAGATTCTTCAAAGTGAAGCCACATCTGAGTTCTCCAAAGTAAAGCCACGTTTTAGGCGTTGGGGCTGGAAGGAGCTTGGAATCCAGCCACCCTGGGGCTTGAGAGAAGAGTGCTTCTATGTTTGAGGTTCAAGGGATCCTAGAATTCAAAAGCTGGGCCCAGCCCAGAAGAGGAACTGATTTCCATCGAACTGAATCCCTCCCCTCCACCCGGACCCAGGCTGATAGAACAACCCGGGCCTCAGGACATGTTCTCACCAGTATGAACTGGGTTATGAGGCATTAAGAGGTCAGGCATTTGCTTCCTGGGGACAAATATGAGGAACGGAATTGTGCTATCGGCAGGGATGTGGATGGACCCAGAGACCATCATACATACAGATTGAAATCAGTCAGAAGGAGAAAACCAAAGACCGTCTAGTAACACCTATATGTGGAATCTAGAAAAATGGTACAGACAGACATACGGGCAAAGCAGGATTCCAGACAGAGGAGTAGAGACAGAGTGTAAGGGGACCGGCAGTGGAGAGGGCTGGGGATGAGCTGAGAGGCTGAGGCTGACACGGGCACACGGCTGTGCAGAAACTAGATGACGAATGAGAACCTGCCGTATGGCACCGGGGGCTCGCCTCAGTGGTCCACAGTTACCTAAGTGAGAAAGAAATCCAAAAGAGAGGGCGTCTAGGGCAGATTCACTTTGCTGCCCAGCAGAAACGAACAGAACATTGTAAAGCAACTAAACACCAGTAAAACTTAAAAAAAAAAAAGATCACACGATGGACTTGATGCGTATGTGCTTCTCTTTCTTCCCCCGACCTAGAATGGGAATCCTTCTGTGGCCATGTCTACCCACTGGGTGAGGGAGGGAACGGGAAGAGAAAAAAGCAGCCACACGTAAACTTCAAGGTTTTGTTATTTTCGTTTGCCTGCACACTACCACACAGATGGTTGTGGTCGACTTATTTTTAACTGGGTGTTTGTGTGGATGAACCAAACTGGTCAGTTGCTTGGGCAATAATGAGATCAGAAGCAAGCTGATCAAAGGCCCCCAGAGCAACCGCTGATCTGACCAAGCAAAAAATAAATAAATAAAAATAAATAACAACAACAAAAAATCAGCCCACAATACTTAGACAAAGACATGTCAGATTGGATTGTGTATAAACATGGCCTGCCTCGGCGCTTGGAGATTGGTACAGAGAGGTACCCAAGTGAGCTCTGCCTTTGCCCAGCTGCATAGTTGAGCCCCGATCTGGCAGTTTAGCTTGTCCAATCCACTTCTCAAGAAAACTTGCAGAAAATGGTATGGATGCGTCTCAGGCACGAGGAGGGTTGGGAGGAGGGAATAGCTGGTCGTATTATACGATTCTGACCATTGACTTTAACTATCAGTCAGGTAGCGCAAGCAGGGATCCAGTGACTAGTTAGGCCCTGGTTTCTTTTTTATTGTATTATTATTTTTTACTTCAAAAATGATCTTGGGGCTTCCCTGGTGGGTGAAGAGTCCACCTTGCAGTGCAGGGGGTGCCAGTTCAATCCCTGGCCCGGGAGGATCCCACATGCCATGGAGCAGCTGGGCCAGTGTGTCCAATTGCGAGCCAGCACTCTAGAGCACATGTGCCTGGAGCCAGTGCTCTGCAGTGGGAGAGGCCACTGCAATGGGAGGCCCACACATGTCACAAAGAATAAAGATGGATGAAAATAAATAAATAATAAAAAATAAATGTTTTTTTAAAAATGATCTTAGATGGATGTATCATTGATCAGTAATGTTGTTTTAGTTTCAGGCGTGTAGCAATGTGATTCAGTTGTAACGATGTGTCTTTTTAAGCCCTCCTTTCTTTGGAGTGGGGAAACCAGCTGCATCTCTGCCTTTATATCTTTGCTGAGATATGGGTGGACTGTGGGTTAAATAGGCTATAGGCTCATCTGTACTATTTTTCTAGATTCTACATACATGCATTAATATGTAGTATTTCTTTTCCTCTTTCTGACTTACTACCGTGTCTATCACAAACTCCAGAGAACGGATATGTAGAAACAACAGGAGTGGCAGAGGGCGGTGGTGGAAGGGAGGGCAGGATGAAGTGGAAGATGAGGGTTGGCTTAGCTACACTACCATGTGTAAAACAGCTCATGGGAAGCTCCCATGTAGCCCAGGGGGCTCAGCTCAGTGCTCTGTGGTGAGGGGTAGGATGTGGGGAGAGAGTGCTAATATATACTTGTGATAGGTAGATTGGATTGTGTATAAACATGGCCTGCCTCGGCGCTTGGAGATTGGTACAGAGAGGTACCCAAGTGAGCTCTGCCTTTGCCCAGCTGCATAGTTGAGCCCCGATCTGGCAGTTTAGCTTGTCCAATCCACTTCTCAAGAAAACTTGCAGAAAATGGTATGGATGCGTCTCAGGCACGAGGAGGGTTGGGAGGAGGGAATAGCTGGTCGTATTATACGATTCTGACCATTGACTTTAACTATCAGTCAGGTAGCGCAAGCAGGGATCCAGTGACTAGTTAGGCCCTGGTTTCTTTTTTATTGTATTATTATTTTTTACTTCAAAAATGATCTTGGGGCTTCCCTGGTGGGTGAAGAGTCCACCTTGCAGTGCAGGGGGTGCCAGTTCAATCCCTGGCCCGGGAGGATCCCACATGCCATGGAGCAGCTGGGCCAGTGTGTCCAATTGCGAGCCAGCACTCTAGAGCACATGTGCCTGGAGCCAGTGCTCTGCAGTGGGAGAGGCCACTGCAATGGGAGGCCCACACATGTCACAAAGAATAAAGATGGATGAAAATAAATAAATAATAAAAAATAAATGTTTTTTTAAAAATGATCTTAGATGGATGTATCATTGATCAGTAATGTTGTTTTAGTTTCAGGCGTGTAGCAATGTGATTCAGTTGTAACGATGTGTCTTTTTAAGCCCTCCTTTCTTTGGAGGGGCGAAACCAGCTGCATCTCTGCCTTTATATCTTTGCTGAGATATGGGTGGACTGTGGGTTAAATAGGCTATAGGCTCATCTGTACTATTTTTCTAGATTCTACATACATGCATTAATATGTAGTATTTCTTTTCCTCTTTCTGACTTACTACCGTGTCTATCACAAACTCCAGAGAACGGATATGTAGAAACAACAGGAGTGGCAGAGGGCGGTGGTGGAAGGGAGGGCAGGATGAAGTGGAAGATGAGGGTTGGCTTAGCTACACTACCATGTGTAAAACAGCTCATGGGAAGCTCCCATGTAGCCCAGGGGGCTCAGCTCAGTGCTCTGTGGTGAGGGGTAGGATGTGGGGAGAGAGGCTCATAAGAGCAGGCTAATATATACATTTGGCTGACAGTGGCAGAGTGGTGAGGAATCCACCTGCCAATGCAGGAGATGCGGGTTTGATCCCTGGGTTGAGAAGACCCCCTGGAGAAGGGCATGACAACCCGCTCTGGTGTGCTTGCCTGGAGAATCCCATGGACAGAGGAGCCTGGCGGGCTGCAGTCCACGGGGTCACCAAGAGTTGGACACAAGTGAGCACGCACACACATAGCTGGTTCACTTCCTTATACAGCAGAAACTAACACATTATACCCCATTAAAGCCATTATACCCCAGTTAAAAAATACATTACGAGGATGAATTGGATCCTCCCTTCCCCCAAATCAAAGATACCCTGAACCCCTAACCCCCAGTGTCATGATGTTTGGAGATGTGGCCTCTGGAAGATAATTAGGTTCAGAGGAGGTCACGAGGTTGGCATCTCATGATGAGATTAGTGTCCTTATAAGAAGAGGGAAGAGGTTGGAGCCCTCTCTTTTCTCTCTCTTTCTCTGCCATGGTAGGACATCGCGAGAAGGTGGCTGCGGCAAACTAGAAAGAGAATTCTCATCAGAACCCAACCAAGCTGTCACCTGGCCCCAGCCCTCCAGCCTTCGAAAAGGTAAGACACATGCTTCTGTTGTTTAAGGCACCCGTCGACGGGGTTTTGTTATGGCCGCCCGAGCCAACTAAGATGGTCCTCTCTAAGATCCCTTCCAGGATGGAGATTATATGACTATTGATCTTGCCAGTATGTGGCTAAAAGATGTGATTTATACTTGGATGGAAACCTCTATCTAAAGGGCCAAATTATTATTTTGGCCAATGATGTATTACACTTCTCTGGTCCATTTCTCATCTTGGCCCTGTCAGCGAATTCAGTGCTGATGAGTTAATGTATACGAAAGTGCTTTGTAAATGGCAAAGCATTGCCCCAGTAAAAGGGCTCATTCTTATGCCGTTGAAGTTGAAAGCATTATGGATGGGCCGAAGGCCGAGTGCATCGGGTGTCCTGTGTTGGCAGTGAGGTCGTGGGTGTGTGATATTTGTGAAAATGCACGAAATGTCTAATCGAAGTGAAAACAAACCAGTACGTTTATAAGCACGTGAGCTTGGGAAGACTGTTCAAAGGCGCCACTTGATTCTAACGCTTAACGTCTGTGTGGTCTTGGATGAGTCACTTCTTCTGTGGCTTGATTTCTCCTTCTGCCAATGCAGGAGATGCGGGTTTGATCCCTGGGTTGAGAAGACCCCCTGGAGAAGGGCATGACAACCCGCTCTGGTGTGCTTGCCTGGAGAATCCCATGGACAGAGGAGCCTGGCGGGCTGCAGTCCACGGGGTCACCAAGAGTTGGACACAAGTGAGCACGCACACACATAGCTGGTTCACTTCCTTATACAGCAGAAACTAACACATTATACCCCATTAAAGCCATTATACCCCAGTTAAAAAATACATTACGAGGATGAATTGGATCCTCCCTTCCCCCAAATCAAAGATACCCTGAACCCCTAACCCCCAGTGTCATGATGTTTGGAGATGTGGCCTCTGGAAGATAATTAGGTTCAGAGGAGGTCACGAGGTTGGCATCTCATGATGAGATTAGTGTCCTTATAAGAAGAGGGAAGAGGTTGGAGCCCTCTCTTTTCTCTCTCTTTCTCTGCCATGGTAGGACATCGCGAGAAGGTGGCTGCGGCAAACTAGAAAGAGAATTCTCATCAGAACCCAACCAAGCTGTCACCTGGCCCCAGCCCTCCAGCCTTCGAAAAGGTAAGACACATGCTTCTGTTGTTTAAGGCACCCGTCGACGGGGTTTTGTTATGGCCGCCCGCGCCAACTACGCTGGTCCTCTCCACGATCCCTTCCAGGATGGAGATTATATGACTATTGATCTTGCCAGTATGTGGCTAAAAGATGTGATTTATACTTGGATGGAAACCTCTATCTAAAGGGCCAAATTATTATTTTGGCCAATGATGTATTACACTTCTCTGGTCCATTTCTCATCTTGGCCCTGTCAGCGAATTCAGTGCTGATGAGTTAATGTATACGAAAGTGCTTTGTAAATGGCAAAGCATTGCCCCAGTAAAAGGGCTCATTCTTATGCCGTTGAAGTTGAAAGCATTATGGATGGGCCGAAGGCCGAGTGCATCGGGTGTCCTGTGTTGGCAGTGAGGTCGTGGGTGTGTGATATTTGTGAAAATGCACGACGAATGTCGTACATGTGTGCTTCGGTTTCCACTTAAGTGAAAATTCGAGAAGCCACGGAGCAATACGTTTATAAGCACGTGAGCTTGGGAAGACTGTTCAAAGGCGCCACTTGATTCTAACGCTTAACGTCTGTGTGGTCTTGGATGAGTCACTTCTTCTGTGGCTTGATTTCTCCTTCTGAAACAATGGGTATATGAATTTGCACATCCTGGGGTCGCTAGAAAGATTGGATGAGGTATGTCCACGTGAAGCACAGAGCTGTACATGTACGAGCTATGGATGTGCTTGTGTTATGTGTATTTTGTGTTTGGAACATGTGTAAACGCCACGTGCCAGCTTTCCTTCTACGTCTTGGAGATTGCTTTGTTCCCTGTGGTTTGGCTTGTGTTCCCAAGTAAACCATCAGGAACGAAAAATAGAAGGCAGTGTTCTGGAAGCATAGCCCTGGACAACCTGGGCTGTGGAAGATCCTGGAGGAATTCCCTTTTGACCTTCCCATGCCTCCAGCCTTCTACTCAACATCTTGTAATCAGACATTTGAAACCATCCCTCTGAGCTTTAAAGCATGACTCATCATGATGGCCTGGGATGCACATTTCAGTCAGTGACCCAAAAGGGTGGCCTCACTCCGAGGAGGATTAAACCTTCCACTGATTTTTGGGGGGGAAAGGAAGGATGTGAAGAAACACTCACCTTTCAGGCCGCTCTGACCTCTCCATCTCGGGTTCTGTCCTTGGCACGCTATTGGAGAATTTGCTAGAGACGGAAAACATCTGAATCCATTATTTTAAAAGCAGCAGAAAATAGACTCTGGGAGGGAAAGAAAAATTGTGCCTTGGCCACAGGAACTTAATGGGCCATTTTGATCTCTGCCTCCTGCCTGGCTGAGGGTGTCGGGAGCCGTGCTCTCAGCTTGTATTACACTTCTCTGGCCAATTGTGAGGATTCAGTGCTGATGATAGTGAATTTAATGGCAAGCATTGCCCCAGTAAAAGGGCTCATTCTTATGCCGTTGAAGTTGAAAGCATTATGGATGGGCCGAAGGCCGAGTGCATCGGGTGTCCTGTGTTGGCAGTGAGGTCGTGGGTGTGTGATATTTGTGAAAATGCACGACGAATGTCGTACATGTGTGCTTCGGTTTCCACTTAAGTGAAAATTCGAGAAGCCACGGAGCAATACGTTTATAAGCACGTGAGCTTGGGAAGACTGTTCAAAGGCGCCACTTGATTCTAACGCTTAACGTCTGTGTGGTCTTGGATGAGTCACTTCTTCTGTGGCTTGATTTCTCCTTCTGAAACAATGGGTATATGAATTTGCACATCCTGGGGTCGCTAGAAAGATTGGATGAGGTATGTCCACGTGAAGCACAGAGCTGTACATGTACGAGCTATGGATGTGCTTGTGTTATGTGTATTTTGTGTTTGGAACATGTGTAAACGCCACGTGCCAGCTTTCCTTCTACGTCTTGGAGATTGCTTTGTTCCCTGTGGTTTGGCTTGTGTTCCCAAGTAAACCATCAGGAACGAAAAATAGAAGGCAGTGTTCTGGAAGCATAGCCCTGGACAACCTGGGCTGTGGAAGATCCTGGAGGAATTCCCTTTTGACCTTCCCATGCCTCCAGCCTTCTACTCAACATCTTGTAATCAGACATTTGAAACCATCCCTCTGAGCTTTAAAGCATGACTCATCATGATGGCCTGGGATGCACATTTCAGTCAGTGACCCAAAAGGGTGGCCTCACTCCGAGGAGGATTAAACCTTCCACTGATTTTTGGGGGGGAAAGGAAGGATGTGAAGAAACACTCACCTTTCAGGCCGCTCTGACCTCTCCATCTCGGGTTCTGTCCTTGGCACGCTATTGGAGAATTTGCTAGAGACGGAAAACATCTGAATCCATTATTTTAAAAGCAGCAGAAAATAGACTCTGGGAGGGAAAGAAAAATTGTGCCTTGGCCACAGGAACTTAATGGGCCATTTTGATCTCTGCCTCCTGCCTGGCTGAGGGTGTCGGGAGCCGTGCTCTCAGCTTGCAAAAAAACGTCCTAATGAAGTGTTGGAGTAATGGAGAGTTAATGGAACTGGGAGCCAGGGTTATAACAAAAGGGCCTTAAAAGAGGGGTGGGGTATAATTTATTAACAGCAATATATGGAGCAGGGAGCCTGCAACATTTATGAGCAAAGACAATGGGACCTTTCACAAGATCCAAGGTTTCCACTTGCCATAGGCTCCGGCCATACTCATTGGCCAGATGCAGGCTCCGCCCCTTTCTCTGCTAACCCTCCAGTGCCTCTTCCCAAGGAAGAGTGTAGCATCCGTGCCTACCGAGTTCTGTGGATCGAGGGTGCCTGCTCCATCTCCCAGGGATGGAGAAGTTTCTGTTTATGACAAGGATGCTGAGGTTAATTTCCACAGAGCGTGGTTCCAGTGACGGCAAGCTTGGGGGTATTTTTCTCATAACCTGGTCTACTAGACAGGGCTTTGTTGGGTGTGAGGTAAAGACACAGAGTTCACACTGGCCTAACTCTGAAAAAAAAAAAAAAATGGAGCATGGGTCTTAATTTGGGTTCAGTCCAAAGTATATTGGTCTTATTTTGAAGCAGATCTTGAGACAAGATGAGTATAAATGGTTTTATTTAGGAAATGTTTCTTGGAAAACTAACTGTGGTTAGATTGTGGGAAAATGAGGGAAGAGAAGGAAAATGATAAAGGTTTTTTAAAATTTTTATATTCTAAGCTTTTTAATTTTATACTGGAGTATAGCTGATTAACAACATTGTGATAGTTAAGCTGGACAGTGAAGGAACTCAGCCATACATATAGATGTATCTGTTGATAAAGGATTTTTACTATCAACCTAGCTATAATGTGGGCAGATGGAGCGTAACTCATTTCATCCACACTCTGGGTGGTATTATAAAACATCTTTTCAAACTGATTTTTGGGGAAAGGAAGGATGTGAAGAACCTATTCAGGCCGCTCTGACCTCTCCATCTCGGGTTCTGTCCTTGGCACGCTATTGGAGAATTTGCTAGAGACGGAAAACATCTGAATCCATTATTTTAAAAGCAGCAGAAAATAGACTCTGGGAGGGAAAGAAAAATTGTGCCTTGGCCACAGGAACTTAATGGGCCATTTTGATCTCTGCCTCCTGCCTGGCTGAGGGTGTCGGGAGCCGTGCTCTCAGCTTGCAAAAAAACGTCCTAATGAAGTGTTGGAGTAATGGAGAGTTAATGGAACTGGGAGCCAGGGTTATAACAAAAGGGCCTTAAAAGAGGGGTGGGGTATAATTTATTAACAGCAATATATGGAGCAGGGAGCCTGCAACATTTATGAGCAAAGACAATGGGACCTTTCACAAGATCCAAGGTTTCCACTTGCCATAGGCTCCGGCCATACTCATTGGCCAGATGCAGGCTCCGCCCCTTTCTCTGCTAACCCTCCAGTGCCTCTTCCCAAGGAAGAGTGTAGCATCCGTGCCTACCGAGTTCTGTGGATCGAGGGTGCCTGCTCCATCTCCCAGGGATGGAGAAGTTTCTGTTTATGACAAGGATGCTGAGGTTAATTTCCACAGAGCGTGGTTCCAGTGACGGCAAGCTTGGGGGTATTTTTCTCATAACCTGGTCTACTAGACAGGGCTTTGTTGGGTGTGAGGTAAAGACACAGAGTTCACACTGGCCTGACTCTGAAAGAAAAAAAAGATGGAGCATGGGTCTTAATTTGGGTTCAGTCCAAAGTATATTGGTCTTATTTTGAAGCAGATCTTGAGACAAGATGAGTATAAATGGTTTTATTTAGGAAATGTTTCTTGGAAAACTAACTGTGGTTAGATTGTGGGAAAATGAGGGAAGAGAAGGAAAATGATAAAGGTTTTTTAAAATTTTTATATTCTAAGCTTTTTAATTTTATACTGGAGTATAGCTGATTAACAACATTGTGATAGTTAAGCTGGACAGTGAAGGAACTCAGCCATACATATAGATGTATCTGTTGATAAAGGATTTTTACTATCAACCTAGCTATAATGTGGGCAGATGGAGCGTAACTCATTTCATCCACACTCTGGGTGGTATTATAAAACATCTTTTCAAACTGAGGGGCAAGAGGGCTGGGGAGACGATTTATTTAATCCTTGCAGTCCTTGGTTGAGAGCTTCTCTCTGGGATTCTTGGTTTTTTCTGCATGATGCCCAGGGTGTTCCTGTGGCCAGGAGCTGAAGGAGGGGTCTTTGGACAGAGGGTTGCAGTGTGTTTTCTGTAAAGAATTGTCAACATGTAAAGCTGACTGCCAAGGAGATACAGTTGTACTGTCTACAGCATCAGTCAAGGAAGGGCAAGTATGGACTGACTTTGTTGATTGAAAAGTTCAAGGTTGGACAAGCTTCAGGCAGTTAGACCCAGGGGCTCATGGAGTGTTATTAGGACTTGATCTGTAATATTTCACTACTGGCTTTTCTTTCTCAACATCAGCTCCATTCTTTAGGTGGGACTATCCATGTGATGGGACATCGCCTGCTGGTAGCTATATGCTTTTATCCAACTGAGCCACCCCAATGGAAAAACAAAACCTTTTCTTTCCCTCCGACAATTTCAGAAGCTGTCCCAGCATGTATTCATATTGGCTCAGCTTGGTTAGTTAGTTATACAGTATCTGAACAATTAATCTAATCTACCTGGGACCTCCCCCGCCCCCCAGAGTCTTCACCTGCACAAGGGTGCAGGAACACTGCCTTTAGCTAGAATCATTTGGTTGTAAGTGACCCCTCTTCTGCCTCATCAAGGAATCCTTTTTATTTTCATGGCACATTTACGCAAGCCTGATTTCAAGTATTAGCCTTTGACTAGTTTAGTTCTCCTTTCTGTCTAAGTTCTTCTTGAACTTCCATTCCCCCAATTAGTGTCTCCTTCTAAGTAAGTGGCCTTCCAAATTGACCTTGTGGGGACTTTTCCTGGTGGTCCATGGCTAAGACACCTTGCTGTCAATGCAGGGGGCCTGGGTTCGAGCCCTGGTCAGGGAACTAGATGCCACATGCTGCAACTAAGAGTTTGCTTGCTGCAGCTAAGACCTGGGGCAGCCAAACAAATAAGTAAAATCAGCCACAACAGACACGTTGACCTTGTGAAGCTACATCAGAAGTGTTGGGATAACAAGTGACAGAAAATCCAATTAACATCATGTTTGTGTGCATGTGCCCATACAGATGTTACTGCCATAATTACTTAACCAACTTTTTATAGAGCCCAGACGAGCATTTGGGGATTGTGCTCATGTAATCAATTATAATTATTGCCTATTTCTAGGAAGGAAAAGACATCACACATCTTTTTCCTGATTTTAGCACCTACCTACTCCTTGTATGAACTTCTCTGGTGGCTCATTGGTAAAGAATCCGCCTGCCAGTGCAGGAGACCTTGGTTTCAACCCCTGGGTCAGGAAGATCCCCTGGAAGAGGGCAAGTCAAGTGACTCCATTCTTGCCTGGAGAATCCCATGGACAGAGGAGCCTGGTGGGCTGCAGTCCATGGGGTCTCAAAGACTCAGACACAACTGAGTGATTGAACAACAATATTTACGTATATATCTACATACATGTGTTCATATGTATGTTTATATATGTATATACATTTCTATGTTCACGTAACTAAAACGAGCTGGCTGTACTTTCTATCTCGGCTGGAGCCCGCGTCTCACACAGACTCACCTGGCATTCACTATGCCTTCTGGGGTTTCTGTCTTCTCTCAGACATCGTTAACGCCCCATGAGCACAAGGTCCTCCGAGAGCAACGGCCCCGCATCTCTCACTCTCATTCAAAGAGAAGTTTGTTTTCACAAAAGCTCAGACAGAGGTGTCAGAGTCCCGTCTCATCGGTGCTGGTTGAGCGAACTCAGGTCACCTGACCCTTCCGGAACCAATCACAGGGAGCAGGGCTTGGGAGAACCCGCGGGTCTGATTGGCCAGTCTTGGATCTCTTGTTTCAAACATTGGCTTGGTTTAATCAGAATCCCATAGACGGAAAGTAGGGGAGAGCCACTTCTGGCAATGGGAAGATTAATGTCACCTACACGTCTCGTTTGTAGCATTAATTTACGGTCACTCTTTTGCACTACACATGTTCATCACTAAATCAGCATCTAGCGCATGTTCCCATCACTAGACTCGTAATCTGGCCAGCTGTCCGCTGATACAGTACCTAACACGTTGCATCCTAGGTGTTCCCCATCCTTCCCACTGAGGGTCCATCTTCTCTGATTCTTTGATACGCTTGGCATCAGCAGGTGCGTGGGAGCTCAGTCACTCAGTCCTGTCCGCCTCTTTGTGACCCCATGGACAGTAGCCTGCCAGGCCAAGAGTTTGATCTAGTAGATGTAGATTGTATATTTCAGAGGCCCACAAGCCCTCTGAAATCATGTAAAATTTTATTTCAGTTTATGTTTTAGTGGAATCTCTCTTTTTATTTATTTATTGGACTGTGCCTGGTCTTAGTTGCAGCCTGCAGGAGTTTTTATCTTCCTGAGGGCATGAGGGATTTTTTTTTTTTTTCTTTTTGGTTGTGGCATGCAGGATCTTTAGTTGTGGCATGTGGGATCTAGTTCCCTGGCCAGGGATTGGGCCTGGGCCCCCTGAGTAGGGAACACAGAGCATTAGCCACTGGACCACCAGGGAAGTCCTCGTGTATATGTCTCTGTGAATTAACTAGAGGTGTTGGGTCCATAAGTTTCATTGCACTGACCTAGGGTTCCAAAAGCCAAAACTGTTAAGAAGTAAATTACTGACACCCTAAAATGGAAACCTTTTCAGTTTTAGGTAGTCCAGTGTTTGAGAAGAAATAAGATAGGCATCTTGTCTTCTTCAGCAGGCACCTAGAGGGACTGTCAAATCTTAGGGCATAATTTTGTTTTCTTATTGACTGTTTTTCACCAGGCTTGGTCACATTTATCAAAGAAAAGGAAATAATAATTATCCCTCATCCTACAACAACTTCCTCTTATCTTACTCAACTCTTTTTCAAATCTGAGCGATAATTCATAGCAATTCATGCTATCTACTTTATAATTTTTAGCCCTTAGAGCCTTTTCTTGGAAACTGTTCAGTGTTGCCATCCCACAAAATGCCAGCATTGGAGTAAAGATTGATCCAAGTCAGAATGGCTTTGGCTTCTAAGTGACCTTCTGGTTATTGACTCTCTGAGGTCTGATTTTCTGCTGTGTCCATTTTTGGGACTAAATCAGCATCTAGCGCATGTTCCCATCACTAGACTCGTAATCTGGCCAGCTGTCCGCTGATACAGTACCTAACACGTTGCATCCTAGGTGTTCCCCATCCTTCCCACTGAGGGTCCATCTTCTCTGATTCTTTGATACGCTTGGCATCAGCAGGTGCGTGGGAGCTCAGTCACTCAGTCCTGTCCGCCTCTTTGTGACCCCATGGACAGTAGCCTGCCAGGCCAAGAGTTTGATCTAGTAGATGTAGATTGTATATTTCAGAGGCCCACAAGCCCTCTGAAATCATGTAAAATTTTATTTCAGTTTATGTTTTAGTGGAATCTCTCTTTTTATTTATTTATTGGACTGTGCCTGGTCTTAGTTGCAGCCTGCAGGAGTTTTTATCTTCCTGAGGGCATGAGGGATTTTTTTTTTTTTCTTTTTGGTTGTGGCATGCAGGATCTTTAGTTGTGGCATGTGGGATCTAGTTCCCTGGCCAGGGATTGGGCCTGGGCCCCCTGAGTAGGGAACACAGAGCATTAGCCACTGGACCACCAGGGAAGTCCTCGTGTATATGTCTCTGTGAATTAACTAGAGGTGTTGGGTCCATAAGTTTCATTGCACTGACCTAGGGTTCCAAAAGCCAAAACTGTTAAGAAGTAAATTACTGACACCCTAAAATGGAAACCTTTTCAGTTTTAGGTAGTCCAGTGTTTGAGAAGAAATAAGATAGGCATCTTGTCTTCTTCAGCAGGCACCTAGAGGGACTGTCAAATCTTAGGGCATAATTTTGTTTTCTTATTGACTGTTTTTCACCAGGCTTGGTCACATTTATCAAAGAAAAGGAAATAATAATTATCCCTCATCCTACAACAACTTCCTCTTATCTTACTCAACTCTTTTTCAAATCTGAGCGATAATTCATAGCAATTCATGCTATCTACTTTATAATTTTTAGCCCTTAGAGCCTTTTCTTGGAAACTGTTCAGTGTTGCCATCCCACAAAATGCCAGCATTGGAGTAAAGATTGATCCAAGTCAGAATGGCTTTGGCTTCTAAGTGACCTTCTGGTTATTGACTCTCTGAGGTCTGATTTTCTGCTGTGTCCATTAGGAAAGCGTTCAGCTGCAAGTAAAAGGGAATTTATGTTGGCTCAACTGCTTGGTGGTGCCTTTGTAGGTTATGTCTGTTTACCTTCTCTTGCTTTATGGGTTGATTTTTTAAAAAATTAAAGTATAGTTGCTGTACAGTATTATATATTATATTCATACAGTATAGTAGTTTACAATGTTTAAAGGTTATACTCCACTTATAATCATTATAAGGTGGTTAAATATTGGCTGTGTACCCTATGTTGTACCATATATTCTTGTAGCTTATTTTATACCTGCTCCTACATTGCTCTTCCCTGCTTCCCTCTCCCCACTGGTAACCAATAGTTTATTCTCTATACTTGTGAGTCTTTTTTATGTTATACTTACTAGTTTGTCATAGTTTGTATATCCCACATATAAATGATATAATTCAGTATTTGTCTTTCTCTGTCTGACTTATTTCACTTAGCACAAGGCCCTCCAAGTTTATCCATGTTTCAGCAAATGGCAACATTTTTTCTTTTTTATGCCTGAGTAATATTCCATCAATGTGTGTGTGTGTGTGTGTGTGTGTGTGTGTGTGAGAGGGAGAGAGAGAGAGAGAGAGAGAGAGAGAGAGAGAGAGAGAGAGAGAGAGAGTATGATGCTGCATCTTCTTCATCCATTTGTATATTGATGGACTCTTAACCTGCTTTCATATCTTGGCAGTTGTAAATAATGCTGCTATAAACATTAGGGGGAATGTATCTTTTCTAGTTAGTGGTTTTTTTTTTTTTTTCTGTTTTATACCCAGAATTGGAATTGCTAGTTCTATTTTTCTTTCTTTCTTTTTTTTAGTTTGTCATTTTTTTTTTAATTTGGCCTCTTTTATTGGTTTTTATTTGTTTATTTTCATCCATCTTTATTCTTTGGCCTGTGTGGGCCTTCCATGGCAGTGGCCTCTCTCATTGCAGAGCACCAGCTCTGGGCGCATGTGCTCCAGAGTGCTGGCTCCTAATTGGAGATACCAGTCCAGCTGCTCCCCTAGACTTGGGGAAAGCCTTCAGCTGCCAAGTGACCTTCTGGTTATTGACTCTCTGAGGTCTGATTTTCTGCTGTGTCCATTAGGAAAGCGTTCAGCTGCAAGTAAAAGGGAATTTATGTTGGCTCAACTGCTTGGTGGTGCCTTTGTAGGTTATGTCTGTTTACCTTCTCTTGCTTTATGGGTTGATTTTTTAAAAAATTAAAGTATAGTTGCTGTACAGTATTATATATTATATTCATACAGTATAGTAGTTTACAATGTTTAAAGGTTATACTCCACTTATAATCATTATAAGGTGGTTAAATATTGGCTGTGTACCCTATGTTGTACCATATATTCTTGTAGCTTATTTTATACCTGCTCCTACATTGCTCTTCCCTGCTTCCCTCTCCCCACTGGTAACCAATAGTTTATTCTCTATACTTGTGAGTCTTTTTTATGTTATACTTACTAGTTTGTCATAGTTTGTATATCCCACATATAAATGATATAATTCAGTATTTGTCTTTCTCTGTCTGACTTATTTCACTTAGCACAAGGCCCTCCAAGTTTATCCATGTTTCAGCAAATGGCAACATTTTTTCTTTTTTATGCCTGAGTAATATTCCATCAATGTGTGTGTGTGTGTGTGTGTGTGTGTGTGTGTGTGTGAGAGGGAGAGAGAGAGAGAGAGAGAGAGAGAGAGAGAGAGAGAGTATGATGCTGCATCTTCTTCATCCATTTGTATATTGATGGACTCTTAACCTGCTTTCATATCTTGGCAGTTGTAAATAATGCTGCTATAAACATTAGGGGGAATGTATCTTTTCTAGTTAGTGGTTTTTTTTTTTTTTTCTGTTTTATACCCAGAATTGGAATTGCTAGTTCTATTTTTCTTTCTTTCTTTTTTTTAGTTTGTCATTTTTTTTTTAATTTGGCCTCTTTTATTGGTTTTTATTTGTTTATTTTCATCCATCTTTATTCTTTGGCCTGTGTGGGCCTTCCATGGCAGTGGCCTCTCTCATTGCAGAGCACCAGCTCTGGGCGCATGTGCTCCAGAGTGCTGGCTCCTAATTGGAGATACCAGTCCAGCTGCTCCGCAGCACGTAGGATCTTCCTGGGCCAGGGATCGAACTGGTGCCCCTTGCACTGCAAGGCGGACTCTTTACCCTCTGGGCCACCAGGGAAGCCACCCCTTTCTTTTGAGGAACCTCCCTACTGTTTCCCACAGTGGCTGCACCAATTTACATTCCCACTTATAAGGGTTGGTTTTTTTGGTCCATGGCTTATTGCCTCATGTGGCCAGATGGATGCTGAAGCAGAGATACATCCAGGCTGAAGGGAAAGAAGAGGGGGTGAGGAAGAAGGGCTATGTTAACTACGTGTGTCTCTTTTTTAGGAAAGTAAACATTTTCCTAGAGACCACCACCTCCTTCAGTAGACTTGTGCTTAAACTTTATCAGTTTGCACTTGGTCATCTCTTAACTTCTGCTAGCTGCAAGGAAGATGTGAAAGGGAAGGATACACTTGTCATTTTTGCTTTTAGTTTAATCATGGTCCATCTGGCTTGGGGAGCAGTCATGTCATGTCGCCCTCTGCAATATCAGACCACATCACTCCATGTCACTTAGAGTTAAAGCTGAAGTCTTAGTTTCGGTGAGACGGCAAGACCTACAAAGGCGGCCTCCCGTGTCTTCTCTGACCTCATCCCTTTCTGCTCACCTCCTCTCAGGCGTCCTCCCAGCCACAGGTCCGCCTCCAGCTCCTTCGCACTGGCCATTCCCTCTCACGGAATGCTCTTCTCCGATATGTACACGGTCTCTTCACTTCCGTCGTCTCTTTGCTTACATGTTACCTTCTCCATTGGCCAGCCGAGAACACCCCCTCATCCCTGACCTGCCTCGCCAGCGTATTCCTTTCCCGTGGCTGCTGTAGCAAATGGCCACTAACTGGGTGGGTTAAAATACAGAACTTTACTGTCTCACAGTCCTGGAGGCTGGAAGCCCAGAATCGAGGTCTTGGCAGAGTTGCTTCCTTTTGGAGGTCATGAGGAAGAACCTTTTCTTTTTATCCATTTATTAAAATTAATTTTATTGGAGTATAGTTGATTTACAGTGTTGTGTGCATTTCTGCTGGAAAGCAAAGTGATTTGGCTGTACACACACATACATTCTTTTTCCGTTTTTTTCCACGATGGTTTACCACAGGATACTGAAACTGGCTCCTAGTGGTACACAGCAGGACCCTGCGGTTTATCCACCTTATGTAAGAGGTGTTTGGGATCTGCTGATCCCAAACTCCCAGTCCTTTCCTCCTCCACCTCTCTCCCGCTGGAAGCCACAAATCTGAGGAAAAGCCTTTTCCATGCCTCTCTCCTTGGATTTTTTGCCCCCCCCTCCGGCTTATTGCCTCATGTGGCCAGATGGAGGAAGAAAAAAGGCTGGGGGGGTGAGGAAGAAGGGCTATGTTAACTACGTGTGTCTCTTTTTTAGGAAAGTAAACATTTTCCTAGAGACCACCACCTCCTTCAGTAGACTTGTGCTTAAACTTTATCAGTTTGCACTTGGTCATCTCTTAACTTCTGCTAGCTGCAAGGAAGATGTGAAAGGGAAGGATACACTTGTCATTTTTGCTTTTAGTTTAATCATGGTCCATCTGGCTTGGGGAGCAGTCATGTCATGTCGCCCTCTGCAATATCAGACCACATCACTCCATGTCACTTAGAGTTAAAGCTGAAGTCTTAGTTTCGGTGAGACGGCAAGACCTACAAAGGCGGCCTCCCGTGTCTTCTCTGACCTCATCCCTTTCTGCTCACCTCCTCTCAGGCGTCCTCCCAGCCACAGGTCCGCCTCCAGCTCCTTCGCACTGGCCATTCCCTCTCACGGAATGCTCTTCTCCGATATGTACACGGTCTCTTCACTTCCGTCGTCTCTTTGCTTACATGTTACCTTCTCCATTGGCCAGCCGAGAACACCCCCTCATCCCTGACCTGCCTCGCCAGCGTATTCCTTTCCCGTGGCTGCTGTAGCAAATGGCCACTAACTGGGTGGGTTAAAATACAGAACTTTACTGTCTCACAGTCCTGGAGGCTGGAAGCCCAGAATCGAGGTCTTGGCAGAGTTGCTTCCTTTTGGAGGTCATGAGGAAGAACCTTTTCTTTTTATCCATTTATTAAAATTAATTTTATTGGAGTATAGTTGATTTACAGTGTTGTGTGCATTTCTGCTGGAAAGCAAAGTGATTTGGCTGTACACACACATACATTCTTTTTCCGTTTTTTTCCACGATGGTTTACCACAGGATACTGAAACTGGCTCCTAGTGGTACACAGCAGGACCCTGCGGTTTATCCACCTTATGTAAGAGGTGTTTGGGATCTGCTGATCCCAAACTCCCAGTCCTTTCCTCCTCCACCTCTCTCCCGCTGGAAGCCACAAATCTGAGGAAAAGCCTTTTCCATGCCTCTCTCTTAGCTTCTGGTGCTTTCTGACAGTCCATGGTCTCCCTTGCTTGTAGGTGCACCCCTCCACCCTCTGCCTTCATCTGCACGTGGACTTCAACATGTGTTTCTGTCCACACTGCCCTCTTCTTAGGAAGACACCAGCTATTGGCCTGGGGTTCACCCCAAGCCAATGTGTTCTCATCTTAGAGACTCTATTTCCAAAAGGTCGCATTATGAGATTCTGGTGCAAGTGAATTTGGCGAGATCCTATTCAGGCCAGCGCACCCAGCTTTACTTTTTTTTTTCTTCTAAAACCACTGTCTACGTTCTAGCTTTCTATATAGTTTTTTCCTGGAGTTGTTGTTATTAAATTGCACAGCATGCAGATTTCCTTGACCAGGGATTGAACACATGCATTCTACAGTGGAAGTACAGACTCTTAACCACTGGGCCGCTTGGGAAATCCCCTTCTAGTTTTCCATAAATCTACTAAACTATTGCTTCTATGATCCCTGCATGAGGACAAGAGCATCTCCTCTTTGGTAATGTATCCTTTGACCTAGGAGGCTGTGATTAAATATGCTCTTCTGAACACAATTGGGATTCTGGCAAGCAAGCTGAGAGCAGGGTGGATGTTGGAGCAGACAGAGCTCAGTGTCTGCCCTTGTCCTCATCTCTCTCTAGTTCTCAGGTTCCTGGGGGACTGTCATTTGCCCCTTGCTGTCATGCGCATCTGTTGTGAGTTGAACCCTCTCCTCAAAATTCACAGTCAAAGTCCTATGTCCCAGCACCTCAGGATGTGACCTTATTGGAAGACAGGGTCTTTACAGTGGTGATTAAGTTGAAATGAGACGATTAAGGTGGGCCTTCCATCCAGTGTGAATGGTGTTCTTAAAAAGGGGGGAAATGTGTCCACTTCCCTGGTGATCTAGTGGTTAGGAAGCCACCTGCCAGTGTAGGGGACACAGGTTCGATCCCTGATCAGGGAACATGCCACATGCCGTGGGGCTGCTGCTCCCGCTGCCTGGAGCCTGTGCTCTGTTACAAGAGAAGCCACTGCAATGAGAAGCCTGCAAACCATGACTCGAGAAAGCCCATGCACAGCCACGAAGACTCAGTGGGGCCAAAATATAAAAAATAAAATGAAAAGTCATGTGAACATGAAGCGGAGAGGAGAGTGAGGCATCTTCAAGGCATCCTCGAAGCCGTGGCCCTTGGAAGACACCAGCTATTGGCCTGGGGTTCACCCCAAGCCAATGTGTTCTCATCTTAGAGACTCTATTTCCAAAAGGTCGCATTATGAGATTCTGGTGCAAGTGAATTTGGCGAGATCCTATTCAGGCCAGCGCACCCAGCTTTACTTTTTTTTTTCTTCTAAAACCACTGTCTACGTTCTAGCTTTCTATATAGTTTTTTCCTGGAGTTGTTGTTATTAAATTGCACAGCATGCAGATTTCCTTGACCAGGGATTGAACACATGCATTCTACAGTGGAAGTACAGACTCTTAACCACTGGGCCGCTTGGGAAATCCCCTTCTAGTTTTCCATAAATCTACTAAACTATTGCTTCTATGATCCCTGCATGAGGACAAGAGCATCTCCTCTTTGGTAATGTATCCTTTGACCTAGGAGGCTGTGATTAAATATGCTCTTCTGAACACAATTGGGATTCTGGCAAGCAAGCTGAGAGCAGGGTGGATGTTGGAGCAGACAGAGCTCAGTGTCTGCCCTTGTCCTCATCTCTCTCTAGTTCTCAGGTTCCTGGGGGACTGTCATTTGCCCCTTGCTGTCATGCGCATCTGTTGTGAGTTGAACCCTCTCCTCAAAATTCACAGTCAAAGTCCTATGTCCCAGCACCTCAGGATGTGACCTTATTGGAAGACAGGGTCTTTACAGTGGTGATTAAGTTGAAATGAGACGATTAAGGTGGGCCTTCCATCCAGTGTGAATGGTGTTCTTAAAAAGGGGGGAAATGTGTCCACTTCCCTGGTGATCTAGTGGTTAGGAAGCCACCTGCCAGTGTAGGGGACACAGGTTCGATCCCTGATCAGGGAACATGCCACATGCCGTGGGGCTGCTGCTCCCGCTGCCTGGAGCCTGTGCTCTGTTACAAGAGAAGCCACTGCAATGAGAAGCCTGCAAACCATGACTCGAGAAAGCCCATGCACAGCCACGAAGACTCAGTGGGGCCAAAAATAAAATAAATAAAAATGAAAAAGTCATGTGAACATGAAGCGGAGAGGAGAGTGAGGCATCTTCAAGCCAAAGAGCACCTAAGATGGCCGGCATCCCCTCGAAGCCGTGGCCCTTGGAAGGACAAGGCCTGCTGACATTCTGAGGTCAGGCTTCTAGCCTCCCGAACTGGGAGATAATACATTTCTGTTGTTCCCAGCCACTTCGTTTGTGACCATTGGTTACAGCATTCCTAGCAAGCTACTACACACGTGTGTGCTCAGTCGCTCAGTTGTGTCTGACTCTTTGCGACCCCATGGACTATAACCCTCCAGGCTCCTCTGTGCATGGGATTCTCCAGGCAGGAATCCTGGAACACATTGCCTTTTCTTCTCCAGAGGATCTTCTCCAACCGTGGTCGAACCTGCATCTCCTGGGTCTCCTGCATTGGCAAGCTGATTCTTTTACCACTGAGCCACCTGGGAAGCCCAACAAAAGTATACAGTATCCATTAAAAAAACAAACAAACAAACAAACTAGTCTTTTAGGCAGGCCAAGGGAATTTGTGACTATCATAGTTATAATTCCTAAACTAACCCACACACTTTAAAGGGGGTCAGAGGTGGGAAGCTAGGATAGAGCCACAGGTTCCAATCACTGGAGCATCTTCTCCACGTGTCATGAGAACTGGGTACCACCTTTTATCTGGTGCCCACATCGAGGGGCTCTTATCTTGTGCTACCACCACCCCCGCACAGAAAGCAGGGTCCAAGAGTTCATATGTTTGCCATTGCTCGTGTTACTGAATATCCATGAAATGCAAAATGGGACCGTGACCTAATGAGGTATTAACCCTGCCTCATTACTACACATCACCCGTGAAAGCAGCCCCTTCTTGGCTGGGACTGTTTCAAGGAGATTTAGGAAGTGTCGAAGGCTGCAGAAGAATGGCTGGAAATGAGGGACTCTTCCAATGGACCCCTCTGAGAGCTCAAGGCAGGAGATGTGGACCAGAGTGGCCCAGATACACCAGAGACTCTCAACTGTGGTTGTTCCTTATGGTCCTGCTAAGACGTACCCAGTGCTGGAAAGAACAAGGACGCAGAGTCTATGGCTCTGGGTCTGTATCTCAGCTCTGTCACCAGGACGTGTGAGATAGATGGCCTGTCCCTTCTGAGCTTCAGTCTCCACGTCTACAAGACCACTATTGTAAATACTTCCCAGGGCTGTGAAACTATAATAAGAGTCACAGGCAAAAGCCCTTGCCTCACAGGAGAGAGTAGCTCACTCAGGGCTATCCTTATCTTTGTTGCTTTTCTTACTGTGATTTTTGCTCATGTTGGAAGACAACTTGGGTGCAGAAAACCCAAGAATCGTCAGCCTGATCCAGTGGGACCAATGGGAACGCCTGTGAAGGAGACACAGGTCCGATCCCTGAGTTGGGAAGGTCCCCTGGGAAAGGAAATGGCTCCCCATTCCAGTATTCTTGCCTGGGAAATCCCGTGGACAGAGGAGCCTGGCGGGCTACAGTCCACAGGGCTGCAAGGGTTGGACATGACTTAGTGACTAAGTAACAACAAAACAATTCAAATAAGTGTTATTTATGGCCTGCCCTCTATTAAGCGCTTTATACACCTTATCCCAGTATTTCTAGCAACAACCCCCTGAGGGGGACCTTATTAGCCTCACGGAGGAAACGGAGGGTCAGGGGAGTTAAAAGCCTCACCGATGTTCAACAGCTGCTGCGAAGTGACAAATCCAGGATTTGAGCCTTGTTCACATGACATCAGATGCCATGTTGTCCCATGACACGAGCCCCAGACCCCCTGTTCTCTACACACCTTAGTTTTTAATCGGTCCTGGGGGTGGGAGGTCAGGGGTCCTGCCTCCCTAATCCAGTTCTTGCTCTGGTTTTCCCAGGAGAGCTTTGATCACCTTGTGTGTCCACGGTGTCCCAGCTCCAGTCGCTGGGAGGTCACCGTCCCCACTACCTGGGGACTCTAGGGGCCAGGAGCTGTGTGGGCTTTGCCCGTAAAGCAGTTTGATGATGTGTTAAGTGTCACTGCTTAATGAGCTGCAGGACCAAACACTCAGGGTAAAGGCGAGGGAGGTCGACACAGCCCCAGACACATGCTCCTGCCCAGACTCCGTCGTAAACATCACCACCGGGGGCGGGTCCGGAGCCACCCGCTCGGAGAACCCCGACTTCCGTTGCCCCATTGGCCTCTGACTAATCCACTCCCCACTCAACAGCTTGCCCCGATTTCCTCCCCAGTCCTTCAGCCCCTGCAGCCCATCCTCAGGGTTGTCACCATGGGAGGTCTCTTACAACAGGGCAAAGCAATTAAGGCCAGACGGGGCGAATTAAACCAGAAAGAGTGAGTTTCCTCCAGTGCCAGAGAAATATCTGGGGCCTGGCCTTGGAGGAGAAGCCAGGAGGAGAGGTGGACTGTGGTTGAGTGTTGAAGTTGGAGGCGGATGGAAGAGGACCAGGCAGCAGGAGGGAGAGAAGAGACGTGTCTGTGGTGTGTCCGACTCTTTGTGACCCCCTGGACCAGAGCCCACCAGGCTCTTCTGTTCATGGAATTTTCCAGGCAAGAATACTGGAGTGAGTTGCCATGCCCTCCTCCAGCGTGTCTCTGGACAGAAGGTTAAAGTAAAAAGACAAGGTCAAGGGAGAATGCCAGAGTCATTCATTCATCCATCCACCCATTCACTTATTCATTCATGTATCCATTCATCCATCTACCCATCCATCTGCTTATTCATTAATTCATCCATCCATTCACCTATTCATTCATTCATTTGTCCACCCATATAGCCATCCATTCTTCCATTCAGATATCCAACATTGACCTAGATGTTTTAAATCCAAGGATACACTGGAGACCATAATGAATTGATTAGGAACCAGGACTTTGGAATGAACAGACACGGAGGACGCTGTCATTTGTTACTGGGCTAGCCCTTGGCAAGAGACCCAAGCTCCCATGCCTCAGTTTCTGCAAAATGGGGATAAAATGTGTTGGTCTTGCCAGGACTTTGGGGGAGAATTAAATGATATAATTGATGCAGAAGGAACATTGCTTTGCCCTCAAGTAGATGTTCAAAAAAATTAATACATCATGTGTAGGTTCCTCTGTGTGTGCCTGTTGAATGAATGATGAGGTTTGTGCTTATGTTTCTGAGTGTTTTATATTCATGAATTTATATAGATCTTCCTAATACATGAAGAAGTCATTATTACCATCTTCCTTTCTTTCTTAGTAGAAATGGAGGTACCTGAAGGTTGTGTTGGCTTCCAGAGTCACACAGGTGTTGTAACATTTGAATCCAAGGAACTTAACTCCAGAAACTAGGCACCTGAAGGCCACACGACCCTGCCTTCTCGTGATGCTGCGATAAAAATAATTATGTTATACCTTGCATGTTTAAGAAGTGGAGATTGGATCAGAGAGTCCTTTGGAGATCTCTTTAAAAATTATATTCAGTGACTGCCCTCGCCCGTGGCTGGGTATGGACACACACGAGGACACAGACGCACGCTTGTGTATGCATGCTTTGGCCTCTGGTGACCTCCAGCTGCTCCCTTGCCCGTGCCCTGCAGCAGTGGCCATTTCCTGGGAAGGGGTGGCTGAAGTTGCTATGTGGATGCCTAAAGCAAAGACTGCTGACCCTGGTAACCCCAATTCCATCCCACACTGCCCTCCTCCTCCCCGCTTCCCCCTTTCCTTCCCTCCCTCCGGGGCCCAGTGCAAACACGGCATCCAATTTGTTACCTACACAGGAAGGTCAGGCCCTGCTGGCCCCTGCTCTTTTCCCAGCGTGGGTCGCTTGACTGTGGCTTGCTTGTTTTTCTCTCTGTTCTTTGAAAGCATCGATGGGAGTTGGGGAGGGACCTGGGACCAGACGGTGACCTCTGACTGTAAGAAACGCATCAGAGGGGACGCTTTTCGGGAATCTTGCCTAAGTGAGAAAACTGTCTAGGTAAGGCTATGTGGGAGGATTTTGATGGAGAACTTGGGGTCCATCATAGACTGCAGGACAGACAAATTGCACTGCCTGACCTCATGGAAGTTCACAGACAAACCATATGTGATTGCGTGTCTCTCTGTGGGTATGTGTGCCTACCCGTGCATATGTGTGTGCTCAGGTGGGCGTTTTTCTGACCAGAGTGTTCATAGAAATCATTAGAATTTCAGAAGGATTTGAGTCTCCATAAGGGTCAAAGTCCACTGGCTTAATGTCACGGGGAGTTGAAAGGGAAAGTTCTAAAGTGATTTAGGATAATGAAAGACCCAGGGAAAACCCCATGGACTCACAGAGTCCAAGCATCATATTCCACATAGATATTTGAACTGGTCTAGGGGCCCCAGTTCAAATACCTACAGTGACCCGAGGTGAAGGTCAATACCTGATGAGCCAAGTATAAGAAAAGTCTTAGTGTTTGGGAGACTACGTGGCACCAGTGACACTTTCGGAAGCTGGATAGTAAAGAACAATGCAGGTCCCCAGTGAGGGGGCTCACAGCCATCACATCCAATGATGATGTATCGGAGGATTGCCCCAACTCTGCCAGGGTTTCCAGATCTTCTGAGCAAAATCAGGAATCTATACTTCTATCTGAAATGTTCCGGGTGAAAGCATGTAAATGCATGCTCCATTAAAAATATTGTGAAAGCCAAACAGGGTGTAGGCCTGCACTGGTCTGTGAGTGGCTAGTTTTGAACACCCAACATCTCCAGTGATTTTCCAGCAAGAGAATTGCAAACCAGGAAAGACTCCGTTCTGTCAAGATCACATACGATGAATGCATGACAGAATCAAGACTCAGAAGTCCGATCTCTTGGGATCTTCCTGGTGGTCCAGCGACTGAGACTCTGTGTGCACTCCCAGTGCTCAGGGCCTGGGTTCCGACCTCTGGTCAGGGAACTAAGATCCCGCGTGCTCCAACTTAGAGTGTGCATGCTGCCTCTGAAAAGGTCCTACAGGTCACAACTAAGACTTGGTGCAGCCAAATAAATTTAAGAAAAAAAATTTTTTTAAGCCTCTTAAAAAAAAAAAAAAAAGGTCAGGTCTCTCAAGTCACAACCCTTGTTTCTCCTACTCTAACACGCTGCGTGTTGTTGCTCAGTCACAGCGTTACATCCCATTCTCTGTGACCCCATGGACTACAGCATGCCAGGCTCCCCTGCCCTTTTCTGTCTCCTGGCGTTTGCGCAAACTCATGTCCATTGAGATGATGATGCTATCTAACATGCTTAGCAAATAACTTTTCTTTATTGGTCAGCTTCTCCAAGGAAGGTCAGCAGTTATGGAGGGCTAGGTAATAGACATCGTTGCTGCGTATTTACCCATCGCAGGATGTAGAGGAAGCCTTTTGCATGAGCACCTTCGCTTCTCCCATTTACAGCAGTGGCCTCTTTACACCTTGATTCTGGACTTGGCCACATATTGCTTTGGACAATGGGACCTTAGCAAATGTGATACAAGCCAAGCTTTGAAAAGTGCTAGCTGACGTCAGCCGGCTTTTGCTCACCCTTGGACCTCTGCCATCACGTTGTGAACTAATGTGGGGTAGCCTGCTGGAAGCATGTGAGAAACACAGGGAGGTAAGCCGAGGCCATTCCAGATCAGCCCATCCCAGCCAACCCCCCAGCTGACTGTATTCACAAAAGCAAGCCCAGCCTACATTGCCTGAAGTCAGCTCAGAAAAGCAAGGCTATCCAGCCTCTCATAGACTCATGAGAAATAGACTATGAGCGTACACAGTTGCCATTTTAAAGCATACTACAATCATAACCCTCATTCTCTGGTCCCCAGGCCACTATTTTCTGTCCCTTGAGTTACTGAACTACCCTGCAGACATAGAGATGTACTTGTCGACGGGCCGGTGTAACTGGGTTGTTGTTTAGTTACTAAGTCGTGACGAACTCAAGGACTGTAGCCCACCAGGCTTTTTTCTCCTTGGCATTTCCCAGGAGAGAATACTGCGGTGGGTTGCCATTTCCTTCTCTAGGAATCAAACCCACATCTCCAGCTTTAGCAGGTGGATTCTTTACCACCAAGCCACCAGGGAAGCCCCATAACTAGGTTCATGCCGTGTAAGCCTTCCTGAAAAGATGGTCCATAATATTCTGTAAATAGACCGTAATCAATACTATCAAGTGCAAGAGGCAGTGAGGGGTAAGTTAAGCTACGACCACGCATCTCTAAATCTCAGTGGCTTAGCATAACAAGAGTTTATTTCTCTCTCATGCTTCATGGACGATGTATGTTGGCCTGGGAGTGGGGGCAGGGGTTCGACTCCTTGAAATCATTCAGAGATCCAGACCAGAAGAGTGTATCGTGACATGTGCTTCCATGGTCACTAAAATAATGGGAAATGAACATGGAGACTTGCTTTTCATGGCTCTTAGAACCTCAGAGAGATGTGTGTTCTCTCGGCTCATATTTCATTGGCTCAAGCAAGTCGCGTGACCACACCTTCCTTCAAAAGAGGCAATGACGTACAATTTTCCAAGTGTCTAGAAAGCAGAGCATTAGAAGTACTTGATGAGTAGCTCTATCGGCTACTGGGCTTTCCTGGTGGCTCAGTGGTAAAGAATCCGCCTGCCAATGCAGGAGACACAGATTTGATCCCTGGTTTGGGAAGATCCCCTGGAGGAGGAAATGGCAACCCACTCCAGTATTCTTGCCTAGGAAAGGCCCTGGGGAGGGAAGGAAATGGCCACATTGATTGGCTACTGCACCAAGGGAATTCAGCAATTTAAGAGAATCTTTGGAAAAAAAAAGATTATCTAACACTGGGTTCACATTTTTATGTGCAAGCCCAGCCTACATTGCCTGAAGTCAGCTCAGAAAAGCAAGGCTATCCAGCCTCTCATAGACTCATGAGAAATAGACTATGAGCGTACACAGTTGCCATTTTAAAGCATACTACAATCATAACCCTCATTCTCTGGTCCCCAGGCCACTATTTTCTGTCCCTTGAGTTACTGAACTACCCTGCAGACATAGAGATGTACTTGTCGACGGGCCGGTGTAACTGGGTTGTTGTTTAGTTACTAAGTCGTGACGAACTCAAGGACTGTAGCCCACCAGGCTTTTTTCTCCTTGGCATTTCCCAGGAGAGAATACTGCGGTGGGTTGCCATTTCCTTCTCTAGGAATCAAACCCACATCTCCAGCTTTAGCAGGTGGATTCTTTACCACCAAGCCACCAGGGAAGCCCCATAACTAGGTTCATGCCGTGTAAGCCTTCCTGAAAAGATGGTCCATAATATTCTGTAAATAGACCGTAATCAATACTATCAAGTGCAAGAGGCAGTGAGGGGTAAGTTAAGCTACGACCACGCATCTCTAAATCTCAGTGGCTTAGCATAACAAGAGTTTATTTCTCTCTCATGCTTCATGGACGATGTATGTTGGCCTGGGAGTGGGGGCAGGGGTTCGACTCCTTGAAATCATTCAGAGATCCAGACCAGAAGAGTGTATCGTGACATGTGCTTCCATGGTCACTAAAATAATGGGAAATGAACATGGAGACTTGCTTTTCATGGCTCTTAGAACCTCAGAGAGATGTGTGTTCTCTCGGCTCATATTTCATTGGCTCAAGCAAGTCGCGTGACCACACCTTCCTTCAAAAGAGGCAATGACGTACAATTTTCCAAGTGTCTAGAAAGCAGAGCATTAGAAGTACTTGATGAGTAGCTCTATCGGCTACTGGGCTTTCCTGGTGGCTCAGTGGTAAAGAATCCGCCTGCCAATGCAGGAGACACAGATTTGATCCCTGGTTTGGGAAGATCCCCTGGAGGAGGAAATGGCAACCCACTCCAGTATTCTTGCCTGGAGGATCCCATGGACAGTGGAGCCTGGAGGGCTATAGTCTAGGGGGTTGCAACTAGTTGGATGCAACTTGGCGACTAAACAACAACATTGATTGGCTACTGCACCAAGGGAATTCAGCAATTTAAGAGAATCTTTGGAAAAAAAAAAAGAATATATTGATTATCTAACACTGGGTTCACATTTTGTTTATGTTATCTTACTTAATACTCATCCTGGGAGATAAATATGATGATGTTTGTGGAAAACTGAAGGCTAGAAAGACTATACAAATGCCCACGGTCACCTGGCCAGTAAATGGGGTCTTTAACTTTGAACCTGGCTGTCTTTCTCTCTCCGTTGTTCATACTTTTTTTTTTTTTTTTAATAGGATCTGTCCCCTTTTTTTTTTTTTTAATTATTTATTTATTTATTATTGGCTATTCTGAGTTTTCACTGCTACCATAGGCTCTTCTCTAGTTTCAGGGAGTGAGGGCTACTCTCTACTTGAGGTAAGCAGGCTTCTTGTTGTGGTGACTTCTCTTGTTGTGGAGCTCGGGCTCTAGGGCACACAGACTTCAGTCGTTGCAGCCCATGGGCTCCATAGTTGTGGCTCCGAGGCTCTAGAGCACAGGCTCAATACTTGTGGCTTACGGGCTCAACCGCTCAGCCCCATGTGGGATCCCCCCGGATCAGGGACCGAACTCATGTCTCCTGCATTGGCAAGCGAACTCTTCACCACTGAGCTACCAGAGAAGCCCCGTTTGTACTCTTCACCACACTTAAAAAATGTTCAACACTTCCTTTCAGAAGAACCATATATTTGAAAAACAAAAACAGAAAACCTCCAGGAGTAAGACAGTATTAAGAAAGAAAGAGTTTTCTTAGGGGATTCAGTGTCTAGCGATTAAAATGCTCCTGATCTGCCTTTTGTCAGAGGAGAATTTCCATATTGGACTTTTCTTAAAGCAGAGGAATCAGAAGAAAAAAATCAACAGTGAGCCAATATTAACACAATACATGATTTAGCTTTCTCAAGGATTAACCCCTCCAATAAATTGATCCCTGGTTTGGGAAGATCCCCTGGAGGAGGAAATGGCAACCCACTCCAGTATTCTTGCCTGGAGGATCCCATGGACAGTGGAGCCTGGAGGGCTATAGTCTAGGGGGTTGCAACTAGTTGGATGCAACTTGGCGACTAAACAACAACATTGATTGGCTACTGCACCAAGGGAATTCAGCAATTTAAGAGAATCTTTGGAAAAAAAAAAAGAATATATTGATTATCTAACACTGGGTTCACATTTTGTTTATGTTATCTTACTTAATACTCATCCTGGGAGATAAATATGATGATGTTTGTGGAAAACTGAAGGCTAGAAAGACTATACAAATGCCCACGGTCACCTGGCCAGTAAATGGGGTCTTTAACTTTGAACCTGGCTGTCTTTCTCTCTCCGTTGTTCATACTTTTTTTTTTTTTTTTAATAGGATCTGTCCCCTTTTTTTTTTTTTTAATTATTTATTTATTTATTATTGGCTATTCTGAGTTTTCACTGCTACCATAGGCTCTTCTCTAGTTTCAGGGAGTGAGGGCTACTCTCTACTTGAGGTAAGCAGGCTTCTTGTTGTGGTGACTTCTCTTGTTGTGGAGCTCGGGCTCTAGGGCACACAGACTTCAGTCGTTGCAGCCCATGGGCTCCATAGTTGTGGCCTGAGGCTCTAGAGCACAGGCTCAATACTTGTGGCTTACGGGCTCAACCGCTCAGCCCCATGTGGGATCCCCCCGGATCAGGGACCGAACTCATGTCTCCTGCATTGGCAAGCGAACTCTTCACCACTGAGCTACCAGAGAAGCCCCGTTTGTACTCTTCACCACACTTAAAAAATGTTCAACACTTCCTTTCAGAAGAACCATATATTTGAAAAACAAAAACAGAAAACCTCCAGGAGTAAGACAGTATTAAGAAAGAAAGAGTTTTCTTAGGGGATTCAGTGTCTAGCGATTAAAATGCTCCTGATCTGCCTTTTGTCAGAGGAGAATTTCCATATTGGACTTTTCTTAAAGCAGAGGAATCAGAAGAAAAAAATCAACAGTGAGCCAATATTAACACAATACATGATTTAGCTTTCTCAAGGATTAAGTGTGGTGTGTGGAAGCCTATCAACTTTCTCTAGTGAGACCCTGGCATAATCTTGCTGTCAAGCAAGGCTTTTGTTTATCCCAACCTTCACTGGGGGATTTCTTTACAGTTTTGAAAGCTGTTTTTTGTAGTTGATCTCATCTTGCAGCAACCCCCTTCTCCCCTTCTCCCACTGTTAGAGAATATTTTCCCCTTGCTGTTGAGTTTGGGCTTGGTTACACGACATGTTTTAGTCATAGCAAGGTTGGCGGGGGATAATGATCTAAGCGGAGTCCTTAAACACACTTGCCTGTGTTGGCCTGATTCTTGAGCTCTCTTAATCCACCACAAAAAGAGCATGACTCAGGTAGTCATTGTCCTTGTATCCTGTACTCTAGAATAAGCATGTGTGGAATAGACATGGTACCATGGAGCCCAGCCAAGGCTACACCAGCCAAACCACGTTGATGGCACATCCATTCGTGTAAGAAGTGCTATTGCTCTAAGCCATTGGATTGTGGAGCTGTTTGTTTGGCAGCTTTACTATAGCAATAGCTGACCAATACACCATGTATTGCGCGTGCTGGGAGGAGATGAAAGTTGGCCACTGGAACATCACAGTGCTCATTTATTTAGTCCAGTTTAATTTGGAGAGGTGGGGTGGGTCTACGGAGACGTCAGGGAACATGATGGACTCTTGCCACGAAAGGGCATAGGACTAGCTCTGACCGCAGCTCTGACTCATGCATGCTCTTGGAAGGCTGGTAGGTCATTTCTATGCTCTAGGCTTTTGTTTTATTTTGTGTGAAGGTGCTGCTTAAAAAAATCATTGATGGATTGATTTTTGGCTGTGCTAGGTCTCCGTTGCTGAACTTGCACTTTCTTTAGGGGTGGTTGGCAGGGGCTGCTGTTTAGTTTCGGGGCTCAGGATCCTCATTTGAGTGGCTTCTCTTGTGGTAGAGCACAGGCTCTAGGGCACTCAGACTTCCATAGATGTGGCTCCTGGGCTCTAGAGTACAGAGCCACAAGTACTCAGTCATTGTGGCACATGGGCTTAGTTGCTCCGTGGCATATGGGATCTTCCTAGATCAGAGATGGAGCCTCCATCTCTTGCATTGGCAGGCAGATTCTTTACCACTGAGCTACCAGGGAAGCCCCCAAGGGGATGCTTTAAATCTGAATGGCAAATACAGGTCTGAGGGGCCCACTGAGATTTATTAGTGCTGGTTGTCTTGAGCACTTTGGCACACTTGGAGGATGGATCCTGACTTCGAAAACATGTTCTGTGATTGATTATTGATGTCTGCCATGGGCACAGGGGTGTGTGTGTGTGTGTACTTCCTTGCCTACTGTGTACATCTGGGACTCTAGGAGTCTCAGAAGCTAGTTGGTTTTCCTTGTTCCCTGACAAAGATGGAGTCAGAGAGAAATCTGATCTCCTGTGAGAGACCAGGAGGGACGCAAGTTCACAGACTCTGTGAGGTTAGGGCGACCCTTTGTAAAATTCTTGAGCTCTCTTAATCCACCACAAAAAGAGCATGACTCAGGTAGTCATTGTCCTTGTATCCTGTACTCTAGAATAAGCATGTGTGGAATAGACATGGTACCATGGAGCCCAGCCAAGGCTACACCAGCCAAACCACGTTGATGGCACATCCATTCGTGTAAGAAGTGCTATTGCTCTAAGCCATTGGATTGTGGAGCTGTTTGTTTGGCAGCTTTACTATAGCAATAGCTGACCAATACACCATGTATTGCGCGTGCTGGGAGGAGATGAAAGTTGGCCACTGGAACATCACAGTGCTCATTTATTTAGTCCAGTTTAATTTGGAGAGGTGGGGTGGGTCTACGGAGACGTCAGGGAACATGATGGACTCTTGCCACGAAAGGGCATAGGACTAGCTCTGACCGCAGCTCTGACTCATGCATGCTCTTGGAAGGCTGGTAGGTCATTTCTATGCTCTAGGCTTTTGTTTTATTTTGTGTGAAGGTGCTGCTTAAAAAAATCATTGATGGATTGATTTTTGGCTGTGCTAGGTCTCCGTTGCTGAACTTGCACTTTCTTTAGGGGTGGTTGGCAGGGGCTGCTGTTTAGTTTCGGGGCTCAGGATCCTCATTTGAGTGGCTTCTCTTGTGGTAGAGCACAGGCTCTAGGGCACTCAGACTTCCATAGATGTGGCTCCTGGGCTCTAGAGTACAGAGCCACAAGTACTCAGTCATTGTGGCACATGGGCTTAGTTGCTCCGTGGCATATGGGATCTTCCTAGATCAGAGATGGAGCCTCCATCTCTTGCATTGGCAGGCAGATTCTTTACCACTGAGCTACCAGGGAAGCCCCCAAGGGGATGCTTTAAATCTGAATGGCAAATACAGGTCTGAGGGGCCCACTGAGATTTATTAGTGCTGGTTGTCTTGAGCACTTTGGCACACTTGGAGGATGGATCCTGACTTCGAAAACATGTTCTGTGATTGATTATTGATGTCTGCCATGGGCACAGGGGTGTGTGTGTGTGTGTGTACTTCCTTGCCTACTGTGTACATCTGGGACTCTAGGAGTCTCAGAAGCTAGTTGGTTTTCCTTGTTCCCTGACAAAGATGGAGTCAGAGAGAAATCTGATCTCCTGTGAGAGACCAGGAGGGACGCAAGTTCACAGACTCTGTGAGGTTAGGGCGACCCTTTTGTAAAATTCCTTGCATTTCCTCGGCAGAGTATCTGTGGTGTGCTGCAGCTGTGATGCTGAACCTGGCAAGCTGCTTGGAGCACACTCCCTCTTGCCTACCAAATGGTGGGGAATCGAAGCTGACAAAGGCTGGGGCTTTAGGAATGAAAGCTGATCAAGAAGAGCCTTCCGAAGTGGGTGAGGGGAGCTGGCAGCGATGGTCCCTTTGAGAGCAAGTACACGTTCTCCTAACAGGGTGATGGGTACCATTTGGTCTAGGAAACAAAATGGTCGGTCCTGTGACCAATCTGAATTGAGCAAGAATCAAAACAGAGGCACCCAGCCCTGCCTTTGCCCAAGCATGGTTCATTGGGAAATTGAATTCACAGCCCCCACGGGTTCATTTTCAAAGTACTCCCTCCTCCCTGCAAAATATGCTCCCACCTGGCATCAGAGCTCTTTCTACAGCATTTGGATTAATCACCAAGCTTCATATTTTAGAGAATGTAGATTCAAAGATTAGTTTGCACACAGGGCGGCTGTTGAAAAAGCAAGGGCATCGTTCAGCCACAGTGGAGAAAAGATCAGTTGGAATTTCGCTTACGGAGGAACCACTGGTTGGTCCCCCTTCTCCAGAGCTCAGGTCAGCCAGCTGCTTAGTCAGTGCCCTTGCTGGTCTGGCTACACTGACGTCCGCCAGGTCAGTGGCCTGGCTCCGAGCAGGTATTCTGTGTATCTTGTTTTATGTTGTTGTTGTTTGGTTTTTAAAATGTTTTTGGCCCTTCGTGGTCTTAGTTGCAGTGTGTAGGATCTTCGCAGCATGTGGGAGCTAGTTCTCTGACCAGAGATCGAACATGGGTCCCCTGCATTGGGAGCACAGAGTCATAGACACTGGGCCCCCTGGGGGTCCCTGTCTATCCTGCTTTTTCCTTGTCTAGATCTGTCTCATGGTCACGTAGCTTTTTCCTTGTCTAGATCTGTCTCATGGTCATGTAGTTTTTTCCTTGTCTAGATCTGTCTCATGGTCATGTAGCTTTTTCCTTGTCTAGATCTGTCTCATGGTGATATAGCTCATGGGTGGACCCTGGAAATCTTTTGCTGATGAAATGAGTGCCTGGCAAGGCAGGTGTGTACAGAAACGTGTGCATGTAAGGGAAGTGCATTAAGCAGAAGAGAAACATAAGAAACCCACTTTGCAGACTCTGAGGCCGGGATTTGGTTCTCCATTTGATAAATGTTAGTCAGAGTCAAAATTTTCTGCATGCTCACCACAGGTCAGAGATTCTCCTAAGCCCTCCATGTAGATGGTCTCCTTTAATGCTCGTCTCACAGCCCCAGAGTTGGTTGCTGTTGTTATCTGCCCCTGGCATCCACACTGTCTGCATCCTGAGATGCTAGGAAGTTAGGGAGCAGGTCCCATAGCTCATCAATGCCAGGGCCAGAAGCTAAAACCAGGAAACCAGACTCTAAAGCCGGAAGTTCCCAGAAGTAGTTGGAAGGCTGATTAGAACAATGATCGCTGTACTTCACCTCTATAGAGTCCATCTGAAAAATGGGTCCTAGGAATGTGCATTTCTTATAAATTCTCATGACTCATAGGGAAAGACCCTGATGCTGGGAGAAATTGAAGGCAGAAGGGGGAGGGGATAACAGAGGATGAGACGGTTGGATGGCATCATAGACTCAATGAACATGAGTTTGAGCAAACACTGGGAGATGGTGAAGGACAGGGAAACCTGTCCTGCTGCAGTCCATGGGATCACAAAGAGTTGGACACGACTGAGCGACTGAACTAATAAGTTCTCAAGTGACGTTGATCCTGCTGGTTCAGGCACCACATCTGGACCAGGATTGAATGTTGCTCAATCCCCTTCTCCAGAGCTCAGGTCAGCCAGCTGCTTAGTCAGTGCCCTTGCTGGTCTGGCTACACTGACGTCCGCCAGGTCAGTGGCCTGGCTCCGAGCAGGTATTCTGTGTATCTTGTTTTATGTTGTTGTTGTTTGGTTTTTAAAATGTTTTTGGCCCTTCGTGGTCTTAGTTGCAGTGTGTAGGATCTTCGCAGCATGTGGGAGCTAGTTCTCTGACCAGAGATCGAACATGGGTCCCCTGCATTGGGAGCACAGAGTCATAGACACTGGGCCCCCTGGGGGTCCCTGTCTATCCTGCTTTTTCCTTGTCTAGATCTGTCTCATGGTCACGTAGCTTTTTCCTTGTCTAGATCTGTCTCATGGTCATGTAGTTTTTTCCTTGTCTAGATCTGTCTCATGGTCATGTAGCTTTTTCCTTGTCTAGATCTGTCTCATGGTGATATAGCTCATGGGTGGACCCTGGAAATCTTTTGCTGATGAAATGAGTGCCTGGCAAGGCAGGTGTGTACAGAAACGTGTGCATGTAAGGGAAGTGCATTAAGCAGAAGAGAAACATAAGAAACCCACTTTGCAGACTCTGAGGCCGGGATTTGGTTCTCCATTTGATAAATGTTAGTCAGAGTCAAAATTTTCTGCATGCTCACCACAGGTCAGAGATTCTCCTAAGCCCTCCATGTAGATGGTCTCCTTTAATGCTCGTCTCACAGCCCCAGAGTTGGTTGCTGTTGTTATCTGCCCTGGCATCCACACTGTCTGCATCCTGAGATGCTAGGAAGTTAGGGAGCAGGTCCCATAGCTCATCAATGCCAGGGCCAGAAGCTAAAACCAGGAAACCAGACTCTAAAGCCGGAAGTTCCCAGAAGTAGTTGGAAGGCTGATTAGAACAATGATCGCTGTACTTCACCTCTATAGAGTCCATCTGAAAAATGGGTCCTAGGAATGTGCATTTCTTATAAATTCTCATGACTCATAGGGAAAGACCCTGATGCTGGGAGAAATTGAAGGCAGAAGGGGGAGGGGATAACAGAGGATGAGACGGTTGGATGGCATCATAGACTCAATGAACATGAGTTTGAGCAAACACTGGGAGATGGTGAAGGACAGGGAAACCTGTCCTGCTGCAGTCCATGGGATCACAAAGAGTTGGACACGACTGAGCGACTGAACTAATAAGTTCTCAAGTGACGTTGATCCTGCTGGTTCAGGCACCACACTCTGGGCACCAGTGATTTGAATGTTGCTCAATGTCCATGGCTTCACACGATGTCCGTTCATATTTCAGTCACACAGCAGATGTGAAGGTCCCTCGTTGGTGGGTAGTTTTCCTTCAAGTAGTGACTCAGGGATGCCGATGTCTTCCTTTGTGTGACTTTGTGTCTCCTGGGGTTCAGCCGGTAGATGTGAAACCACAGCAAGGAGAAGGATCCTGAAAAGATTTGGCCCCAAAGTGACACTGCACCTGTCCACATGGCATTGGCGAGAGCTAGGCACATGACTGCCCCACTAGGAAGAGGTCTCCTGGGAACAGTAATGTTTGCCCAAGGAGTGGTTCCAAACCACCACTTTCTACGACGGTAAAGGGAATCCTGGTGGGAATCCAGCCACCTCTGCCAGAGATAACAGGGAAAACCGCTCCTGTGTCTAACAATGCTGGCACCAACTATGGGGAGTTCAGACGATCGCGTCTCCAGATCAGAGAGGGGATGTGCTTTGGTTATTCCGGTGAAAACAGCAGACTGACTATTTCTTACTTGTGTTTTGGCTACCAGAATGCAACCATCAAAGATAGGGCTTAGATGAATACGGAGCAATGTGTGCGAGCTTTGTGTGTATCCATTTTGGGGGCAAGAGATGATATATAGAATCCACCAGATTTTCAGAGAAGGTGATAGAGACCCAATAAACATTGAGAGCCACAGCTCTAAGGAAATAGAATTTGTCCTTGCTGTTCAGTCACATTATCTCATCACTGCCTCCTCCTCCCTTTTTATTTTCTTTTTAAAAAATATCAGTAACTGATATTTTCTTTTAAATATATTTGTTTATTTGGCTGCACTGGGTCCTTTTTCCTGCATGCATGATCTTCAGTCCTCATTCCATGGTGGCATGTGGGATCTAGTTCCCTAACCAGGAATGGAACCCGGGCTCCCTGATTTGGGAGTGTAGAGTCCTAGCCCCTGGACCAGCAAGAAAGTCCCACTAATTGATATTTCTTGACTTCTTACTTGTTCCCTGTCTGCTTCCCTGACTTGAATGTCAGCTACATTGGCTCTTTTGTTCATTGCTGTTTCTTCAGGACCCAGAACAGGATCTGGGTCATTGTAAACACTCAGGAAGCAACTGATGGACACACATACAGAGTAACAAATGTGGACAAAAACATTCCAGTGTTAGGGACTTCCCTGGTGGTCCAGTGGTTAAGAATCCTTGTAATGCAGGGGACATGGTTTTGATCCCTGTTGGGGGAACTAAGATCCCACATGCCTTGGGGCAACCAAGCCCAACTTCTGAGCCTGCATGCCACAGCTAGAGGATCCGGGCTGCAAGTAGTGACTCAGGTGGTCTCAATGGAAAAAAAATCCTGAAAAGATTTGGCCCCAAAGTGACACTGCACCTGTCCACATGGCATTGGCGAGAGCTAGGCACATGACTGCCCCACTAGGAAGAGGTCTCCTGGGAACAGTAATGTTTGCCCAAGGAGTGGTTCCAAACCACCACTTTCTACGACGGTAAAGGGAATCCTGGTGGGAATCCAGCCACCTCTGCCAGAGATAACAGGGAAAACCGCTCCTGTGTCTAACAATGCTGGCACCAACTATGGGGAGTTCAGACGATCGCGTCTCCAGATCAGAGAGGGGATGTGCTTTGGTTATTCCGGTGAAAACAGCAGACTGACTATTTCTTACTTGTGTTTTGGCTACCAGAATGCAACCATCAAAGATAGGGCTTAGATGAATACGGAGCAATGTGTGCGAGCTTTGTGTGTATCCATTTTGGGGGCAAGAGATGATATATAGAATCCACCAGATTTTCAGAGAAGGTGATAGAGACCCAATAAACATTGAGAGCCACAGCTCTAAGGAAATAGAATTTGTCCTTGCTGTTCAGTCACATTATCTCATCACTGCCTCCTCCTCCCTTTTTATTTTCTTTTTAAAAAATATCAGTAACTGATATTTTCTTTTAAATATATTTGCTTATTTGGCTGCACTGGGTCCTTTTTCCTGCATGCATGATCTTCAGTCCTCATTCCATGGTGGCATGTGGGATCTAGTTCCCTAACCAGGAATGGAACCCGGGCTCCCTGATTTGGGAGTGTAGAGTCCTAGCCCCTGGACCAGCAAGAAAGTCCCACTAATTGATATTTCTTGACTTCTTACTTGTTCCCTGTCTGCTTCCCTGACTTGAATGTCAGCTACATTGGCTCTTTTGTTCATTGCTGTTTCTTCAGGACCCAGAACAGGATCTGGGTCATTGTAAACACTCAGGAAGCAACTGATGGACACACATACAGAGTAACAAATGTGGACAAAAACATTCCAGTGTTAGGGACTTCCCTGGTGGTCCAGTGGTTAAGAATCCTTGTAATGCAGGGGACATGGTTTTGATCCCTGTTGGGGGAACTAAGATCCCACATGCCTTGGGGCAACCAAGCCCAACTTCTGAGCCTGCATGCCACAGCTAGAGGATCCGTGCACTGCAATGAAGGATCCTGCCTGTAGCAATCAAAACCCAACGCTGCCTCATAAATAAAGTAAATATTTTAAAAAATTTGGTGTTATACTTTATATTGCTTATATCCAAGATGCTTTCCTCCCAGCTTTATTGAGATATAATTGGTATACAACACTGTGGGAGGTTAAGTGGTACAATATGTTAATTTGTCACATTTGTATATGCAAAATGATGACCACCATTGCATGCGCTGATGCCTGTGTGTGTTAGTTGCTCAGTCGTGTCTGACTCTTCGTGACCCTACGGACTGTAGCCCATTAGGCTCCTCTGGCCAAAGGAGTTTTCCAGGCAAGATGACTGGAGTGGGTTGCCATACATCTGTCCTGTCGGATTATTACTGTTTCTTTTTGTGTGTGCTGAAAACATCTTAAGAGCTATTCCTTGAACACCTTTCAAGTATATAAAGCAGTATTTTTAGTTGTAACCACCATGCGGTTGTAACCACGTTAGACCCCTCGGCCTTGTTGATCTTACCGCCAGAAGTGTGCATGTGGTTCACCGTCACGACCCGGCCCGTGGAACCACCATTCTGCTCTCTGTTTATCCAAGTCTGGCTTTTTAAGATTCCATGTACATGTGAGATAACACCATATTTGTCTCTCTCTGCCTAATGTATTTCACTTAGTAGTGTCCTCAAAGTCCATCCAAGCTGTTGCAAATGACACCCCCCCCCACCAAATATACTGACCAAATAAAATAGACCAAAATAACAGTGGCCATCTCTAAGGGATGTGATGAAGGTCGATTTAAACTTTTTTCTTAGTCTGTTCTTTCCATCGCCAAAATTTTTATAATATTTGCTACCAGTTATTAATACATTTATTTTTAGTTGTCCAAAAGTTATTTTCTATCAAGAAAGGTAAAGTCATCTGTATGGGCTTCCAGTCTACAAAGAGAAAAAAAATGGCAATGTGTGCTGGTATAAATTGAACATTCAAAAAAAAATCAAGAATCTTGCGACACATATCAATAATTCCAATTTATAATTTTATAAATGTCTCGATGGAGACATACATAACCAATTTTGATTACATGACACAATTATAAATGCAGATTTTGGGAGGTTGAAATTGATCAACATTATCTGGATTGACAATAAGCCCATAATGTTGCATAATGGATTTTTAAAATGTGGCATAAATCTCCTTAAAAAAAGTAGCTAGGCAGCCCAACGTCAAGTCACATTAAAAAGTGCCACCGGTTCCTGGGCTGTGACTTCCAAGCCAGCAGCTTGCAGACTCAGCAATGCAGGAAATTACACCGGGCATGCCTTGCTGTGGTACAGAAGGTGGGTTCATAGGTTCTTGCTAAAGCACATCTCTATTCAAGTTGTCTGAGTAAGATGATTCTCTCTTCTTTAAACAAGAACAAAGGTGGAAATATTCAGCCAGAATTTTTTCCCATAGGTAGGACCATTTCATGGAAAAGATACAAAAAGCCTGGGCTGAAGGAAGTAACTTTTTTAAGCAAAGGCAGACAGGTGGAGCTGCTGATGGACAGACAGACTTTGGATACATCAGTTAGTCAGAGCTGTTCATTCTGGTGATTCTAAAGCTTTGTCCCTATGGAATGTGGGGCTGCTTTTTGAGGTTAAGGCAATTAAGTTGGATGGATTAATCCCCAAATTGAAAGTTCAAGAAATAATGAAGTCAGTGAAGGAGGGTTGGGGGTGCATTATTATTTAGCTCCCCACCCCTACTCTTTCTAAAAGCGAATTTGGAATTTTGTTTTGGTAACTTCACCACTACTGCTCTCCTGCTCTCAGCAGCTGAACATTGATAAGAAACAAAAATATATATAGAAATCATAAGACTATTTGTAAAATTTGTAGAAAGTAGTGAAATTCTCAAGATTCGCAACAGAAGTGGGATCCACAAGAAAAACTCAAGAACAGATAAAGCAGGGGAAAAAATGTTAGCAGAACCAAAGGCAGTTGAAAGACTCTTAACGACTGTGCTGATGTGCTCAGCACATTCTGTGGAATTCAGTTCAGCCCAACTTCATTCCGTTTACGGAAATAAAGTCCTAAAAGCTAACAAACTCCAGTTTTTAATCTGGTGGGTGCTCGTCAAGGAGTCCTACCCTATAAATATTTGCCCCTGCTGTTTAGAGAATGTAGCAACAGGACTGTGTCTTGGGTGGATATTTTCTGACTTGAGTGGATGAATGAAGAAATAACTAAAGGAATAAAGCTCTGATAAAGCCAGATCTCCCAGTCAAGGGTTCAGACCCATGATAGCCCGTGGTGGGGACATAACTCTGTGACAGCAAATAGCAAGAAACATTTAATGAAGGCTTTGTATGTGCTTGTGCTCAGTCGCTCAGTTGTGGCCAACTCTTTGCGGCCCCATGGACTGTAGCCCGGCGGGCTCGTCTGTCCATGAGATTCTCCAGGCAAGAATATTGGAGTGGGTTGGCATGCCCTTCTCCAAGTATGTGCTTAATACTGCTTTACGTGCTTTACATGAGCTAACTTATTCCATCCGCATCTGCTAAACCTGTGAATACGGAATATTATTACCACTACCCATTTAGTTGTTGAAGAAAGTGACATGCGAGGAGAGGTACATTTCTTAAGGTCATAAAGTTCATTGTGCTTTCAGAGTTTAAAAGCATGCAGACAATTGCCACAGTGCCTGGTCTTATCCAGTATTCGCTGCTCCCTCTCACAATTTCAGTTAATGATTCTGACAGTAACTACAGAAAGCCTAAGGCAAAGGGAGGTGATAAAGATGGGATTTCGCTGGTGATGCAGTGGTTAGGAATCTGCCTGCCAATGCAGGGGACACTGGTTCCATCCCTGGTCTGCAAACCAGGATCCCACATGCCGTGGCTCAGTGAAGCCCATGCACCACAACTACTGAGCCCACATGCCGTAACTACGGAAGCCCACATACCCTAGAGGCTGTGCTCTACCACAGGAGAAGCCAACACTATGAGAAGTATACACATGGCCACAGGAGAGTGGCCCTCATTCACGGATCCTAGAGCCAAACCCGTACGATTCGCAACAGAAGTGGGATCCACAAGAAATCCTAAAGCGGGGGCCCTTGAAAGACTCTTAACGACTGTGCTGATGTGCTCAGCACATTCTGTGGAATTCAGTTCAGCCCAACTTCATTCCGTTTACGGAAATAAAGTCCTAAAAGCTAACAAACTCCAGTTTTTAATCTGGTGGGTGCTCGTCAAGGAGTCCTACCCTATAAATATTTGCCCCTGCTGTTTAGAGAATGTAGCAACAGGACTGTGTCTTGGGTGGATATTTTCTGACTTGAGTGGATGAATGAAGAAATAACTAAAGGAATAAAGCTCTGATAAAGCCAGATCTCCCAGTCAAGGGTTCAGACCCATGATAGCCCGTGGTGGGGACATAACTCTGTGACAGCAAATAGCAAGAAACATTTAATGAAGGCTTTGTATGTGCTTGTGCTCAGTCGCTCAGTTGTGGCCAACTCTTTGCGGCCCCATGGACTGTAGCCCGGCGGGCTCGTCTGTCCATGAGATTCTCCAGGCAAGAATATTGGAGTGGGTTGGCATGCCCTTCTCCAAGTATGTGCTTAATACTGCTTTACGTGCTTTACATGAGCTAACTTATTCCATCCGCATCTGCTAAACCTGTGAATACGGAATATTATTACCACTACCCATTTAGTTGTTGAAGAAAGTGACATGCGAGGAGAGGTACATTTCTTAAGGTCATAAAGTTCATTGTGCTTTCAGAGTTTAAAAGCATGCAGACAATTGCCACAGTGCCTGGTCTTATCCAGTATTCGCTGCCCCCTCTCACAATTTCAGTTAATGATTCTGACAGTAACTACAGAAAGCCTAAGGCAAAGGGAGGTGATAAAGATGGGATTTCGCTGGTGATGCAGTGGTTAGGAATCTGCCTGCCAATGCAGGGGACACTGGTTCCATCCCTGGTCTGCAAACCAGGATCCCACATGCCGTGGCTCAGTGAAGCCCATGCACCACAACTACTGAGCCCACATGCCGTAACTACGGAAGCCCACATACCCTAGAGGCTGTGCTCTACCACAGGAGAAGCCAACACTATGAGAAGTATACACATGGCCACAGGAGAGTGGCCCTCATTCAGGGATCCTAGAGCCAAACCCGTACAGCCACCAAGACCCAGCACAGCCAACACAAAATAAATAAATACATTTAATAAAACGTTGGGCTTTGAATCCAGGACTAAATCAAGTCCTTCATTTCTGTTTAGTAAGTTTATCTTCCTTAGCCAGAGTCACCCTCGTTTATGGAGGCCTTGACAGCTGATCTAAAATGGTCCCTTTGGAAGAACTGTGGACTAGAGATCGCCGTCACGCTTGGGACCCTTTGTATTTCTCCCAGCAGAAAGCCATAGCGCACCTGGAATCTAGAACCATGGACAGCACCCAGGTTTCCGGAGTGAGGTGGGGGAGATGCTTTCTATCCTGAATCAAACCACCCATGACCTACCAGGCTTCGTGGGTGAGAAAACAGGTTGGTTCATGTAGAGATATATGCTGAAGTTACTGCTTTATGTTACTAACCATGGACATCCTGGCGTTGACTTGGTTTATCAGCCTCATCACCAGATGTCAATCTAGCCAGTCATCGGTTGTTTCTGGATCACTGCATATTTTTTGTTCTCTAGAAACACACTGAAGGCTGAACTAAGTGGACAATTCTGGTCTCTCCAAGAAGTATTTCACTGATACCCTAAATCCTCTTTCAAAATACAGAAATACCTGGGAGAAGTAATACAGCTAGCCAATTCCTTGTACCTTAATGTTTCTTCATGACAGGAGAGCTAGGTCAACATAAACCCATACTCTCTCCATGAATGAGGAAGTTACAGAGGGCATTCAGGGGCAGGAGGAGCCCACACAGTTTATAATTAGACCTAAGAACATCCCTGCAGGGCTCTTTGAGTTTCTGCTCTCAGAAAATACTTTATTAATTACATTGCTAATTTATTCCTCTTCAGTGAGCTATCTCTAAAATTCCTCTTCCTTTGTTCATACTGTCTTGGAAGTTCTCTTAATATAAAGTAACTCATGACTGCTTATCGTTAGAGGTTCCTCATCCTTTTCTGAGTGAGAGCTTTTTGGTGACAGGGACTGTGACTGTTTCCTCATCCTTGGAAAGCACGTATCATGGTTTCTAGCACATGCAAGATAATACAGAAACACTTCAAGTTCCACTGGATCTATCAGATCTATCCAGTTATTAGGGACTGTGCGTGCTGTTTTATTCATCCATTCATCCATGTGTCTTTCTTTGTCTGCCCATCAGTTAATCAAAGGGTTCATCCATCTCTCCATCCACCCGTCTGTCCATTTGTCTGTCTGTCCATCCATACATCCTGGTATCCGTCCATCCCTTCATCTAGACATTCACTCTGCCCCGACTTCACCCCATTAAGAATTCAGACAAAGCAATCAGACCAGTCCACCCACAGAGGCAACCATGGATGAAGACGTTCCCATCCTTGCTTTTGTCTTTTATCCTTTCCTGGTTTTCTTTCATCTGCTATCTCTGTGCTGTGCTCCCCCTCAAGTCTTCCTCTTCCCTCGGGAGAGTTGAAGGAATGAAAATGAGAGGGCTCCCAGGGGCTGGAGTGGGGAGTAAATTGCTTGGTGACAGCTTGGGTCCAGGGACAGATGAAAGTCTTAGCCTTAAGCAAAGTTCAGGGAAGCCCAAGGAGAGAGCTGATGGACAGTCTGACTTGTTGAGGGTGAAATCAATTAAAGTACATCAAATCCAGAATTCATGCTTTCTCAGAGTGACAAATCTATGCTGGAAAACTGAGAAAGATGAAGAGAGAAAAATGTCTTTGACCTCTTGGAGACCGGCTGTTCCTTCTGTCAGGGGAGCCAGGCCTAGAGTGAGATGCATTCATGATGAATGAGAACAGCCAGCCGACCACCTTCAAAAAGAACGGGGTGAAAAGGTTACCACAGAGACCCAAAATGTGAGGAATTCAACCAACCATCAAGATAAGTCAGCTCCGGGCCAGGAGTCCTGGTGCCATGCCTGCTCAGAAGGGCGACGGAGAAGCTCTCAAGTGTGTCAGCCCAGATCTTTTAGACGTGATGGGCACCACACTTACAACCACACTCACACTAACCAAGACGTGGGAAGGGAGCCAGAAGAGAGGGACCCTGCAGCTGGCAATCAAATGTCAGGATCCTGCTCATATAATGTTTCTGGGGTGATGGTGGAACTCCCCGCCGTGATGAAAATGATCGATAGCTGAGCCGTCCATTCTGGCGGGGAATACAGAAACACTTCAAGTTCCACTGGATCTATCAGATCTATCCAGTTATTAGGGACTGTGCGTGCTGTTTTATTCATCCATTCATCCATGTGTCTTTCTTTGTCTGCCCATCAGTTAATCAAAGGGTTCATCCATCTCTCCATCCACCCGTCTGTCCATTTGTCTGTCTGTCCATCCATACATCCTGGTATCCGTCCATCCCTTCATCTAGACATTCACTCTGCCCCGACTTCACCCCATTAAGAATTCAGACAAAGCAATCAGACCAGTCCACCCACAGAGGCAACCATGGATGAAGACGTTCCCATCCTTGCTTTTGTCTTTTATCCTTTCCTGGTTTTCTTTCATCTGCTATCTCTGTGCTGTGCTCCCCCTCAAGTCTTCCTCTTCCCTCGGGAGAGTTGAAGGAATGAAAATGAGAGGGCTCCCAGGGGCTGGAGTGGGGAGTAAATTGCTTGGTGACAGCTTGGGTCCAGGGACAGATGAAAGTCTTAGCCTTAAGCAAAGTTCAGGGAAGCCCAAGGAGAGAGCTGATGGACAGTCTGACTTGTTGAGGGTGAAATCAATTAAAGTACATCAAATCCAGAATTCATGCTTTCTCAGAGTGACAAATCTATGCTGGAAAACTGAGAAAGATGAAGAGAGAAAAATGTCTTTGACCTCTTGGAGACCGGCTGTTCCTTCTGTCAGGGGAGCCAGGCCTAGAGTGAGATGCATTCATGATGAATGAGAACAGCCAGCCGACCACCTTCAAAAAGAACGGGGTGAAAAGGTTACCACAGAGACCCAAAATGTGAGGAATTCAACCAACCATCAAGATAAGTCAGCTCCGGGCCAGGAGTCCTGGTGCCATGCCTGCTCAGAAGGGCGACGGAGAAGCTCTCAAGTGTGTCAGCCCAGATCTTTTAGACGTGATGGGCACCACACTTACAACCACACTCACACTAACCAAGACGTGGGAAGGGAGCCAGAAGAGAGGGACCCTGCAGCTGGCAATCAAATGTCAGGATCCTGCTCATATAATGTTTCTGGGGTGATGGTGGAACTCCCCGCCGTGATGAAAATGATCGATAGCTGAGCCGTCCATTCTGGCGGAGATGAGTCACGTGTGACTCCTGGGCCCTTGAAATGTGACAAGCGCAACTACATTTGAACATTTTAATTGGTTTCAATAGCCAGATGTGGCCAGCAGCTCCCATATTAGCCAGTGACACTCCAATACAGACGATGATTATTTGTTTTGGCCTGCAGTGATATGGTCAGAGAAGCAGGGAAAGGGGTTCATGTCAGATTGCCATGCCTGCTAGCCAAGATGTTCTGAAGATTCAGCACATACGAGGGCTTTGTGAGCTCCCTGGGACAGCAGTGTCTCACTGATCTTTCTGTGTCCGGCATCTGCCGTAGCACTTGGCATATAATAAGAGACCATACATGTTGAGTTACTGATTAAACAAATGAAAATAGCTTATTGTGTGACAGGTACTGTACAGAAAGGTTTCCCTGCGTTCTCTCTTGTGAATCAGCCCGGTTAAGACCATCGGTCAGGCAGGAGCAGAAGTCGCTAGAGTTAACATTGCAGACCACATGCCAGGCTGGCCGGTCTCTTTTGCTCCTCCCCTTTGTGGACCAGTTGTCCCGGTTTGGTTCCTTACTGTTTCCTTACCGAGATGAGCACCACACAAAACTATGATTTTCATTCTTGACTATTCAGATAAAATTATTATTCCCAAATATGAGCCATTTTGCTGTCTTTGAAAGTGGAAGTCTTAGTCGCTCAGGTGTGTCTGACTCTTTGCGACCCTGTGGATGGGTAGCCTGCCAGGCTCCTCTGCCCATGGGCTTCTAGGCAAGAACGCGGCAGTGGGTCGCCATTTCCTTCTCCGGGGATCTTCCCAACCCAGGGATCGAACTGGGGTCTCCTTCAGGTGGAATCTTTACTGTTAGCGCTACCGGGTTACACTTACCTAATAACACCATTATTACATATTTGAAAGGGCCAGGAGTCCTGGTGCCATGCCTGCTCAGAAGGGCGACGGAGAAGCTCTCAAGTGTGTCAGCCCAGATCTTTTAGACGTGATGGGCACCACACTTACAACCACACTCACACTAACCAAGACGTGGGAAGGGAGCCAGAAGAGAGGGACCCTGCAGCTGGCAATCAAATGTCAGGATCCTGCTCATATAATGTTTCTGGGGTGATGGTGGAACTCCCCGCCGTGATGAAAATGATCGATAGCTGAGCCGTCCATTCTGGCGGAGATGAGTCACGTGTGACTCCTGGGCCCTTGAAATGTGACAAGCGCAACTACATTTGAACATTTTAATTGGTTTCAATAGCCAGATGTGGCCAGCAGCTCCCATATTAGCCAGTGACACTCCAATACAGACGATGATTATTTGTTTTGGCCTGCAGTGATATGGTCAGAGAAGCGGGGAAAGGGGTTCATGTCAGATTGCCATGCCTGCTAGCCAAGATGTTCTGAAGATTCAGCACATACGAGGGCTTTGTGAGCTCCCTGGGACAGCAGTGTCTCACTGATCTTTCTGTGTCCGGCATCTGCCGTAGCACTTGGCATATAATAAGAGACCATACATGTTGAGTTACTGATTAAACAAATGAAAATAGCTTATTGTGTGACAGGTACTGTACAGAAAGGTTTCCCTGCGTTCTCTCTTGTGAATCAGCCCGGTTAAGACCATCGGTCAGGCAGGAGCAGAAGTCGCTAGAGTTAACATTGCAGACCACATGCCAGGCTGGCCGGTCTCTTTTGCTCCTCCCCTTTGTGGACCAGTTGTCCCGGTTTGGTTCCTTACTGTTTCCTTACCGAGATGAGCACCACACAAAACTATGATTTTCATTCTTGACTATTCAGATAAAATTATTATTCCCAAATATGAGCCATTTTGCTGTCTTTGAAAGTGGAAGTCTTAGTCGCTCAGGTGTGTCTGACTCTTTGCGACCCTGTGGATGGGTAGCCTGCCAGGCTCCTCTGCCCATGGGCTTCTCTAGGCAAGAACGCGGCAGTGGGTCGCCATTTCCTTCTCCGGGGGATCTTCCCAACCCAGGGATCGAACTGGGGTCTCCTTCAGGTGGAATCTTTACTGTTAGCGCTACCGGGTTACACTTACCTAATAACACCATTATTACATATTTGAAAGTTGTTTAATTTTTTTTGAGTGTTTTCAGTACACTTGGATATACACCCATGGGTGGAATTTCAGGGTTGTATAATAATTTTTGAGGAACCATTAAACTTTTCCCCACAACGATGGCACCATTTTAAATCCCAGTCAGCAACTTATTACACAGGGGATCCAGTTTCTCCAAATCCTTTTCAAAACTTGTTATTTATCTTCCTCCTTCCTTCCTACCTTCCTCCCTCCCTCCATCCGTCCATCTGTCCTCCATCCTTCTCCCCTTCCTTCCTTCCCTCCCTCCCTCCCTCGCTCCCTCCTTCCTCCTTTCTCTTCCTTTTCCTTTTAGGTGTAAGGTGGTATCTTTGGATTTTATTTATTTATTTTTTAATATTTTATTTATTTATTTTTGGCTATTCTGGGCTTTCACTGCTGCCGCAGGCTCTTCTCTTGTTACAGGGAATGGGGCCTACTCTCTGGTTGAGGTGAGCAGGCTTCTTGTTGCGGTGACTTTTTCTTGTTGTAAAACTCGGGCTCTAGGGCACATGGGCTTCAGTAGTTGCGGCACCTGGGCTCCATAGTTGCAACTCTGAGGCTCTAGAGCACAGGCTCCATTGTTGTGGCTCACAGGCTTAGTTGCTCCGCAGCATGTGGGATCTTGCCAGATCAGGGATTTGATATTGAGTCGCTAGAGTTAACATTGCAGACCACATGCCAGGCTGGCCGGTCTCTTTTGCTCCTCCCCTTTGTGGACCAGTTGTCCCGGTTTGGTTCCTTACTGTTTCCTTACCGAGATGAGCACCACACAAAACTATGATTTTCATTCTTGACTATTCAGATAAAATTATTATTCCCAAATATGAGCCATTTTGCTGTCTTTGAAAGTGGAAGTCTTAGTCGCTCAGGTGTGTCTGACTCTTTGCGACCCTGTGGATGGGTAGCCTGCCAGGCTCCTCTGCCCATGGGCTTCTCTAGGCAAGAACGCGGCAGTGGGTCGCCATTTCCTTCTCCGGGGGATCTTCCCAACCCAGGGATCGAACTGGGGTCTCCTTCAGGTGGAATCTTTACTGTTAGCGCTACCGGGTTACACTTACCTAATAACACCATTATTACATATTTGAAAGTTGTTTAATTTTTTTTGAGTGTTTTCAGTACACTTGGATATACACCCATGGGTGGAATTTCAGGGTTGTATAATAATTTTTGAGGAACCATTAAACTTTTCCCCACAACGATGGCACCATTTTAAATCCCAGTCAGCAACTTATTACACAGGGGATCCAGTTTCTCCAAATCCTTTTCAAAACTTGTTATTTATCTTCCTCCTTCCTTCCTACCTTCCTCCCTCCCTCCATCCGTCCATCTGTCCTCCATCCTTCTCCCCTTCCTTCCTTCCCTCCCTCCCTCGCTCCCTCCTTCCTCCTTTCTCTTCCTTTTCCTTTTAGGTGTAAGGTGGTATCTTTGGATTTTATTTATTTATTTTTTAATATTTTATTTATTTATTTTTGGCTATTCTGGGCTTTCACTGCTGCCGCAGGCTCTTCTCTTGTTACAGGGAATGGGGCCTACTCTCTGGTTGAGGTGAGCAGGCTTCTTGTTGCGGTGACTTTTTCTTGTTGTAAAACTCGGGCTCTAGGGCACATGGGCTTCAGTAGTTGCGGCACCTGGGCTCCATAGTTGCAACTCTGAGGCTCTAGAGCACAGGCTCCATTGTTGTGGCTCACAGGCTTAGTTGCTCCGCAGCATGTGGGATCTTGCCAGATCAGGGATTGAATCCGTGTCTCCTGCATGGGCAGGTGGGCTCTTCACCACTGAGCTACCAGGGAAGCCCTCTTTGGAGTTTAGTTTACAGTTTCCTAATGAATAATGACGTCGAGCATCTTTTCATGTGCTTCTTGGCCATTTGTGGTTCTTCTTTAGACTACTGATTCTAAATACTGATTTGGGTTCTTGGCATATTTAAGAATCGGTTGTCTTTCTTTTTGTTGTTGACCTAAGAGTTCTTAATACATTCTAGATGCTACACCATTACCAGTGTATGATTTGTGAACATTGCCTCCTTTTATAGAGATTAATTTTCACTTCCTCGATCATACTCTTTGATGCACAAAAGTTAACATTTTGATAAAGTCCAATTTTTCTGTTTTTTTTTTTTTTCCCCTTTGGCTGCTTATGTTTCTGGTGTCGTATCCAAGAATCCACGGCCAAGTCAAAGGTCATAATGTTTTATGCCTGTGTTTTCTTTGAAGAGATTTATGGTTTTAGATCATATATGTTTTTTCTCAAAACCTGGGTTGGTTTTTTAAATATCATGCTATAGTCTCTCTGGAAATCAAATTCTTCCTCCTTCTTGGTGTTTGTCCTTCTTTGTGCTACAGCTGTTTATTTACTTAATGACTTTTCTAAACTGCTTTTGTAACTTTGGTCCTCTTTGTCATGTCGGATCTCTGACACCTGTGTTCCTCTAACTTGTGTTCAGTTAGTGTTTTGACAGAACTTTTAGTACACAGTTGGACTCTTCCCTTGAAAGAAAAGAAATAACAGAAACAGAAAGAAAGAAAAGATGGAGTGAAGGAAGGAAGAGATTTGTGTGGTTTGGCTAAATAGCTTTTCAGCATTACTACAGCGCAAATGATATAACAGGGCCAACAGTAATTTGCATACATGCAAATACAGAAAGTAAATCATTTTATTTTAATTATCCTATTAGAATTTAATTTTGTTTTCTTCCCTGGAGGTCATCTAGTCACTTATCTCCACCCTCACTCCAACAGTAGTGCCTCTGGAACACTCTAGGTTCATGAATTAGGATGCTGGACAATGTTTCTTGCAATGAGTAAGGAACAAGTTGCCTACCAGGGGACATTTGGCAATTTTGGTCATCACAGCTTGGGGATGGGAGGTGGGGGGCAGTCTTGGCATCTAATGAGGAGACCAGATCCTATGATCAGGATCCTATGATGCATACGGCAGCCTCCACTGCCAAGAATCATCTGCCCAAAGATCAGTGGTGCCGACCTCGAGACACCACGTTTAGGAGAATGAGGTGAAACCTACGATAGGGAATTCCAGTGTGGTCCAGTGGTTAAGACTCCACATTTCATTGCAAGGGGTATGGGGTTCCATCCTTGGTCGGGGAACTAAAATCCCATAGCCCACCTGTGTGGCCAAGAACCAAAGACCAAAGAAGGGGGAAAAAAAGAGAGAGATGAGGAGAGGGAGAAGGAAACCTATGATAGAAATGAAGTAAATGCCGATGGAAATACTTCCCTTCTTTCCATTTTATTTTTAACTAGTTTAATATGAGGCAACCTCTCGCCTCAAATATGCTCTGGTCTGTGATTACAAACTACATTTTTGTACTGGGAGACTTGTGTTGCGGGCACAGTGAGCCCCAAACCACTCGCCACTTCTGCTTTCCGCTCTTGCCAGGACGCTCTGGTGCCACCGAAGGGCAAGAGGCACGCACCGTATGTTTTTCATTCATTTATGCGGAGAGTGTCTCAAAGTTCCCTTTTTTATGAGCCATTTGATGTCCAAAAAGCCTTTTGAGTCACATTTATAACCCTTTAAAAAGCTCATTCCTCTTCGAAACAGGAAGCCACTTCGTGAACAGAGTAAACACAGCCAAACCTTGGAAGAGGGGAGAAGAGAGGCAGTTCCCTTTCAGGAGCTTCTGCCTTTGAAAGGGGGGGATGTCTTCACCACCCCCGTGGGAACCCCCGTATGGCCACGATGGCTCGAGGGGGCGACATGACCAGCTCGGAAAGCGGGGGCCCATAATGGGCAGCCTGGCTCTCCGGGTGACCTCTGCTCAAGGCCTCTTGCTCATGGAGCTGCTCTGGGTGGACCGGCATCTATGGTGGGTAGCTGTCTACAGACTTCTGTGAATGCATCACAGTTTAGCAGGAGGACGCTTGGCTGAGTCTGAACAATCTCTCTGCATTTCTTGAAGGGCTTGCCTTCATTTCAGGACCCATAAGGGGTGTGAGAAGAGGTCCACCTTCCCATTTTGGTTACTTCCTTTGCACTTCTTGTGTATGTGTGTGTGTGTGTGTGTGTTGATAGTTGACAAAATGCACTCCTGTTCAACATGATAATACACTACCTTCTCTCCTTAAGGCCAAAGACACAAAGCTTTTCATAGTCTAGTGTTTCTGAAATCAACCCGTGCCTTATAGTCGTGCACCATGAAGACGGCCAGGTCTCCTGTTTTGCTGAATAAACAAGAGTGGTTTTCAAAGCCATGAAACCTTCATATAAAATAAAGAGTCTGAATAGTTTCCATTTATTTAATACATAATATATTCCCAAGTGCCCTAAGTTGTCACAACAGCCCATAAAACCAGTATTGGTGGGTCAGGAATAGAGAGGCAGACGTAGAGAAGGGACTTGTGGACACCACGGGGGAAGGAGAGGGTGGGACAAATTGGAAAAGTAACATGATATCTATCTATCTGTATCTATCTACCTATCTATCTATCTATCTATCTATCTATATCTATCTGTCTGTCTGTCTATCTATCTATCTATATACACAACCACATGTAAAGTAGAGAGCTAGTGGGAAGCTACTGTGTAACACCGGGAGCCCAGTCCGGCGCTCTATGACAACCTAAAGGGTGGGACGGGGGTGGGGTGGGAGGGAGGCTCAAGAAGGAGGGGATATACGTATCTATCTACCTACCTACCTACCTACCTACCTATCTATCTATGTGTTTGAGTGCTACATTGAGTCAGCCGTGTCCAACTCTTTGTGACCCCATGGCCTGTAGCCCTCCCAGCTCCTCTGTCCATGGGATTCTCCAGGCAAGAATACAGGAGTGGGTTGCCATGCCCTCCTCCAGGGGATCTTCCCAGTCCAGGGACTGAATCTACATCTCTTGCATCTCCTGCACTGGCAGGCAGGTTCTTTACCATGAGCGCCACCCGGGAAGCCTATAGTTATGAATGACTCACACCGTTGTAGGAAAGAAACCAACACAACAGTGTCAAGCAATAATCCTCTAATTAAAAAAAGCAGACACATGAACATCTTCATAGGCGCTTAGTTAAGAGACAGAAATGGAGACTCTGGCAGATTTCACAAATGGAACATCTTCATAGGCAGCAGGTTAAGTTTCAAGAGACAGAAGATGGAGATGGCTTTCAGTTGACAAAATGCACTCCTGTTCAACATGATAATACACTACCTTCTCTCCTTAAGGCCAAAGACACAAAGCTTTTCATAGTCTAGTGTTTCTGAAATCAACCCGTGCCTTATAGTCGTGCACCATGAAGACGGCCAGGTCTCCTGTTTTGCTGAATAAACAAGAGTGGTTTTCAAAGCCATGAAACCTTCATATAAAATAAAGAGTCTGAATAGTTTCCATTTATTTAATATATAATATATTCCCAAGTGCCCTAAGTTGTCACAACAGCCCATAAAACCAGTATTGGTGGGTCAGGAATAGAGAGGCAGACGTAGAGAAGGGACTTGTGGACACCACGGGGGAAGGAGAGGGTGGGACAAATTGGAAAAGTAACATGATATCTATCTATCTGTATCTATCTACCTATCTATCTATCTATCTATCTATATCTATCTGTCTGTCTGTCTATCTATCTATCTATATACACAACCACATGTAAAGTAGAGAGCTAGTGGGAAGCTACTGTGTAACACCGGGAGCCCAGTCCGGCGCTCTATGACAACCTAAAGGGGTGGGACGGGGTGGGGTGGGAGGGAGGCTCAAGAAGGAGGGATATGCGTATCTACCTACCTACCTACCTACCTACCTACCTATCTATCTATGTGTTTGAGTGCTACATTGAGTCAGCCGTGTCCAACTCTTTGTGACCCCATGGCCTGTAGCCCTCCCAGCTCCTCTGTCCACGGGATTCTCCAGGCAAGAATACAGGAGTGGGTTGCCATGCCCTCCTCCAGGGGATCTTCCCAGTCCAGGGACTGAATCTACATCTCTTGCATCTCCTGCACTGGCAGGCAGGTTCTTTACCATGAGCGCCACCCGGGAAGCCTATAGTTATGAATGACTCACACCGTTGTAGGAAAGAAACCAACACAACAGTGTCAAGCAATAATCCTCTAATTAAAAAAAGCAGACACATGAACATCTTCATAGGCGCTTAGTTAAGAGACAGAAATGGAGACTCTGGCAGATCCTCTCGTTCAAGGTCAGAGGAAGGTCAAGGACAGAAGTGGGGTTTACCCATGGCCCGCTGCTCCTGGGCATCCTCTCTTCGCCCGCTTTCTCCTTGCGGCCTCCTCTGCCCAGGGAGGGAGGCCAGGCAGGTGTCACGCAGCTCCTTTCCAGGTGCAAAGATGGAGCCCAGGACCATGCAGTGATTTAGTTTCAGGGTCACGTCGAGAAAGCATTATGGAGCCTGGGGCTTTCAATGGAATAGGAAAAGTCATCACAGCGTCTTGTAACTTATGGATGTTAATCTCCCATTGATTGTTGGCTCTGAGACAGAGATGGGGCTTTGAGGGCTGCTGCGTCCTCTTGAAGTTTTAGGAGGCCCAAGGGAGCTAGGGAGGAAAGACGCTTCAAGTCGGTAGAAAGTTGAAAAAGATGTATTTTCCCAGGGAGGCTTCCGCAGATGGTCTGTGACATGCGTTCCTGCAGTAGGCAGTTATTGAAAGTCCTCTGTATGTCTGGTGGGGTCAAGGCACTTGGGTGAGTCCTGGGTTGTCGGGCGGGGGTGGCGCGGGCACAGCGCGTGAATGCACAAAGCAGAAGAGAGTCACTTGAGGGATAAAGAAGCACATGGAAAGAGGGCCAGCTTGGAAATCAGCCTCAGCTGGGGTGGAAGGCTGGCGTGGCTGCTTTCTTGCTGTGTGATCACAGACGTGTGACTTGCCCTCTCTGAGACCCCATTTCCTTCTTGATCATTTTATGTTTATTGGTAAAATTATACTACCGAGTGCAGCGTATTTGTCAAAGACACTTTTAAGAGCGTTACATGTCTATCTTAATGTAACCCCCACTACCCTGTGAGGTAGATGTTGATTTCATTTCCGTTTTACAGACTCAGATAAAGAGGCAGAAAGCCGAGTGGCTCAGACGGTAAAGAATCTGCCTGCAACGTGAGAGACACAGGTTCGATCTCTGGGTGGGGAAGATCCCCTGGAGAAGGGCCTGGGAACCCACTCCAGTATTCTTGCCTGGAGAACACATGGACAGAGGAGCCTGGCGGGCTACAGTCCATGGGTCTGCAAAGAGATGGACACTGAGCGAGGAACACATGGACAGAGGAGGGGGCTGGCGGGCTACAGTTTTCATCCTCTCGTTCAAGGTCAGAGGAAGGTCAAGGACAGAAGTGGGGTTTACCCATGGCCGCTGCTCCTGGGCATCCTCTCTTCGCCAGCTTTCTCCTTGCGGCCTCCTCTGCCCAGGGAGGGAGGCCAGGCAGGTGTCACGCAGCTCCTTTCCAGGTGCAAAGATGGAGCCCAGGACCATGCAGTGATTTAGTCTCAGGGTCACGTCGAGAAAGCATTATGGAGCCTGGGGCTTTCAATGGAATAGGAAAAGTCATCACAGCGTCTTGTAACTTATGGATGTTAATCTCCCATTGATTGTTGGCTCTGAGACAGAGATGGGGCTTTGAGGGCTGCTGCGTCCTCTTGAAGTTTTAGGAGGCCCAAGGGAGCTAGGGAGGAAAGACGCTTCAAGTCGGTAGAAAGTTGAAAAAGATGTATTTTCCCAGGGAGGCTTCCGCAGATGGTCTGTGACATGCGTTCCTGCAGTAGGCAGTTATTGAAAGTCCTCTGTATGTCTGGTGGGGTCAAGGCACTTGGGTGAGTCCTGGGTTGTCGGGCGGGGGTGGCGCGGGCACAGCGCGTGAATGCACAAAGCAGAAGAGAGTCACTTGAGGGATAAAGAAGCACATGGAAAGAGGGCCAGCTTGGAAATCAGCCTCAGCTGGGGTGGAAGGCTGGCGTGGCTGCTTTCTTGCTGTGTGATCACAGACGTGTGACTTGTCCTCTCTGAGACCCCATTTCCTTCTTGATCATTTTATGTTTATTGGTAAAATTATACTACCGAGTGCAGCGTATTTGTCAAAGACACTTTTAAGAGCGTTACATGTCTATCTTAATGTAACCCCCACTACCCTGTGAGGTAGATGTTGATTTCATTTCCGTTTTACAGACTCAGATAAAGAGGCAGAAAGCCGAGTGGCTCAGACGGTAAAGAATCTGCCTGCAACGTGAGAGACACAGGTTCGATCTCTGGGTGGGGAAGATCCCCTGGAGAAGGGCCTGGGAACCCACTCCAGTATTCTTGCCTGGAGAGACACATGGACAGAGGAGCCTGGCGGGCTACAGTCCATGGGTCTGCAAAGAGATGGACACGACTGAGCGAGGAACACTATGGAGTTCAGCTGAGGTTAGGTTGTTGGCTGGCTGTGCTTGTATTATCTTGACTCCATAGCCTGCACTGGTCTTATTCATATTTAAAGTTTTTAAAAAACTTTTTCCTGTGTTTTCCTCTCCCATCTGTTTTATATTTTTAATTGTAAGTTTTATCAGGGTATGGTTGGTTTACAATGTTGTGTTAGTTTCAGATGTATGGTGAACTGAATCAGTTAGATGTATACAGGTATGCACTCTAGACTCTTTTCCCATATAAGGCACTAGAGAGCAGTGAGTAGGGTTTCCTGTGCTATAGAGGAGGTCCTTACCAGTTATCTATTTTATATATAGTGGTGTTTATACATTGGGCTTCCCTGGTAGCTCAGCTGGTAAAGAATCCACCTGCAATGCAGGAGACCTGGGTTCGATCCCTGGGTCGGGAAGATCCCCTGCAGGAGGGCATGGCTGCCCACTCCAGCGTTCTTGCCTGGAGAAGCCCATGGACAGAGGAGCCTGGTGGGCTACAGTCCATGGCATTGCAAAGAGTCAGACATGACTGAGTGACTAAGCACAGCACAGACTATATAGGTCAGTCCAAATTTCCAAATTTATACCCCTCCCTGCTTTCCCCTGATAACCACATGTTCTTTTATTTTAAAAAGTCTTATTAAAGAGGTTTTTATTCTTCATGGAGATACAATGTATCATACACATTAAGAGCACATCATACACAGCAAGGTGCACATGGTCATGACTTGCAGTGGATTTTTTTTTTTTTTTTGCCCACTTCTATTGGTCTTTCATTTATTTATTTTCATCCATCTTTGTTTTTTGGCCTATGTGGGCCTCCCATCACTATGGCCTCTCTCGCTGCAGAGCACTGGCTCTGGACACTTGCGCTTCAGAGCGCCAGCTCATAATGGGATACACTGGTCCAGCCGCTCCGCAGCACACAGGATCCTTCCAGGCCAGGGATCGAACTGGTGCCCCCTGCACTGCAAGGCGGACTCTCCACCCACTGGACCACCAGGGAAACCCTGCAGTGGATTTTTATACACATCACCAATTGTAGATGAGCCTGAGCTATTCATCCATTCACCCAGCCAGTGTGATGCTGTGGTGTGGAATGATCTGATGTGGCTTCACATTTCCAGAGTTTTGAAAAAAATTTTGGCTGTGTGGAGTCTTCATTGCTACATGCAAATTTTCTCTAGTTGCCCTTCCTGGTGGTGCCTGGGCTTCTCATTGGGTGGATTCTATCATTGCAAAGCACGAGCTCTTGGCACCAGGGCTCAGGAGTTGTGGCTCACCGGCTTAGTCGCCCTGAGGCATGAGGGATCTTCCCAGACCGGGGATTGAATCTTTGTCGTCTGCATGGGCAGGCGTATTCTTAACCACTGGACCATCAGGGAGGTCCCACGCTCCTAGGTTTATCTTCCACACTTTTTCTCTTTGCTGGGTTCATACTAATTGCAAGCCATATGATACCTGCTGTGGTCCAGACACGGTTCTAAGCCTCTGTCCTAAACTAACGCATATTAGCCCTACGAAGTTGGTGCCATTCCCAGTGTCCGCATGTGGATAGCGAGGCACAGAGAGGTCAACTGCCTACCTAAGGTTGCACAGCTGACGAGTTACCATGCTGCACACCTGAATGCTCTGGTTCTAAAGCCCCTCATAGGCTACATGTCCTGACATGCCCACACACTTGGTACAGACAAGTGGAATTACTGATCCCAGTTTACAGATAAGGAGTAAGACTCAGCCAGCTTCCAGTACCTTGCTTAAATACCTCTAAGAGCTTCAATACCTCTCAGCAAGAGTCAGACTGAGGACTCTGCCAGTTTCCAAATCTGTATCGTTCATTACTACCTGAAGAGAAGTTGAAAACACCTTTCCTTTGGACTGGCATTTTTGAGGTACCTGTTGACCCCCTGCAGGAATCCCAAGTTTGGGGGAAAGCAGGAACTCTGTCTTATGGGCCTCTTGTCGCCAATAGTTGCTAATCCTGTGGCCCACACTCGAGACGAACCAGTGAGGGGAGAGAAGGCTCGAGAAGAAACATGCCTGCTGTCGGCAATGGCAGATTCCCAGGCCCCACCTGGATGAGGCTGTGACCAAAGAAAACGCTGTCTTTCCCACTCACCTCCTCACCTCCCTCCTCCCCAAGCTCCTGGGTCCAGGTCTTCCTAACTTTTCCCAGGGGGATTGTAAATCTTGCATTTCCCATTTTCCTCCAGCTCGAAAGGATATGAATTCTGTAAATCTTGGCCTGAGTGACCATCGAGAGGCATGAAATATGGCAGGAAAGAGGCCGGGGAGTCAGAGTTTATGCAGAATGCAGCATCCAGTGGCGGGGCTGGGCAGACCCAAGGCCCTGGGGGACCCCTCGGGCTGCAGAGAGACGCCCCGGCCACCTCGGCTGTCACTGTAAGATGGTCACGGTCGCCGCCGTGCCGAGGTCCTAGGAGCGTCACGGGGGCCTGAGGCAGAGGTGACCTGGAAGAAGCTCCACAGGGTCCTGTCCTGTCCTGACTCCGGAGAGTGGGGGGGACGGGAGACGCATCCATTAGGACTGACAGGGCGGCAGGAAGGAGTTAGCTGTGTGGAGAGGAAGAACTTCCTGCGGGGAAAGCTTATTCGGCCTGGGGATGAGTTATTGAGAGACGCGGTGGAAGTGGCTTCCTGGCTCGGAGACAAAGATGGATAGCGCCGGGTCCGCGAGGGGTCGTCCCTGCCGGCTTGTCTGCGTGCATCCTCGACCCCTTTGGGGAGACGGGTATCAGCTACGTCTCCCTCCGAGGTCACTCCCAGATACTCAGTGAGCATACAACTCCCCTTTGAGAGCAGGTGTCATGATTTTACTCTTTTGTTTTGGTATTATAGGATGACTCTAGGTTCACTATAATCTTTTTAAAAAAATCCACAAATAATTAAGGTGAGAGTGAAGTAGAGAAGGAAACGTCCCTCTTGGCGTCTCTCAAGTCCTGCTCTCGTTTCTGTAGGCAACGGCTGTCGACGTTCGGGGTGTCGATCTTGATGGCCTTTGTGAGTGTGCGTTCACACCTGGACACAGCAGTGCTTGTGCGATTTTTAGTTTTCGGTGTAGACAGGTATGGACTCTGCTCACTGTTCCGACATGTGCACTTTTCCTCTGGTAACGTCACAGGCATCTTTCCATGCTAACGTGTATGGTTCGTGTTTATTTTCAGACAGTAACTTCATGTTCATAAACTAGATGTGCCATCATGTAGCTAACCCGTCCTGAACTGGTTTACCTTCAGGTTATTCTCCAAAGTTGGTCAGTGCTGCAGTAAACCACTCGTGTGCCTTCGTATGTCTCCGTGTTCCTCCGTGGGAACAAGGCTCTTTCTTTCTTTCGGCTGCACTGGGTCTTCCATTGGTGTGTGTAGGCAAGACATAGACGACTTAATCTATAAAGGTTTTTCAAAATAAGCTCTTAGAGGACTAAAATAATAGGGTTCCCCATTGGTAAAAATGGGTGATAACGGTCTCTCACACTTCAAGGGACTGTGTTTTCCTCACCTTGGCTCTGGTGATCCTCAGTCCTCCATCGTCTGCCTCGGCTCCAGGGTCTTCTCCTCACTGTCCTGACTCCGGAGAGTGGGGGACGGGAGACGCATCCATTAGGACTGACAGGGCGGCAGGAAGGAGTTAGCTGTGTGGAGAGGAAGAACTTCCTGCGGGGAAAGCTTATTCGGCCTGGGGATGAGTTATTGAGAGACGCGGTGGAAGTGGCTTCCTGGCTCGGAGACAAAGATGGATAGCGCCGGGTCCGCGAGGGGTCGTCCCTGCCGGCTTGTCTGCGTGCATCCTCGACCCCTTTGGGGAGACGGGTATCAGCTACGTCTCCCTCCGAGGTCACTCCCAGATACTCAGTGAGCATACAACTCCCCTTTGAGAGCAGGTGTCATGATTTTACTCTTTTGTTTTGGTATTATAGGATGACTCTAGGTTCACTATAATCTTTTTAAAAAAATCCACAAATAATTAAGGTGAGAGTGAAGTAGAGAAGGAAACGTCCCTCTTGGCGTCTCTCAAGTCCTGCTCTCGTTTCTGTAGGCAACGGCTGTCGACGTTCGGGGTGTCGATCTTGATGGCCTTTGTGAGTGTGCGTTCACACCTGGACACAGCAGTGCTTGTGCGATTTTTAGTTTTCGGTGTAGACAGGTATGGACTCTGCTCACTGTTCCGACATGTGCACTTTTCCTCTGGTAACGTCACAGGCATCTTTCCATGCTAACGTGTATGGTTCGTGTTTATTTTCAGACAGTAACTTCATGTTCATAAACTAGATGTGCCATCATGTAGCTAACCCGTCCTGAACTGGTTTACCTTCAGGTTATTCTCCAAAGTTGGTCAGTGCTGCAGTAAACCACTCGTGTGCCTTCGTATGTCTCCGTGTTCCTCCGTGGGAACAAGGCTCTTTCTTTCTTTCGGCTGCACTGGGTCTTCCATTGGTGTGTGTAGGCAAGACATAGACGACTTAATCTATAAAGGTTTTTCAAAATAAGCTCTTAGAGGACTAAAATAATAGGGTTCCCCATTGGTAAAAATGGGTGATAACGGTCTCTCACACTTCAAGGGACTGTGTTTTCCTCACCTTGGCTCTGGTGATCCTCAGTCCTCCATCGTCTGCCTCGGCTCCAGGGCCCCTCTCCTCTCGTCTCCTGGTCTCAAGAGGCCAGCTTGTGTGAGGCTTCAGGGAGAAGCTGAAACCCATGGCTTCCTGGGTCAACTTTCTCCTGTTTTATTTTATTTAATTAATTTATTAATTTAATTTATTTATTTATTTTGGGCGGGGGTCGGGTTGGGGAGGGAGGGGAGCGGGCGGGCCATTTCTATTGGTCTTTCATTCCTCCGTTTTCATCCGCCTTTGTTCCTTGTCTCCTGCGGCCCTCCCATTGTGGCTGCGTCTGTCGTTGCAGAGCGCCAGCTCTGGGCGCATGCGCTCCAGAGCTCCGGCTCGGTGATTGGACACATCAGTCCAGCCGCTCCGCGGCACGTGGGATCTTCCAGGGCCAGGGATCGAACCGGCGCCCCTTGCACTGCAAGGCGGTGTCCTTATCCACTGGACCACCAGGGGAAGCCCCTCCTGTTTTATTTTGATTCTTACCACTAAGCATAACTAAAAGCCTCCCCTTTCCTCCTTTCCTTCTACCAAAATAAAAGGAATGAGCCTTCTCCAGGACAGAGTGACTCCCTTTACTTGAGCATCTGGGCCACCCTTTTTGAAATTTTTAGAGGGATTGTGCAGCATCATTTACACCAAGTTTTTCTCTGATTGTGTTCTGCAAAATACTAGTGGCCTGAACATGTCAAAGAAGGCTCTAAGTGGGACCATAATCAATCAATCAATCTATCTGTCTGTCTGTCTATCTATCTATCTATCTATCCATCCATCCATCCATCTTCCTGTCTGTCTATCCATCCATCCTTCTATCCATCCACCTGCCTATCTGCCTGTCACCTATCTATCCATCTATCCAGTGGCCCATCATCTATGTATTCCATCCATCCATCCACTAACTTCCTCTCATGTACCTTTCTATGATCTTCTGTGATCAGATCTGTTGGGAGCTTACACACCAGCCCACATCCTCACGAGGGCTGCACTGGGTCTTCCATTGGTGTGTGTAGGCAAGACATAGACGACTTAATCTATAAAGGTTTTTCAAAATAAGCTCTTAGAGGACTAAAATAATAGGGTTCCCCATTGGTAAAATGGGTGATAACGGTCTCTCACACTTCAAGGGACTGTGTTTTCCTCACCTTGGCTCTGGTGATCCTCAGTCCTCCATCGTCTGCCTCGGCTCCAGGGCCCCTCTCCTCTCGTCTCCTGGTCTCAAGAGGCCAGCTTGTGTGAGGCTTCAGGGAGAAGCTGAAACCCATGGCTTCCTGGGTCAACTTTCTCCTGTTTTATTTTATTTAATTAATTTATTAATTTAATTTATTTATTTATTTTGGGAAGGGGGTGAGTTGGGGAGGGAGGGAAGCGGCCAAGCCACTTCTATTGGTCTTTCATTCCTCCGTTTTCATCCGCCTTTGTTCCTTGTCTCCTGCGGCCCTCCCATTGTGGCTGCGTCTGTCGTTGCAGAGCGCCAGCTCTGGGCGCATGCGCTCCAGAGCTCCGGCTCGGTGATTGGACACATCAGTCCAGCCGCTCCGCGGCACGTGGGATCTTCCAGGGCCAGGGATCGAACCGGCGCCCCTTGCACTGCAAGGCGGTGTCCTTATCCACTGGACCACCAGGGGAAGCCCCTCCTGTTTTATTTTGATTCTTACCACTAAGCATAACTAAAAGCCTCCCCTTTCCTCCTTTCCTTCTACCAAAATAAAAGGAATGAGCCTTCTCCAGGACAGAGTGACTCCCTTTACTTGAGCATCTGGGCCACCCTTTTTGAAATTTTTAGAGGGATTGTGCAGCATCATTTACACCAAGTTTTTCTCTGATTGTGTTCTGCAAAATACTAGTGGCCTGAACATGTCAAAGAAGGCTCTAAGTGGGACCATAATCAATCAATCAATCTATCTGTCTGTCTGTCTATCTATCTATCTATCTATCCATCCATCCATCCATCTTCCTGTCTGTCTATCCATCCATCCTTCTATCCATCCACCTGCCTATCTGCCTGTCACCTATCTATCCATCTATCCAGTGGCCCATCATCTATGTATTCCATCCATCCATCCACTAACTTCCTCTCATGTACCTTTCTATGATCTTCTGTGATCAGATCTGTTGGGAGCTTACACACCAGCCCACATCCCTCACGATGGCCAGAGTGCAATCACATACTCCACACTCTGCAGTGAACTCCCACTAGCCACAACCGGTTTATTTTCATCTTAACCAGGGATTCCCCAAACTGAATTGCAGACAGACCCTCTTTTCCATGTATTTTTCCTTCACAGAACATCTCCTGAAACCAGGGTGCCATGCATCAGATTTGGGCCGGTGCTGAGCTGTAGACCTCCTGAAGGGAACTCCAGTCCAGCCATGGGCTGCCGGCTCCACTGTACTGCTGGGCCCTTGCAGTTTCCAATGCAGCCCCGCGGCGCATACTGTGTGCCAGCCCCGTGTATGCTCGTGACCACCCTGGCGCAACAGCTCTGTTCTCTTCCTGTCTTGACAATGAAAAAGGGGGAGGCTCGGAGATGAAGTCATTTGTCTCTGGTTAGATCGACAGTGAGTGGCAGAACTGGAGTTCAGACCCAGGTAGCCATGAGTCTACAGTCCTTGGTCTACACCACACCATTTGTCTCCGAGCAGCATGAAAACCAAAGGCTACGCTTCTACACTGAAAAGACCTCACGTCCTAGTCAGTTTCTTCAGAGGGTGTCCATTACCTGAACCCTTATCTGTCTTAGCTGATGAAGAGCTGAAAGTGTGCTTCAGGTTCAGAGGGTGAGATCAACAGCCCCTCGTTTTGGTGGCACCTTCTACAGGACAGAGTGACTCCCTTTACTTGAGCATCTGGGCCACCCTTTTTGAAATTTTTAGAGGGATTGTGCAGCATCATTTACACCAAGTTTTTCTCTGATTGTGTTCTGCAAAATACTAGTGGCCTGAACATGTCAAAGAAGGCTCTAAGTGGGACCATAATCAATCAATCAATCTATCTGTCTGTCTGTCTATCTATCTATCTATCTATCCATCCATCCATCCATCTTCCTGTCTGTCTATCCATCCATCCTTCTATCCATCCACCTGCCTATCTGCCTGTCACCTATCTATCCATCTATCCAGTGGCCCATCATCTATGTATTCCATCCATCCATCCACTAACTTCCTCTCATGTACCTTTCTATGATCTTCTGTGATCAGATCTGTTGGGAGCTTACACACCAGCCCACATCCCTCACGATGGCCAGAGTGCAATCACATACTCCACACTCTGCAGTGAACTCCCACTAGCCACAACCGGTTTATTTTCATCTTAACCAGGGATTCCCCAAACTGAATTGCAGACAGACCCTCTTTTCCATGTATTTTTCCTTCACAGAACATCTCCTGAAACCAGGGTGCCATGCATCAGATTTGGGCCGGTGCTGAGCTGTAGACCTCCTGAAGGGAACTCCAGTCCAGCCATGGGCTGCCGGCTCCACTGTACTGCTGGGCCCTTGCAGTTTCCAATGCAGCCTCGCGGCGCATACTGTGTGCCAGCCCCGTGTATGCTCGTGACCACCCTGGCGCAACAGCTCTGTTCTCTTCCTGTCTTGACAATGAAAAAGGGGGAGGCTCGGAGATGAAGTCATTTGTCTCTGGTTAGATCGACAGTGAGTGGCAGAACTGGAGTTCAGACCCAGGTAGCCATGAGTCTACAGTCCTTGGTCTACACCACACCATTTGTCTCCGAGCAGCATGAAAACCAAAGGCTACGCTTCTACACTGAAAAGACCTCACGTCCTAGTCAGTTTCTTCAGAGGGTGTCCATTACCTGAACCCTTATCTGTCTTAGCTGATGAAGAGCTGAAAGTGTGCTTCAGGTTCAGAGGGTGAGATCAACAGCCCCCTCGTTTTTGGTGGCACGTTTATGAACAGATGCAAGGCAGGAAATAGGTATCCTCCACCCCTGCCCCGGGGTGTCTGCAGACAGAACAAAGAGCAGGTTCCATGCCCGGCCAGCGTGCAGCGCCTACAGCACGTGATTGCTGCCTGACGGTGCAAAGAGGATTCCAGGCCTGGGTCCATCTGGTTTGTGTATCGTCAATGAGCTGTTAAAGTGTCAGGACTTAACTTCTCTGGCTTCGAGGAAGTCTCATGAGGTTTTATTGAGCAGTTAAGATGGGTGTAAACCTCATTGGTGGGACCTGCTTCTTCCCCCTATGAAGTAAGAGACACGAACCGTTCAGAGGACGGAGAAGCACAAGGTTAGAAATAAGACAGTGGCGCTCCCGTCTGCAAAATGAAAGTGCCAGGGATTTGGAATCCAGGCTTCATCAATTGTGCACCATCATGGCAATTGATTTTCTCCCTCTCAGCCTCAGTCCCTCCTCTCTGCTGTGGGGACACTGACGTTGCCCAACTCCCAGAGCTATGCTGGGTATGAAGGTAAGGACAGTTATCCTGGTGTCTGCAAGTGGGAGAGGGAGCTGCTCACTTCTTTTTGGTTCCTCTCTCCAAAGGAACCTGAAAGAATCACAGGGACCTCTTCTCTTGTTTCTGTTCTCCCTCTTGCCTGGTCAGCATGAGGCCGTATTTCTATACGTGATCATATAAAAGATTCTCAAGAATGACATGCAGCTGCTTCGCATTCTGTGATGGTGGCTGGTTCTGAACATCCATCAGCTTTGGAAAGAACATGAGAACGTGGCTGCAGGCGGAGGAGGGGGCAGCAGGAAGTGCTGGTTTTAAAACATGTTTGAAAATTCCTCAGCGCATCTCTCATCAAAGGATGGAGTCTTAATTCCTTTTCACTGGGATGTGAGCTGGGCTTGGTACCTTGCTTCTAATGAATAGAATATGGCAGACGTGAGGCTCTGTGACTTTCGAGGTAGGTTGGGAAGTCATGGCAGCTTCCTCCTGGTTTTCTTGCTTGGGGCACTTGCCTTCGGACTTCTGAAACTTGACACCTCTCTCTCTCTTTCTCCTCTGTCACATCTTGGTTCTCCGGTTCTCTTGTATAATGACCTAATTTTCTCCTCCTGAACATGAGTCTTATGTGTGGAACTTATAGGTAGGGAAGGCCGTGGTCAAATAAATAGTCAAGCAGACAATAGCTGCTACACGGATATCTACTCTTCTGTTGTTGTTTCATTTCTTACCCCCCTTCTTCTACCCAAAACTCCCTACTTTCTTTGGGGGAACTGCTCCTCCTCTGCGGCATGTGGTTTCTGCTAGACCTGCTGGTAATGTCTGGCATGCTGACATCCACGGGCCCAAGGGTGGACATGTGACTCATGCTGGCCGATCATGGTTGTTTGCCCCTCTGGATGCACTGATTGGCTAAGGGAGGGTCACATGACCCAAAGGGAGCCCACTGGAGTTCCTTTCTGGCAACATCTGTGGGCAAAAGGAAGTGGGAAGGATGCAAATCTGGATGGAGCTGTCTGTCTCCATAATACTCTTTCCGGTTTATATGACACCTGGAGAAAAAACCCTGTTTTCCATGAGAAAAAAGGGGGGTCAACATACAAGAAATCAACCAAACCGAGACTTGGGCGTGGAGAGAGGATGAGAGAGAGTTCAGGCCTCCGAGATCTCTGGAAAGCCTGTCTCTAGGACTCAGCTGTTATGTGAGCCAACATAGCATCTTTTCAGACTGAGCTGGTTTAACTTGGGTTTCTCTTACAACATAAGAGTTACGAGAGGGCTTAAGAGGGAAAACTGATTGCCCACCAGGGTCACGAGGGCGCCCCGGAGAAAGTCCATCTTGGCGGAAATGAGCCAGATGAGTAGAATACCGTTAGACCAATGGTAGAGTGATGGGTTGAGAAGAGTGTTTTCCAGATAGAGGGTGTGACATGTGCTAGTGGCCTGAGTCAGGAGGAAGAGAGTTCCAGTCGGAGAAGTAAAGGAAGTGAGTATGGCTGGAAGGGAGAGATTGGACAGACGCACTGGTGGCTTTCAGTGTAGGAGGACCTGACTTACAGTCACAGGAGTCTGACCCTGGAAACACCTGAAGCTCAGTAACCAGCATGCCTGCCCCAGACAACTTCTTTAATTCTTTCTCCATTATCTCTTGCATCCAGCCATGTCCTCAGGACCTCTTCTTTGCAGCTTCTCTCTTTTCATCTTTTTGATCTTGGTATGTCATGTTCCGTCTCTCATCTGCTTGGAGAAACCAAAAGCCCTTCTTTTATTAGGTGGGTCAGGGGCTTTAAACTTCAAGGTGAGCTGGAATCAGAATCACCTGGAGAGCCTGAGATAAGTTCCGATCTCTCATCCCTACTTTCTTTGGGGGAACTGCTCCTCCTCTGCGGCATGTGGTTTCTGCTAGACCTGCTGGTAATGTCTGGCATGCTGACATCCACGGGCCCAAGGGTGGACATGTGACTCATGCTGGCCGATCATGGTTGTTTGCCCCTCTGGATGCACTGATTGGCTAAGGGAGGGTCACATGACCCAAAGGGAGCCCACTGGAGTTCCTTTCTGGCAACATCTGTGGGCAAAAGGAAGTGGGAAGGATGCAAATCTGGATGGAGCTGTCTGTCTCCATAATACTCTTTCCGGTTTATATGACACCTGGAGAAAAACCATGTTTTCCATGAGAAAAAAGGGGGGTCAACATACAAGAAATCAACCAAACCGAGACTTGGGCGTGGAGAGAGGATGAGAGAGAGTTCAGGCCTCCGAGATCTCTGGAAAGCCTGTCTCTAGGACTCAGCTGTTATGTGAGCCAACATAGCATCTTTTCAGACTGAGCTGGTTTAACTTGGGTTTCTCTTACAACATAAGAGTTACGAGAGGGCTTAAGAGGGAAAACTGATTGCCCACCAGGGTCACGAGGGCGCCCCGGAGAAAGTCCATCTTGGCGGAAATGAGCCAGATGAGTAGAATACCGTTAGACCAATGGTAGAGTGATGGGTTGAGAAGAGTGTTTTCCAGATAGAGGGTGTGACATGTGCTAGTGGCCTGAGTCAGGAGGAAGAGAGTTCCAGTCGGAGAAGTAAAGGAAGTGAGTATGGCTGGAAGGGAGAGATTGGACAGACGCACTGGTGGCTTTCAGTGTAGGAGGACCTGACTTACAGTCACAGGAGTCTGACCCTGGAAACACCTGAAGCTCAGTAACCAGCATGCCTGCCCCAGACAACTTCTTTAATTCTTTCTCCATTATCTCTTGCATCCAGCCATGTCCTCAGGACCTCTTCTTTGCAGCTTCTCTCTTTTCATCTTTTTGATCTTGGTATGTCATGTTCCGTCTCTCATCTGCTTGGAGAAACCAAAAGCCCCTTCTTTTATTAGGTGGGTCAGGGGGCTTTTAAACTTCAAGGTGAGCTGGAATCAGAATCACCTGGAGAGCCTGAGATAGCACAGACCCCTGGCCATCACCCCTAGAGTTCTTGATCAGCAGGTCTGTCCAGGATTGGGCCTGAGGATGGGGATTTCTAACAGGTTCCCAGGGGATGCTGCTCCTGCTGGTCTCAGGACTGAATGTGGGTCCAGTGATGCAGAACAGCTTCTCTCTCTACTACCCTTCATCCCTCATAGTATGGCCGCCTCTTCTTCAACCCAAAGGATCATTCTGCTCCATCACAAACACGTGACCTGTCCTCAGTTTATTTGTCTGTAACGTGCAGATAATAACGGCACCTAACAGGTAGGTGTTTCCTGTATTTAAATGGTTAGAACCACGACTGGTATTATTTAGGTGTTAGCTATGATTGCTTTGGCAATTAGTATCTCTCAAGGATAGCCACACCCACTCTTCCAGTCTCATATGTTTGTCTCAGAATGTGACCTGGGTACTCCTCCCACTGAGTGTGGGGCCTGTATCTCTTTGAAGCTGGTGAGCCATCGTGACTGCTTTGACCAGTAGTGGAGAAGACGTGACACTCTGGGACCTCTGAGGCCAGCTCATAAATAGGTTGTACACTTTCTCCTATGGTCTGGAGTGACTCATTCTTGGAGTGAACCGCCATATTGTGAGGAAGCTCAAAAGCCCACGAGGGATGCTGCATGTTGGTGTTCTGGCCAACGGCCTGGTTGTGGACCCAGCCAACAGCTTGTATCAGCTGCCAGATCTGTGAGGAAAAGCACCGCCAGATGATCCTAGCCCCTCGCCATTGGATTGCCCCCCATGCGTAAGACCTTCCAGCTGAGGCCTCAGACATCACAGGCAGAGCCAAGCTGTTCTCACTAGATCCTGTCCAAATTCCTGACCCACAGAGTGAGTGAGCACAAATAACTTCTACACTAAATCTTGTTGTGGTTTGTTATATCTCAGTAGCAAGCAGACCAATTATTAATTGCCATTAAGTATTATGTATCCCAAGAGACAAATGGCCAAACAATACCACTCCCCAAGAAAGCAGAAAGGGATGGAGTTGATTTTCATCCGTCTTTGTTCCTTGGCTCCTGTGGGCCTCCCATCGCGGCAGCGTCTGTCGTTGCATGCGCCCCAGAGCTCTGGCTCAGTGATTGGAACCATCGGCCCGGCCGCTCCGCGGGACGCAGGATCCCCCCAGGCCAGGGACCGAACCGGCGCCCCCTGCACTGCAAGGCGGTGTTCTTAACCCACTGGACCACCAGGGGAAGCCCCTTGATTTTCGTTTTAAAAGATCTTTCCTCCTTTTCCCTATTAAATGCTGTTCCCAGTGTTATCGTAGGTGAGGTATGCAGCCTCTCTGTGCCCCAGGATCCTCATGTGTGAATGAAGAATAATACCCGGTTTTAGGAAACTGAGGACCACAGGGACGAGGCAGGGTGCTCTGGATGAAGCTGGCTTTCTTGACCCTTGGGATGGATGGCTCACGGAGAAGCCTGGCAGCCTCCCCACTGTCAGGGCTGCAGTCAGAGGCTAGAGTATGGAAGCTGGCTTTCTTGACCCTTGGGATGGATGGCACTCACGTTCCCCTCTGGGTACCTCCCACTGAGTGTGGGGCCTGTATCTCTTTGAAGCTGGTGAGCCATCGTGACTGCTTTGACCAGTAGTGGAGAAGACGTGACACTCTGGGACCTCTGAGGCCAGCTCATAAATAGGTTGTACACTTTCTCCTATGGTCTGGAGTGACTCATTCTTGGAGTGAACCGCCATATTGTGAGGAAGCTCAAAAGCCCACGAGGGGATGCTGCATGTTGGTGTTCTGGCCAACGGCCTGGTTGTGGACCCAGCCAACAGCTTGTATCAGCTGCCAGATCTGTGAGGAAAAGCACCGCCAGATGATCCTAGCCCCTCGCCATTGGATTGCCCCCCATGCGTAAGACCTTCCAGCTGAGGCCTCAGACATCACAGGCAGAGCCAAGCTGTTCTCACTAGATCCTGTCCAAATTCCTGACCCACAGAGTGAGTGAGCACAAATAACTTCTACACTAAATCTTGTTGTGGTTTGTTATATCTCAGTAGCAAGCAGACCAATTATTAATTGCCATTAAGTATTATGTATCCCAAGAGACAAATGGCCAAACAATACCACTCCCCAAGAAAGCAGAAAGGGATGGAGTTGATTTTCATCCGTCTTTGTTCCTTGGCTCCTGTGGGCCTCCCATCGCGGCAGCGTCTGTCGTTGCATGCGCCCCAGAGCTCTGGCTCAGTGATTGGACACATCGGTCCAGCCGCTCCGCGGCACGCAGGATCCCCCCAGGCCAGGGACCGAACCGGCGCCCCCTGCACTGCAAGGCGGTGTTCTTAACCCACTGGACCACCAGGGGAAGCCCCTTGATTTTCGTTTTAAAAGATCTTTCCTCCTTTTCCCTATTAAATGCTGTTCCCAGTGTTATCGTAGGTGAGGTATGCAGCCTCTCTGTGCCCCAGGATCCTCATGTGTGAATGAAGAATAATACCCGGTTTTAGGAAACTGAGGACCACAGGGACGAGAGGCAGGCGGGTGCTCTGGATGAAGCTGGCTTTCTTGACCCTTGGGATGGATGGCTCACGGAGAAGCCTGGCAGCCTCCCCCACTGTCAGGGCTGCAGTCAGAGGCTAGAGTTAAGGCCTCTGGAGAAACTCAACAGCTGTCCCAGCCTACAGAGGAGCACTGTGGCCATGTGAGGAGGGGGATGCAGCTGCTGGCCCACCCCCATGCCCCCCGCCAGCTTATTTTGGGGGATGAGCACTCATCTGTTTCCCCTCTCTGGGCTTGTCTGAACTCTCTTTGCCTCCCTTACTGGACCTCTGTCCTCCAGACTTGAGGCAGCACCCACGTAAGTGTGGCCAGCTTTGGTTTTGCCTTGAAGACTCCCCAGCCTTCAACTCGACTCCCAGGGAAAGGGGCAGAGGACTGGGTGGGGGCAAGACGAGGTCGCATGCCGCTGCTTGGGGGTCCTGAAGCGTCTACCTGCCTGAAGTGACTAGACAAGCGTCCCTGGCGCCCTCTCTCTGCCTTGCCTGGCTCTCTTCCTCTTCATCCGCCGCCATGTGTCCAGCCAGCTCGCCCCCTTCTCCCCGCCTGTCTCCGGTTCTGATCCTTCCCCAGATCCCTGTCTTGAATTTCCTTGGTGGGGATGATGGAAGACGGTGGCCACTCAGTACAGGACCGTGAAACCCAAAGCAGATGCTCCACGTACAAGCCAGCGGGCTCTGCTGCCCCGACCCTGGGGCCAGCCAGCTTAAATCCTCCAGGGGCACCTAGGTCCTCTCAGGACCCTCCCCAGAGCCTGCAGTGTCCTGGGGGTCCTGCCTACCCCTCTGCCCTCCCCCTGTGCCTCGAGTGTCCATGCAGTCAGGACTCCAGCCATCCCGACTGCCCTTCAGTTCCTTGAGTACCACGTGTCCTTAGTTGCCAGGCCTCTGCTCACACCCTTCCTTCTGCTTTGTTTGCTTTCCCTTTCCTTTCCCTCTCGCTGATCTCAATGCAAGGATCAGTCCTGTTGGGAAGGCCCCAGACCCTCCCCTCCGCCGCCTCTGCGCCTCCCCTGGTCCTGCCCTTGCATGTGCTCAGAGCACGCACCCCTCCCCTCTTGTCAGGTACACCATCGCATTGACCTCTGTTTGCACAGCACGGTTTTCGGCCCTTTGGGAGCCAGGCACGTACTCAGCCTTCCCCTCATTTCCCCAGTAAATACAGCACAGCGCTCAGTGCAGCAGAAGTCCTTATGACGTGTGTGTTTGTGGATAAATGAATGCACGGGCAGGCGTCACCCTGGCTGGTGCGTGCCCTTCCCTTTGGATTTCTGTCAGCATCAAAACCCTTCCAGAGGGCTTCCCTGCTGGTCCAGGGGTTCAGGCGCCTGCCTTGTAGTGCAGGGACACAGGTTTGGTCCCTGGTCCGGGAAGATCCCACATGCCTAGAGAGGAACCTCTACTCTCCACTAGAGAAAGCCTGTCAATAAATACATCTAAACAACAACAACAACCCTTCTAGAAAAGACAGAATGGCGCACACTTGTAAGGTGGGGTTGGGGCCTGTGGCTTTTTCCCTGCTGTGCTTTGCTCCTCTTCATCTCGGGAGGAACCTGGAACGCTCAGGAGAAGTTCAGGGCCATGTGTCCTGGGCTTGCCTTTTCAGGTTGCTCCTTATATCTGCGTGGCCTTGGACAAAGTACATAACCACCTTATTTCTCATCTGTAAAATGGACTAATTGTAGGGTCACAAGTGTTTCGTTCTTTAGTCTGTAAACCTTTATTTAGTTTTAGCTGCACTAGGTCTTTGTCACGGCCCACGGGCGTTCTCTAGTTGCAGCGATGGGGGCTGCTGTCTAGTCGTGGCTGGTAGGCTCGGTAGTTGTGGAGCACGGGGTTCGTTGCTCTGCTGCACGTAGAAACTTCCCGGACCAGGGATCGAACCCATGTCCCCTGCATTGGCAGGCGGCTTCTTAACCACGGGACCACCAGGGAGGTCTGATGTATGTGTGAATACATACACAGTGCTGAGAACGGAGGTGAGCCCACAGTAAGGACTCTGAATTATTACCACTATTTATGATTATTATCCTTAGGAAAGATGGCTGTGTTAGCCTGTTCTGTCTCCATCCGCCTCCCCTGTCCAGGTGCCATCGCTGGCCCCTGTCCCGCTCATCACCAAGGCTGGTGTTCCCTCATCCCGGCTCCTCTGGATTTCGGGACTCCCTACACGGGAGCCTGGCCCTGGAGCAGGACGGTGACCCGTGGACAATGCATCACGCCTGTCAGGGTCCTATTGCTTCAGCGGCTGGGGAGGCCGTGTCCTGCTGGGAGAGATAACTTCCCATAAAGACGGATGGCCTTCCACGCCTTGACAGCACTCCAACTGAGAGAGATCAGGGCCCTGCTGCGGGAGGAGAGGGGGCAGGTATTAAGTGGCCACTGGACCCCGTGTGGGGGACGAGGCGGGGCGCAGAGGCCGGTTCACGCGGATGAATAACGCCCAGCCTTGTAGACGGACAGGCTCAGTCTCATCGTGGAGGTAACCGCTCCGTGGCTCTAGGATTTCTTGGCATGCTGATGAAGCCCAGGGCTTGCAGGCACGCATTCTGGGGGGCCGTTGCCTTAAGAATAAGTCCTTGCTTTGCCGTTACACTGACGGCGAAGCTTGGCCCTGCTGAACCGGAAAGCAGCCGCGGGCCGTCTGGCAGTGAATGGGTGCGCTCCGCAGCACGGCAGTGAAACTGCTCACGGCAGCGAGCCTTGCTGGGGTTTGGCCCCCAAGCCCTCATACTGACCGCGCCGGTGATCGGGGGGACCTCAGGGAGAGCCATGCTGATGGTGACGACGATGATGCTAGGGACGGCGATGGTCGTGGTGACGGGCACGGTGAGGACGGCGGTGGTGGGGATGCGGATGTGATGCCTTGGCAGAACTCATCCTCGGTCACCCGTCGCTGATCGCCAGCACACCGGGGCCGGTGCGGAAACCTCATTTCCCTCCCAGCCAGCCCCCGCAGACCCTGGGTGTCTCCGCCTAGAGAGAATTGGGGAGCACACACTGGGAGAACAGGGCTGGGAATGGGAGGCCCTGGTGATCCTTTTTGCACCACCAGCACAGATTCTTGTGCGTCCCTGGGCACGTCCACTTTAAGGGCATATGTGCACTCTTTATTGAGCGAAGGAGGCAGCCCAGAGAGCCATGGAGTGGAGAGGAAACAGATAAAGACATCCATCAGCCAGAGGAGACATTTCAGTGAGTAACAGTTGTTTCTGCCATTAAAATAATCAGCTGTTGAGGAAGGGTTATTCTCTTCATGTCCAGAGGAATGGTAATGCCATCACGCACGTCTCCCTCGAGAACAGCTATCCTTTGTTTTCCTTCAAGGGGGAGACTCAGAGCGCGCAGTAGTGAAGAGCTTTGATTCTGGAATATCCAAGACCCGGCTAGGAAGTTCTGTCTCCCCTTCGAGCTGTGTGACGATGGGCAGATAAATTACCCTCTCTGAGCTTCCATCACTTCATCAGGCAAATGAGGGTAACAGCATCTACTTATGGCTGTTGTTGGGAATCAGTTGAGATGAAGGCTTTTCAGTGCCTGAGCAATTGCTAAGTCATGTCGCCCAGCCTTGTAGACGGACAGGCTCAGTCTCATCGTGGAGGTAACCGCTCCGTGGCTCTAGGATTTCTTGGCATGCTGATGAAGCCCAGGGCTTGCAGGCACGCATTCTGGGGGGCCGTTGCCTTAAGAATAAGTCCTTGCTTTGCCGTTACACTGACGGCGAAGCTTGGCCCTGCTGAACCGGAAAGCAGCCGCGGGCCGTCTGGCAGTGAATGGGTGCGCTCCGCAGCACGGCAGTGAAACTGCTCACGGCAGCGAGCCTTGCTGGGGTTTGGCCCCCAAGCCCTCATACTGACCGCGCCGGTGATCGGGGGGACCTCAGGGAGAGCCATGCTGATGGTGACGACGATGATGCTAGGGACGGCGATGGTCGTGGTGACGGGCACGGTGAGGACGGCGGTGGTGGGGATGCGGATGTGATGCCTTGGCAGAACTCATCCTCGGTCACCCGTCGCTGATCGCCAGCACACCGGGGCCGGTGCGGAAACCTCATTTCCTCCCAGCCAGCCCCCGCAGACCCTGGGTGTCTCCGCCTAGAGAGAATTGGGGAGCACACACTGGGAGAACAGGGCTGGGAATGGGAGGCCCTGGTGATCCTTTTTGCACCACCAGCACAGATTCTTGTGCGTCCCTGGGCACGTCCACTTTAAGGGCATATGTGCACTCTTTATTGAGCGAAGGAGGCAGCCCAGAGAGCCATGGAGTGGAGAGGAAACAGATAAAGACATCCATCAGCCAGAGGAGACATTTCAGTGAGTAACAGTTGTTTCTGCCATTAAAATAATCAGCTGTTGAGGAAGGGTTATTCTCTTCATGTCCAGAGGAATGGTAATGCCATCACGCACGTCTCCCTCGAGAACAGCTATCCTTTGTTTTCCTTCAAGGGGGAGACTCAGAGCGCGCAGTAGTGAAGAGCTTTGATTCTGGAATATCCAAGACCCGGCTAGGAAGTTCTGTCTCCCCTTCGAGCTGTGTGACGATGGGCAGATAAATTACCCTCTCTGAGCTTCCATCACTTCATCAGGCAAATGAGGGTAACAGCATCTACTTATGGCTGTTGTTGGGAATCAGTTGAGATGAAGGCTTTTCAGTGCCTGACACACATGGTTGTTGGTGTTCAATTGCTAAGTCATGTCCGACTCTTTGCGACCCCGTGGACTGTAGCTCGCCAGGTTCCCCGGCCTGTGGGGTTTTTCCACACTGGAGAGGGTTACCATTTCCTTCTCCAGCCTGGCACATGTAGATGCTAACTAAAGCTAATTATTACTAGGCTCTGTAACTGCCAATCCTTTGCCTGGGCCTGTTCTTTTGTCTCTTCTGTATACAGACTTCTGAAGATTGTTCTAAAACCCAACATTTTCTATGAGGAAAACAGCATAGTTTCTTTAAGCCATTCATATATGTTTTGATTTTTGCAATATTTATAGCGAGGTGGCACTGTTTTCAGGATCAAAAAGACCAAACAACAGACCTGTTACAGTCCATGTACAATTTCAAGGAAATTTTTTCAGTTTCCATATTTAAAAGGCACTCGGTGAAAGCAATGCCTCAACTTCTAACCATAAAGATAAACAATTTCATGGAACACACTGTCTGCTTTCTTTTACAGCTTGAAGAGGTAGGGAAATTCTTGGCATTAAACATGAATCTCCTGCTTATCCGACAGCCTGGCTCTTTCATAATTCTTGGTTGGCCCATGGTCCCTGGCACTTAGCTCAGATCTCAGCCCCATGAGGTCTAGATGTCGGTCAGAAAGGAGTTTCAAGTGTTGACTGACTTATCGGTACACCAGCGGGCACTGCGTTCTGCTTCCCTTGAGGTCCACCACGGGGAGTGTCTGAAGACCTCCTGCGTGGGGGAGGAAGAGAGGGCAAGAGAAGGAGGGAAGTGAGGAGTGGGGAGGAGGGAAGAGAGGAGGAGAGGAGCGGAGAAGAACGGGCATGTGCTTTGTGGATCAACAGGGGTTTCATCGGGAGCCATCTTGTCCTGGCTGTGTGACCCTAAGCGCGTGACTTAATTCTTCCAAACCTCAGTTCCCTTTTGTGTAAGTAAGATGAAAATACCTATTTTAGACAACGTCCAACAAAGCCTAACCAAGGTGCTGTGTGCTGCACCAAGTACGAGGGTCAACATGCAGTCTTTAGAATCAGGTTTTAAATATGAGCACAGCTCCTTTATTTTTTTTTTTAAACCTTTATTTTACTTTTAACTTTTACAGAGTTTTGTTGTTTACAGACATGCATGTTCCCAGATCAGTCACATGTGTATCCCCCCTTCCCACTCCTGCCAACCATCACACAGCACCCCTGAAGGATCCCCTTTTCTCACATAGCAATGACTAGAGCTGTTTTTTTCACTTATGATAGTACAGGCCTTCATGCTACTTCCTTTACGCCTCCCACCCTCTGTTCCTTCCCAACAATGTCCATATGTCCACTGTCCATGTCTGTCTTTCCGTTGCTTCACTGCGTGCACCATCATCACCATCTTGCAATAGATTCCATGTATATGTGTTAATATACTGTATTTGTTCTTCTCTTTCTGACTGACTTCATTTTTATGATATATTCTAGATCCAGCCACCTCACCTTAGACAATTTCAAGGAAATTTTTTCAGTTTCCATATTTAAAAGGCACTCGGTGAAAGCAATGCCTCAACTTCTAACCATAAAGATAAACAATTTCATGGAACACACTGTCTGCTTTCTTTTACAGCTTGAAGAGGTAGGGAAATTCTTGGCATTAAACATGAATCTCCTGCTTATCCGACAGCCTGGCTCTTTCATAATTCTTGGTTGGCCCATGGTCCCTGGCACTTAGCTCAGATCTCAGCCCCATGAGGTCTAGATGTCGGTCAGAAAGGAGTTTCAAGTGTTGACTGACTTATCGGTACACCAGCGGGCACTGCGTTCTGCTTCCCTTGAGGTCCACCACGGGGAGTGTCTGAAGACCTCCTGCGTGGGGGAGGAAGAGAGGGCAAGAGAAGGAGGGAAGTGAGGAGTGGGGAGGAGGGAAGAGAGGAGGAGAGGAGCGGAGAAGAACGGGCATGTGCTTTGTGGATCAACAGGGGTTTCATCGGGAGCCATCTTGTCCTGGCTGTGTGACCCTAAGCGCGTGACTTAATTCTTCCAAACCTCAGTTCCCTTTTGTGTAAGTAAGATGAAAATACCTATTTTAGACAACGTCCAACAAAGCCTAACCAAGGTGCTGTGTGCTGCACCAAGTACGAGGGTCAACATGCAGTCTTTAGAATCAGGTTTTAAATATGAGCACAGCTCCTTTATTTTTTTTTTTAAACCTTTATTTTACTTTTAACTTTTACAGAGTTTTGTTGTTTACAGACATGCATGTTCCCAGATCAGTCACATGTATATCCCCCCTTCCCACTCCTGCCAACCATCACACAGCACCCCTGAAGGATCCCCTTTTCTCACATAGCAATGACTAGAGCTGTTTTTTTCACTTATGATAGTACAGGCCTTCATGCTACTTCCTTTACGCCTCCCACCCTCTGTTCCTTCCCAACAATGTCCATATGTCCACTGTCCATGTCTGTCTTTCCGTTGCTTCACTGCGTGCACCATCATCACCATCTTGCAATAGATTCCATGTATATGTGTTAATATACTGTATTTGTTCTTCTCTTTCTGACTGACTTCATTTTTATGATATATTCTAGATCCAGCCACCTCACCTTAGAGCTGACTCTTCTGCATTTCTCTTTACAGCTGTGTAGTATTCTATTGTATATATGTACCAGAGCTTTTGTGTCCATTCGTTCGTCGATGGGCATCTAGGTTGCTTCCATGTTCTAGCTATTGTATAGAGAGCTGCAATGAACATTGGGGTACAGGTGCTTCTTTCAGATTTGATTTCATCAGGGTATAAGCCTAAGAGTGGGATTGCTGGGTTGTAGGGTGCTTCTATTTTTAGTTTTTAAAGAAATCTCCAGACTGTCTTCCATAGAGGCTGTATCAATCTACATTCCCACCAGCAATGCAGGAGTGTTCCCTTTTCTCCGCAGCCTCTCCAGCATTTATTGTCTGTTGATCTATGGATGATGGCCATTCTGACGGGTGTGAGGTTGTATCTCATTGTAGTTTTGATTTGCATTTCTCTAATTATAAGTGAAGTTGAGCATTGTTTCATGTGCTTTTGGGCCATCTGTATGTCGTCTTTAGAGAGGTGTCTGTTTAGGTCCTTTTCCCATTTTTGGATTGGGTTGTTCGTTTTTCTGGTGCTGAGTTGTCTGAGTTGCTTGTAGATTTTGGAGATTAATTCTTTGTCTGTTTCATTTGCTATGATTTTCTCCCATTCTGTGGGCTGTCTGTTCAGCTTTTTTTGTGATTTCTTTTGCTGTACAAAAGCTTTTAAGTTTCATTAGGTCCCACATGTTCATTTGTCTTTTGAGTTCCGTTATTCTAGTAGGTGGGTCAGAGAAGATCTTGCTTTGATTTATGTCCTTGAGGGTTTTGCCTGTATTCCCCTCTAAGAGTTTGATGGTTTCTGGTCTTACATTTAGGTCAACCATCACACAGCACCCCTGAAGGATCCCCTTTTCTCACATAGCAATGACTAGAGCTGTTTTTTTCACTTATGATAGTACAGGCCTTCATGCTACTTCCTTTACGCCTCCCACCCTCTGTTCCTTCCCAACAATGTCCATATGTCCACTGTCCATGTCTGTCTTTCCGTTGCTTCACTGCGTGCACCATCATCACCATCTTGCAATAGATTCCATGTATATGTGTTAATATACTGTATTTGTTCTTCTCTTTCTGACTGACTTCATTTTTATGATATATTCTAGATCCAGCCACCTCACCTTAGAGCTGACTCTTCTGCATTTCTCTTTACAGCTGTGTAGTATTCTATTGTATATATGTACCAGAGCTTTTGTGTCCATTCGTTCGTCGATGGGCATCTAGGTTGCTTCCATGTTCTAGCTATTGTATAGAGAGCTGCAATGAACATTGGGGTACAGGTGCTTCTTTCAGATTTGATTTCATCAGGGTATAAGCCTAAGAGTGGGATTGCTGGGTTGTAGGGTGCTTCTATTTTTAGTTTTTAAAGAAATCTCCAGACTGTCTTCCATAGAGGCTGTATCAATCTACATTCCCACCAGCAATGCAGGAGTGTTCCCTTTTCTCCGCAGCCTCTCCAGCATTTATTGTCTGTTGATCTATGGATGATGGCCATTCTGACGGGTGTGAGGTTGTATCTCATTGTAGTTTTGATTTGCATTTCTCTAATTATAAGTGAAGTTGAGCATTGTTTCATGTGCTTTTGGGCCATCTGTATGTCGTCTTTAGAGAGGTGTCTGTTTAGGTCCTTTTCCCATTTTTGGATTGGGTTGTTCGTTTTTCTGGTGCTGAGTTGTCTGAGTTGCTTGTAGATTTTGGAGATTAATTCTTTGTCTGTTTCATTTGCTATGATTTTCTCCCATTCTGTGGGCTGTCTGTTCAGCTTTTTTGTGATTTCTTTTGCTGTACAAAAGCTTTTAAGTTTCATTAGGTCCCACATGTTCATTTGTCTTTTGAGTTCCGCTATTCTAGTAGGTGGGTCAGAGAAGATCTTGCTTTGATTTATGTCCTTGAGGGTTTTGCCTGTATTCCCCTCTAAGAGTTTGATGGTTTCTGGTCTTACATTTAGGTCTTTAATCCATTTTGAGTTGATCTTAGTGTATGGTGTCAGGGAATGTTCCAACTTCATTTTTTTTTGCATGTGGCTGTCCAATTTTCCCAGCACCATTTGTTGAAGAGGCTGTCTTTGTCCCATTTTATAGTTTCACCTCCTTTGTCAAAAATGAGGTGCCCATAGGTGCATGGGTTTATCTCTGGGTTCTCTATCTTGTTCCATTGGTCTATATTTCTGTTTTAGCACAGCTCCTTTAAACAGAGGAGCACCCAAGAGTGGTTTTTTGGTCCAGAAACGGCTGCAGAAGTTGCAGAGCCTCGTGCAAAATGAAAATGGGAGGAAGGGGGGGGGGTCCCTTATTCAAAAAAATAACCCAGCCCAATTATGCTAAGTGAAATAGGTCAGACAGAGAAAGACAAATACTGTATGACATCACTCACAGGTGGAATCTAAAAAATATAACAAAGTAGTGAAATTTAAAAAAGCAGCAGCAGCAACCTCACCAATATAGAGAGCAGACTGGTGGCTGCCAGAGGAGGGGGCCATGTGAGGGGGTGGAGGCGGGAGGCACAAACTCAGGTGTCACATAAGTGGCAAGGACACTTTGTACAACATAAGAAAAGCAGCAAATATTTTACAGTCACTGTAAATGGCGTGTAACCTTTAAAAATGGTCAATCTCCATACGGTACACCCGTCACCTGACCTATTATGTGTCAGTGATAGTTCAAAAACAAACAAACAAACAAAATACCCAGTCCAGGTATTGCAGATGCTACATGCAAACGTAGCACAAGAAATGATGGGGGACAAGGGTGTGAATATCATGCCTGTTTCTTCTGCTCATTGTCCCATCGGACTTCCCTTACAAACCACACAGAGTTACTTGAATTTGTAAGTGGCGTCCGTAGCCCAGGAAGCCGGTCCTGCCTCTGTAGCACAGTCGCAGTCTGGCAGGGGAAGCCTTCACCTGACTTGTCCCTCTTCAGTCCCAGTCCCTCCCAGGAAACCAATCCCTGACTTCTGAGCTGTGGATGCCATTTTTATCCCGAGGCAAACTCACCTAGCATTTACAGTCATTTTAACGCTCCCAAGCTCCCTGCGAGTCACAGTTCCTACCTCCGATTTACAGAGGGGGATGGTGAGGCAGAAGGAGGTGACGGGACGTGTCCCAAAGCAAGCCGTTCCAGAAGGTCTGACTAGGATTCAAACCCTTATCTCTTTGGTCCCAAGCTCTGGGCAGCTCGCTTGGGCCACTGCGGCACAGACCTGCACACCCGTGGGACACGTCCAGACCCCATGGCCCCACCGGCCCCTCTCTAACCCAGCTCTCAACTTTTCCAAGACAATACACATGAACAGCGATGCACTCAGTCGATTCCCAAAATAAAAAGGATGCCCGTGGATACATCTGTGATTGACACAACATATTGGCTGGTTTCACTGTTAATTAATGCAGAGAGGAATCATTAAATCAGATCAGATCCATTTTAAAAAGGTTCAGCTCTGTTGTCCTCTCCCTCCCGTTGCGAGGTCTGGGGGACGGTTGGGAGGGGGAGGGGAAAGGGAACAGACACCGCGATTTAATTTTTCAAGTAACACTGTTCAAATAAAAATACATTTGTTCGAATGAGATGGCCCTGAAACAGCGTTTGCATTGATGGCTCTGGGGGGTAATTCTATTAAGTCTGAGCAGATTTTTCATCGAGAGGCAGGAAAAGAGGGTGAGAGCGTGAGGGAGGGAACGGACTGAGGGCCGAGTATAACCTTATGGAATTGCAAAAATCAAATAGGTTAACCGATTTTTATCTCGGGCTTCTCCACTGACGACGTTGCTCGCTGTTCCGTCGCCTGCGGTGGGGGTCAGACAGGCTTAATCAGCCTTCCCTGAGACGCGGGTGGGCTCTGGGGTTCAGCTGGGCCGGGGCCGCGGCTGGGCGGACACAGCGGGGACTGCCCGCGGCTCCAGGTAAGCCGGAGACCAGAGAAGCCCTGGGAGTTTCTCCCCTTGTTGCTCCCAAAGAGGAAGGCAGCTTGAGGGACATGTTGTGTGCCTGTGCACGCACGCCCACGTGGGCATATGTGTGTATGCAGACACGCCCATGGGCACACGTGTGTATACGCACATGTGCACCTGCATGGATAGTCCACAGGCCCATAAACTCATACATGCATGCCCACGATCATTTGTTGTTCAGTCGCCTAGTTGTGTCTGACTCTCTGCAGCCCCATCGACTGGCGTCAGGAAGCTGAGGGGACCCAGGAACGATCTGATTTCTCTCCGCGCGCACAGCTCTGCCCCCCTCTTTCCTCCATATCCAGTTTCTAGGGTCCCTGTAACCAATGGCCACAAACGATGTGGCTTTAAGAAGACAACGCTCTGGAGCCTCCTGATGGTCCAGTGGCGAAGACTCGCCTGACAGTGCAGTGGACGTGGGTTCGATCCCCGGTCCGGGAACAGGCCACGTGCTTCAGAGCAGATGAGCCCGTGCGCCGCCACGACTGAGCCTGGGCTGGAGACCCCGGGAGCCGCAGCGGCTGAAGCCCGGGTGCCTGGAGCCTGTGCTCTGGGGCGAGAGAAGCCACCGCGGTGAGAGGCCCGTGCGCCACACCGCGACGGGAGCCCCCGCTCGCCGCATCTGGAGGGAAAGCCCATGTGCAGCCGTGAAGACCCAGCACTGCCAAAAATAAATACCTAAATCAGATTTTTAAAATATATAGTTAAAATCCCCCAAACTTCCGCGTTTCTGCAGGGCAGACGTCGGAAATTAAGGCCCCCGCAGGGTCGCGCTCCCTCTAGAGACTCTGGGGGCTTCCTCGTCTCCTTCAGCTCTGGAGGTCGAGTGTCCCTTGACTGGCGGCCGGGCCACTCCACCCTGTGCCCCGTCTTCACACGGGTGTCTTCCTCTGCGCCCCCTCCCCTCCCCTTCTCTTCTGAGACTTGTTGCTGGATTTCGGGTCCACCTGACTAACCCGCGATGATCTCGTCTTGAGAGCCTTCACTTAATGCCGTCTGCAGAGACCGTTGTGTTTAAACAAAGTCACGTTCACAGGTCCTCGGGCAGACACGGCGCCGGAGGGCCTGCCGTCCAGCCCACTGGACGCCCGGAGCGGCTTCTTTTCTCTTTCATGCTTGAGTCTGCCTCTGCCCGTTGCATGCGTCGCCTTCTCACATACTGTAAATCTCGTCTCTTTATTTTTCTTATTGACTGTCTGTCTCTCCCTGCTAAAATATAAACTCCTGGAAGACAGCGAAGTTGATATTTGCTCACTGATGACTCTCGAGAGCTTAGAATCGTGCCAGCATCCAGTAGACTCTCAACATGTATCAGTTGCCTTTTATTATTATTGTCTATGCCTTTGTCTCCTTGATTCTGACACAAGGACGGCACAGCCAGGGCCTCTGTCCTCTTCCTCATTGTACCTCTCAGATCTACCTATTTGGCACAAGAGGCATCCAGTTAAACTGTGTGAAACGGGAGCTGTTTTTACGGAGTGCTAATGAAGTATCAGAGTTTATTATAAGTGGTCTTTTATACGTGGTGCATCATTTAATCCTCATGACAGAACTTCATGAGGCAGCTCATCAACATGCCCATTTTGCAGATGAAGAAACTGAGGTCCAGAGAGCTGAAGCCACCTGCCCAAGTTCATTGTTGTTGTTGTTTAGTCCCTCACTCGTGTCTGACTCTTTTGCGACCCCATGAATTGTTGCCCGCTAGGCTCCTCTGTCCATTTCCTAGGCAAGAACGCTGGAGAGGGTTGCCGTTTTCCTTACGGCAGATACAAGAGAGGTTTAGAAATAATGGCTGCCATGGAGACAAAGGGAAGACAGTCGATCTTCATGAAGCCCCTACGGTGGGCCGGACCTGTGGAGAGCTTAGCGACCATTTAATATCATTCACTTGGGTGAATTTTCTTTTAGCTCTGCCTACACGTAAGAATGGGCTTTCCAGGTGGCTCAGTGGTAATGAACCCATCTGCTAGTGCGGGAGACGTGGGTTCAGTCCCTGGGTCAGGAAGATTCCCTGGAGAAGGGCATGGCAACCCACTCCAGTATCCTTGCCTGGGAAATCCCATGAACAGGGGAGCCTGGTGGGCTACAGTCCCTGGGGCTGCAGAGTCCTATGGGACTGAGCACTCACATATGCACGTAAGAACCATCCTAGGAGATTTTTTTTTTTTAAGATACAGGACATCATGTAGCACTGAGCTGTGTCCTGTGATGACCTAGATGGATGGGATCGGGGGGTGGGAGGGAGACTTAGGAGGAAAGGAGTATAGGCAGACATATGGCTGAGCCACGATGCAGCACAGCCGAAACTAGCACTACCCTGTAAAGCAACCATATTCCCAGAAGAAAAAACAAAAAGGCTCAGGATAGGGCTTCCCTGGTGTTCCAGTGGGTAAGGACATCGCCTTGCAGGGCAAGGGGCGCCAGTTCGATCCCTGGCCTGGGAAGATCCCATGTGCCGCGGAGTGACTGGACTGGTGTGTCCAATTACGAGCCAGCGCTCTGGAGCGCATGTGCCCAGAGCCGGTGCTCAGCAGCGAGAGAGGCCACTGCGATGGGAGACCCACACAGGCCAAAGGACAAAGATGGATGGAAATAGACAAATGAAAGACCAATAGAAGTGGCCAAAAAAAAAAAAAGACTCAGGCTGCCGGAGACCCAAGCACAGAGCTCAGGATCATTCGGCCTTGACCAAGCCCTGACAAAGGCTTCTATTTCAGAAACACCTCTCATAATTAACATGGGGCTGGAATTAAGAATCCTCTGGTTGACTCTCTGCAATGACCCTTCACGGACAACACTAATTTGTACCTGCCTTTTAGAGCTGATGAACCCGAGGTTCAGAGTGGCTAAGAAACTAAGCCAAGGCCACCCAGCTAGCCTGTGACAGAGCTGGGATCCGTGCCCGCCTGGGAGTGTCTGAGTCCAAATTCGGTGCTCTTTCTACTGCAAGGTGGCGGGGGCGAGCCGACCTTCTGGACACCTCCAGCCTCACTCTCTGTGGCCACCAGTCACGTAGACCTGGGAGGATCGATGCCATCTGAGTCCAGGTGGCCTCTATCCAAACACCCCTCCCCAGAGGGACGAGCTTTGGGGCCTCTGCCTTGCACAACTCAGGCTGGACGCCTAAACACTGAACTCATGGAGCAGGTAGGCTCAGTCGAGAGCGGGAGATGAACTCAGCGTCTGCCATTGATTTTTCTCTCTCAAGAATATTCTTTTCCAAGATCCTCTTCAACAACTGTTGTTGTTTAGTCGCTAAGTTGTGTCCAACTCTGCAACCCCGTGGACTGTAAGCCCGCCAGGTGGCTCTGTCCATGGGATGTCCCAGGCAGGCATACTGGAGTGGGCTGTCATTTCCTCCTCCAGGGGATCTTCCTGACCTGGGGATCAAACCTGCGTCTCCAGCATTGGTGGGCAGATTCTTTGCCACTGAGCGACCAGGGAAGCCCTCTTCAACCTACATCTAGGGCAAGAGGAAGCATGCAGTTCCTACAAGGAGTCTCAGGCTCCCAACGGGAAAGAGGCCACCTCGTCCTCCTGCCTCTGCATTGCCTCAGTTAGCTGTTCAGAGACCTGACCACCTCTTCGATGCACATCCAGCACTGGTCCTGGAATACGCAGGGCGTCCGTCTGTCTAACAGGAGTCGGCCAGACGGTCAGGCTGCTGCCCGTCAGGCTGATCAGGCTGGGTGCTGACCTGCCGTGAGATCACGGAGCTGGCTCTGCGCTTCCCCTGGCCAAAGTGCTGGTGGCGTGTGGAGCGCAGCGGAGGTGACCGTGTGGAGGCCACTGGGCGGCCAACTTCAAACCAGAGGCCCCGGGTCGCAAACAACAGGGAGAAAACAGAGAAAGTGTCGTCCAGGTTAAACTACAGCGAAGCCAGGGGAAGACAGAAAGTCCACAGGTCAGGACAAGAGGAGGCTCTTCTGCATGCTCAGTGGGCGATCGAGGGCCTGGGGTTAACCCTGTTTGCTCGGCTGTCTGAGGGGAGCACAGAAATGTCCTCTGTTTATCAAATTATAATGGAATGCAACATGCCTAGAGAAACAGCTACCGTGAGGTGTGAGACCCCTGGAAGACCACCGGACTGTTAATAGTGTGACATGGCTAGAAAGGCATCAAGGCGATCTGGTGGGTGCATTAATAAAGGTACACTGAATGCCATCAAGGAGGTGACGCATTCATTTCCCAAGTGTTCATTGAGCATCTATTATATGCCATGGATCATTCAAATTGCTGGAGATAGTACAGGAAACAAGCAAACAAAAAACTAGCCCCCTACAAATCCTTGCTCTCATGGAGCTTTCAAAGTAACGGAAAACAGATATAAAAAGATTAACGACTAAACTGTATCTTAGAATGGGCAATAAAGAAACCTAAAAGAAAGGAAGGTGCTCTGGGAACTGAGAAGTGGCATGCAGTTTTAAATGGGGTTGTGGTTTCAGGAAAGATTTCTATGAGAAGGGATG